>CABFWO010000022.1:120406-250496 GCA_902155825.1 Timema genevievae
GGGGGGGGGGGGGGGAAGCGGCGTAATCTCTTTACATTATTCTGATATATGATATACATTACGACTGTAACAAATATCGCAGGTATGTATGTATTTTAACTTTGACAACGCTCGCTCTACGAATGTATGTTTTGAAACATAAATTATACTTCCAGTCTGACGTTAATGTGTTTTAATGAATACAAATGTTTGTTAATGAAACGAGAGAGATCGATTTGCTTTTTCAGAGGTGCCTCTATATTAGGCGTAATGTAAAAACTCGAAAGGAGTTTTAAAATATAAATTGTTTTGTATCAAACTGACAATATGTTTGGGTACAAATTCTGCTTTCTTTAGTCACTAAAGGAACAAGTTCCAATTATATGGGATATAGTCACTAAAGGAACAAGTTCCAATTATATGGGATATAGTCAAGTAAAATTCAAAGTTACGGTAGTAGACAATTTGGTGAAGAAGTTTATTATAAAAATAAAACACTACATGGCACCGCCTGCAATCTAGCCATACCAACCAAGCTGCCAGCCTCTTTTGGCAAAAACAGTGCAACTTCTTTGTATAGAGGGTGTCATGTGGTCAGCACAACGAACTCTCCATCTTTCATTCTCAGTTTTCTAGATTAGAGCCGTTACTTTTTCATCTAAGTATATCATCATTTTTCACTCACGAGGCTAATTTGACCACATTCCAAATACACTGCTTCACAAAAAAATCTGAAAGTGCTGGGGATCTATAGATAAAAATAAAATATATTGAGGAAATAATATTTATGAATCAAACTTTGTGGTCAGTTGCTTCAACGTAGATTAGATGGATCCTAAAGAATGGTCGTTTCCATCCAACAGCTATTGGTGAATAACCTTCATATGCACAAAAATACTGTGTGTGTATTCATCAATGTATGTGGTGTGTGTATGTACACGTGACTAAAAACAAGACAGACGGTCTGTGGAATGTTCAATCCTGATAAATTCTTTAAATCCTAGTCGATTCTCAAACGATTGCATTATACTTTGTCGTGGGAGAATAGGCTTAAAAGGTAGGCTCTATCGAAACCATAAGTTTAAAATAATTGAAAAAAAATACATATAATGTAATGTTTAAGTTGAATGATGTTTTATTTATCTAGAAATTATTTTTCGGGGACGCAATTGGACCATTAGTATACATTACAGAATTCTGTAGTAGTGTTTTTAAAGCATACCAAACTGTCATTGGTTGAAAACAATTTTTTTTAGAACCGCGTCTTACTAACCTTCCAGTTTATTTGATTCTGGCAATTATTAATTACAAAATGTTTCATATGCATATCTTCAAATTATGTCCGGAAAGAGTAGGCCTACGTCATAAAGATGTGGTATTAGGCCTCGTAATAAGATTGAATAAATATCATATAATTATGACCATTTGATAAAAAATGTCAATATATTAAAAAACAAACGCCTTTAATTCTGAAATTCTCGTAAATCGATTAAATATGTATTTGTAATAAGCGTTATTAAGGTTGGAAGTTAGGGTGAAATTGGAAATATGGTAGTTGCAAGTTGGGAGTATAGGGCTAGCGACAAAAGTTGAGTTTTTTACAATCTTTATAGAAAAATATATTTTTGACTAAATAAAACCTATATTTTCTTCACTATTAACATAAAGTCTATTTTTCATCACATGGTGATATCAGCATTTGTTGAATATTTGTCAAGATACATTATTATTATTATTATTATTATTATTATTATTAGCACCGCGTCTTACTACCCATTCGGGTTATACGCACTTACGCTAATGTGTAATGGTAGGGTGATTGTGAGATGAAATGGAGGACCTACAGTTTAACGTGGAATCTGAACCACGGTGGAGGCCTGGCATTCCACACATTCACAAGATACATTTAAAATAAAGAGTCAAAGTTGTCATTAAATTCCAGGAAACTCTTGACAGATATTCAAGAACTGTTGATATCACCATGTGAAGAAAATTAAACTTAACATTTCTATTGAATAAATATTAATTTCTTTCATACAAAATAGTTATGATATAAAAACTGTAAAAACATGTTTTATCGCGTCCCCTACACTCGCACCTTAAGGACATCATATTATATAGCTATTTATAGGTCTCCATAATATATTAATTCCATAGTGAAATTGTTTATGGGTTAAAAGATCATGGAGGCGTACTAAATTTCTTGCGGGATGGTTATTTGCTACCAAACACTGCCCTAAAAATCGTACAATCTGTGTGTAAAAGGGCTCTGTTCTGTTTATTGTGGTGTCAGTGGCTCGCTGTGTGCTATCATTATAGTTTAATCCTGATAGCTACAGTTAAATATGACTGGTCTCGTCTTGAAATGTCGAAAACTCGAATTACATGAAATAGCCGGTGAAAAAAGGAGGAAAATACAGGTTTTTAAATGTAAAATTACTTATATCTTATGGTTTTAATTATTAATAAGAACATAATTTCGTAAATATAAACATATATACTCATTATTTGACCTAAAAAAATATCAATGTTTAACTTTAGCATATAAAGATGAAATTTAGTTATGGTAATCTTGAAAAATCTAGACCTCAAAATATTGATAATGAATCTTTAGGTTTCATGTGTGATTTGTACAATCTAGTCTGTCTCACTTGAGCTACAACCAAAACGGTTTGATGAGTATGGTTCAAATTTGATATTTAGATGTTTTACGTTAACACCTTGGGGATTTCTTTGATACTAACCTTTAAATTAATGGTAAGGTAGTAATGGCTGAAATCTTAAAACTCAAAATTTTAAGAAAGTAGCTCAAACGATTATATTTAAAGTATATCTGTTGATTATTTGACCTGAAAAATAACACTTTAATATACTTGTTAGTAATGACGTGAAGAAAATCGTTAAATGGGAGGGAACTAAAGACAAATTTTTGAAAATTCGAATTATTTAGACTATGGCTCTAAATAATATTGTACCATCGTAATCTAATAAAAATCCTTTGGGTGTTGCTTACTAATGACTTAATTTTACAAACTTTATCATAAATTATAATATATTAGAGTATGTAGGCCTACGACTGTGTCATACTTTTTTACTTGTGATAGGTATTTTACCTCGTATAAACCAATATTTCATCTTATGTAAAATTAAGTCTACCAGGCCTAGCTCCACTTCGAATCTTCGAGACTATATTAGACCTAATCCTTTAATCAGTTTACTAGTCCTGATCTGATAGCACTCTATATTTAGAAGGTAGCCTTTAATTACACCAAACCCCCAGAAACTTAAAATACAGCCTGCAAAAAGCGTTCAGACATTAACTTCCAGCTATTAGTGATTATCATGGGAAGGTATTAGACATGTATTACTCTATCACCAACAAAGGTAATTGATATTTATGTTCCACATGCCATGTTTTATTTATCATACTGGCAAAACCCTAATAACACTTTCGGGTGACATGTAAATGTTTTATAGTGACCAAACATTTAGTTTCCTATGAAAGAGAAATACGTTAAAGACAATAATTCACAGATTTAATGTTCACTTTTATAGACGTGATAAAATGTGTAACAGTACCAAATGTGAATGTGTTAAGGCCTATTTTAAAATCATATTAGTTTAATCAAAGAAGGTTAAAACAATTTCGTTGAACTAAAAACTTATTAAATAGCTCACGAGGAGTTAAATAATTTACAATAAATAAATACCACGTTTAACTTAACGATTAAAGGAGCGGGTTTAAATGTTCATGATGTGTATGCTACCAATTGACAACTGTACTAATTAAAAAACTATAACGTTTTCAGATTTATTTAGGAGCCTATTTACTTTAGTTGTGAAGCATTGGAATAAAATTTAATGTGTGTTTAATTTATAATTTCCCATATTGTATTTAAACTTTCATTATCAACATAAAATAGGCTTTATACAGTTTATATAATAGCAATTTGTAAAATATTCAGTTTTTGGAGCAATTCTATGCATACATTTCTACTAATTGTAGGCCTACCCCAAGGGCGGTAATAACCAATCAATTAAATCACATAATTTGATTGACAATTAAAAATGCCTATTTTTAAATAAAGTTGAATAGTCTAATCTAAAATAGACTAGAAACTAGAAATAATTAGGAGTTTAAATTTTTTTTTCTTTCAAAAATTCAAACTATTTGATAAACTTCATAGATGAAGTTGATATCGGGAATGGTTCTTGACACTATGGCACCACTATATCCGAACATAAATGTGTTGTAAGTTTGAAAAGGTTTTCGCTATTTGAGTCAAAATTCTTATTTTAGGTGCCTATGACTTTGACAAATTTGTTTTAGGGTATCACAATTTGTATGTGTGTCTATTATAGCTTCTGAAATAGAACAACTTTTTTTAAATAATACTTTTTAAATGTTTATCGATAATAATTTTTTGTTTTTAAATGAACTCAGAAAGTTAAAAATCAAAAGTACTATGAATAGATGTATATACTATATAAGAAATATATTCTTTCAAAATCAAATTTAAGTAGGCCTACCTATCTTTAAAATTCACTAAATAGGGTAAAAATTAAAAGTTAAAAATGGATTTAAATTTAACTAGCTAAGGTAAAAATTAAAAGCTAATAGGCCAAATATATTATATAATTGCCACAACATGATGGCCAAAATTTATTTTACTTATTAAAATACACTAAGATATGACGAATTTGTATTGGTAATTTTATGTATATTTGTGGATGTTAAAATTTATTATATGAATTAGAAGTAGGCCTATATTACTTAGATTAAATAAAAAAGGTATCTAAAAAGCTATATCAAATGATTTTGTTTAGATTTCTTTATTTAATGATGGAAAAATTCCATAGGACCTATAAGATGCATTTGGGAAATGTTTCTTGATCCTGGTTTTAAGCCCATAATACTGTGACAATGTATAATATCTATATTTTAAGATATAACTTATAGCTTTTCAGAAAAGAGTAAATTACTTAATTCAACCTAAGTAATTCTAGGCATATCAATAATTCCATAAATTTACTAAAATATCGTTCAATTTTTTTTTCTACTTGCATTCTTATATTTTCTTTAACCAACACTGTTTTCATTTGACCAGATGAAACATGTTCAAAAATAGTCAAAATTTGATTATTATTTTTTACAAAAATCATAAGTCACGAAATTTATTTCATGTATTGTTAAATGAAGAATAAGAGATTGTAGGACCTATTGTTTAAAAAGTATTTAATTTGATTTATTTTTTAATAAATACGTATTATAAACAAACAAATGTTGAGTTTGTGCAAAATATTCTGATGAATAACTAAAAAATAATGTTTTGACATTAATTATTTTCATTTTAGTCAAAAATTGCTCTCCTGATGTGTGTAGTTAGTCTTTAAAGTCATAGATTGCTCTTAATATAAATTAAGTCTTTTGTTGAATTATTTTTAATTTAACATATTTTAATCTTCGGTTTTGTTTATAATCAGTCATTTGGATATGTGTATTTTTAGTAGACAAGATTATACCTCAGCAGAGATTCGAACTCTTAGATACTTGATAGAAATAAAATATATGACCATATTCTATAATAACTTACTAATTTGTTACATATTGCTATAGCCATCCATATTTTAAGATAAAGAATCTTAAGTTGAAAATATTAAAAAAGTACCTAGACGAACCATAAAATATATTTATTATTAATATTATTTGAGAAAAATAACTAAAAAAATTCTAATACTATCATAAATATAACTTTACTAGCCAAACTGATTCATCGAAAATCTAGTGTGAACTAAAATAGGTCGTTAAGCCATGGGGTGTATGTTTTAGGCCTAACCAAATAAATAGTGACCAAACACAATCATTATAAAGTTATATTTTTGACAAAAATAAATTATTTTTTTCTATAGCGTGTCATGGTGTTTTGGCAGGGTAATCGGTACTTGTTAATATTATACCTGTGATAATAATGTGTTCTCACCCACTGCGTCCCCATTTGACCAACCGTACACGGGCTTGGCTATACATGGCTCACATATGAATGTATTTTCATTTATACCCAAACAATAAATGTTCTACAGAGTATTGGGAACATTTCACACGGACAGTTTTAACCACTCTGCTTAATCTGGCAACACTCCGCGCCACTACTGTATTATCTATATTAAGATACAGTATTTATTGGTTATATATATACCTTATAATTTTTTAATTTTAAGATAGAAACCATTAAGATTCTTAGATATACTAAGCAAATAAATTCATACATTAATTAGAAATTACTATTAATTCATTAAAGATGGCTTTAGTATCTATAATTCAAAGTCCCATACTCACACAAGAAATAATAGCGAACTAGATGAAGGGAATTAAAACAAATCTTTTCGTGTATTAAGTTATGGGTTTGATAGCTAAAATTTAAAAATTATCTGTCTAACACTACATATCTGAGCACTCTAGTAATTCATATAAGGATATAAATAACTATCATGTATACATCGCCGTTCAATCAATAATACAAGTGTCTACATCGCTGTTACATCAATAATACAAGTATCGTCCACGCTCAAAGATGATTAATGGGGGGAGTCCATTTTGACAACCTTAATAGGCGTTCAAAAGCTGAAAAGAAAAAAAAAACCTCAAGAAAGTTAACCGTTCTAACTACGATGTTCAAATCGGGATGTTATTTCTAGTAAGCAAACAATTAAAACATAGATGACTAAGAGTTATCACTCATGACTATATTAACTTATTTCCTACCTTGAAAGAAGATCGCCCCTAAAAACACCACAACCAGCACCAATCGATAGAATCCTCGGAAATGCCACCGTCCGAAATTCTGTGATTGTTTAGTTATTTCCATTTTGTGAAAATTAAATATAACTTCAATGAGAGGTGATAGTTATTAAAGTACACAGTCACTAATAAGATGTTTGTTCTACACCTTCAAACATATAAGTTTAAAAAAAGACACTTATGGAATGAACATTTAAAAATGTTTGCACATTTATTGCTAATTATTATATTTATTTTAAATCACACGCACTACTTTCAACACTAAATAAGTTTTTTAACTAAATTTACTGATATAAATATCATTACAGTAGTTTCATGAGTCACGTTAATCACTTTATGTTTAGATGCAAGTTTTAAAGTTATCAATTTATTTTTGGAACTAAGTATATATGGTGTAGAATAACATGTGAGCTATGAGACTATAAAAATAAATGGGTCAGATTATTTTGTCAATTATTATGTTCACATCCCATTGAAAATAATTAGTACTCAAGGATATCAAGAGCGTTTTATTAAAATGTTAGTTTTGTGGTAAATACTCGACGAGATCGAATTTTGACAGTTCTGACGCTTGCTTTGCGTGCGCTTTTGACTTAGACCACAATAAGTTGCTACGGGCAAGTAACGCTTTACACGTCTATTCACGACTGACGTTCGTGGCCGACTGAAGAAGCTCAAGTTAACTCTCCCGCCACTGCCAAACCTGCGCGCGCGCGCGCCTTGCTCAGAGTCACGTCATTCGAATTTATGCTCACTCCGGGGCAGACTCCAACCTGTCGAATCTCACCCTTAAAATTTACTTGGTACACTTGGCGTGCTAAATACAGCCCTTTAGAGGCGTACAAATATATCTGGGAGAACAGTTTAACTGTTATCTATAAATTGAGTTCATTATTTATAGAAACATTTTACGTCCCTAAATTAAAAATAAAGGTTAACAATATTTAGAAGGAATAAAAAAAAAGTTTAAAAAAGTTGGCAATGTATTAATATAATATTGATCTCAAGACTCTTAGGTTCAAATATAAACATGACCAGCCTTTTTAGAGCAGCTTGTGCTAATGCATAGAATTGAATTAAAACAGGTGTTTCCAAATTTTTACAGGGGTTTGGTGAGTTTTAAACATTCACCGACTACCATTCTACTCTCAAAGGATTCAAATTTAAAAGTAAATAAAACTTGACTATGCCATTCGAAAGTTAAGACAAACAATTAAATTACATTTATCAAGGTTTGGTATGACTATAATAAGTTAAATCAAGAGAACATATAAATATATAATATTTACTATTTTAAAATAAATTTCAAGATGATTATTATTTGCCGAAATGTGGATGAAAATTTATATTTCAACCAAACCTTTTGCGATTATCAATAAGTAAAATTTTTTAATGTAATAATTGTGATGAGTACTATACTCGTACTTACGGTAAACAAACTTGGGGGAAAATCACTTAATTATGTTAACGTGACTTAAAATTGACAAAACATTGAATAACCAAAGCCTTTTGTTTTGTCTTCTAGTGAGTTAAAGCTTTTAAAATTATGGTTGATTGATTTGACTGGTATTTGAGTAATTTATTTAGATTTTATATGCGGCTTACTATCCAACTGGGCTAGTTGAATCTTGCGAGTTATTGTAGTGAAATAATTTCGATCAATTAAAAAACTAGAGGAAATACATCTATCTCTATTTGTGTGCTTGGAAAGATGTTCGGAAAAAACAAACCCTCATTAAGCCAATCCGAGATATAAACCATAACCTTTCCCTTAGCAGGAAACAAACTATATGATCTTGACGTTTAGTTTGTAATACAAACAATAAATTAAATATTAATTCACATTTTATAATAAATAATAACTATTGTTAGTGAATACGACCACAGTTTGTCCTTAAACTATTTGTTATTATTATTCAATTCCACTTAAAAAAAACTATTTCATTGCAAGCAACAATTTCAGTAAAAAGTATAAATAATAAATCCTTCAAGTAATAAAAACATTTCAGGATATAAATTTAATAACGTCATATAGTAAGTTTCAAGCTTACCCTCCTGTATGTCGAAAGAAAATCGCAGTAAAGTGGGAAATAATGTGGTTGGAAAAAGGAAGCACAGAGGTTTTTTTTATAGTTTTTTTTATAAATCTCCTCCACTTCGCCTGCTTCGTTTTCTACATTGCAGTATATCGTACTGCCCTTAAACCGCTTTCTATAAATCACACAGAGTCTGAGGGTAGAACGAGAGTTATAGAACGTTATTACGGGCTTAAGAAAAAGATACGAGTGCTCATAGACTTCATCATACAGTTCGGGAAAAACGCGTAACGCATATTTTCCAACCCTGAATTTATATTCGAGCGTAAATTATTTTGCTACTATTGTACGGCTCGCGTATAGTTGGTCGCATAACCATCTTCATGATTGTATTTAATACTTTTTTTTATTATTAATTAATTTGAGGTATTTAACCTGCACTTCCTGATCAGACTGAATATATCACCACACAACTTAACTTAAATCTTAAATAGACACTACAATCAGCACCTGTGTGTTAATTTATCACTGTGAAAGGTCAAAAAACTTCTTGAGATAGTTCTATCCAGTCCCCGTCACCACACCCTACTCCTATCTTGAACTAGTTTTATCCAGCACCTCATCACACCCTACTTCTATATTGAGCGAGTTATATCCAGTACATCTCACTACCTACAGTATATTCATTATAAAATCTTAATAAAATATATATTTGGAATACAAATACTCTTGTTCCCGAATTGGACCTCCAGTATTAATATCTCAATTTTCAACATATTTTAAATTGATATGATATATATTTTTCTAATATTTAATTACTATGTTCTTGTAGACTTTAGTAGGAATATGTGTTGTTTATCACAATTTCTCACTACCTGTTCAGGTTATAAGCATATATGGTAATTACTAGAATTGGGTGAAAAGAATTTTAGAGATAAAATACCCGCATTTATGTGAGATGAGATTGGTAAACCATTTAAGATAAACCAATTTCAGTAGACCCCACTAGGATCTAAACACCGATCACCCCATCATAATAAAGGTAAGTCTTACATGAGCGTGGCGCCCTAGAACATTTGGCCACTGAATAGGGTGTTCTTTTATCGATGATTTTAATACTGTCATTAGTGAATACATTTTTACACTGTTGAACAAAGTATATCGACATACATTGATATTAAAAATACCGGGTGCTTACAACATAACTTATCGTTTCTCACATTAAACAAATACATTATTTATGAAGTGAGAATCACGTTCATTAAAAATATATTGAAATAAAATTATCAAAAATCTCTCTAAAATTTGAAAATCTTTTACTTCTTTTTCAAATTACCGCATTATAATTTTGTTCTTGTTTTGGACGTTTTCCTCTTCTCAGAATAGGTTTGTTCTCTTTCTTTCTTATTTTTTTTTTGTTATTTTTCTGCACCACGTTTTACTACCAGTTCTTACGCTTTTATACTAATTACGCTAATTGTTTTAGGGATTAGGACGGTTATATTTGAAGGAAGTGTAACAAAAACTTCGTGGAGGGAGAGCGGAAAACCATTTTTTGGAAAAACCAACCTCAGTACACCCGACCAAGATTCGAATCTCGATCTCCTCGTCATCGGCAGGCTAGTATACTGTCAGAGTAGCGTGTTAGACCACGCATCCACCGAAGTCGGTATTAGGTATGTTAAAGTGTTAGGATGTTAACATATTAAAATATAGCATAAGGCGCTGTGTCACTTTTTAATATCTCTTTTTTGCTTAAACACCGTTGGCATCAGAATGATGACTTGAAAATACTATTAAAAACCCAATAATTTTTTTTAAACAGATAAATGAGTAAGTACACAAGGTTTTTTTTAGAATTCCACTATAAAGTTCAAAGGGCTTACTGGCCCAAATACACACGAAATAAATAAAAAAAAAGGTAACAATATGAACATTAAAAAAAAATGTATTAATTATCTATCTATATTCAGTTCTCTACATATTCATAGCTAAAAAGCAAAAAAAGTATTCACTAATTAAAATACTTGTGGTAAGCCGTGGTTCCCTGGCTACTAGTATTACAGCGTTTTATTATTATGATTTTTACTATTTTAAATGTATAATATTAGGTAGTAATCTAGAATACACCGCAAATAAAATGAAACCATGAATCTCGTTCTATAGAAAAAAAAATTCTTTGGCTATCTACTATTAATCTCTAATCTATTTTCCTCTTTAAAGTACAACTTCCAAGAACATGTACAATTCTGGGAACAAAATTGTATTTTGATATCCTTATACCTTTTTTTATATATAGAAAAGATAAAGTAAAATGAACTTAACAGTTTAATATAGTTAATATAGTTAATATAGTTAATATAGTTAATATAGTTAATATAGTTAATATAGTTGGCCTATTATATCATGTGATTTTATGTTAGGGACAAAAAAAATTCTTATACATATTTAATTTGTTCCGATCAAATATTTGAATAGCACCTCTAAAATAAATAGCTTCCTACTGTTTGCTTTTCAACAGGTAATATTGGTCACGCTCGCATCCACTTCTTCTACCCCCTCCTTCACATCTACTACCCATACACCGCGCACGTATTATAACCCAAGGTTAATGGAGCGTATCACTCGATTTAGACCGTGACTCTTTAAATATTCCGGATAGAATGGTTAATATAGGTAGTAGTAAAATGTTACCAGTAGCTTCACGGCTAAGAAATAAATGTAATTTATTTGTTGAGATGAGTTGGCACGTTTCGTGTAAGGATATAAATAAACCAAAGGAAAGAAAAACATTGACATGAGAATCGTCCCTAAGTTGTGTTGATTTTTTTTATCAGCCATATTTTTTTTTAGCACCGCGTCTTACTACTTATATACTGGTTACGCCGATGGTTTTAGGGATTAGGAAAGTTATATTTTGAGGAAATGTGCCTGAATTTGCGCGGGGGAGAGTGGGAAACTAATTAGGAGAAACCCCCCCTCAGTACGCCTGACAGAGATTCGAATCTCAATCTCCTCGTCATTGGAAGTCTAGTCTACTGCAAGAGTAGCGCGTTAGACAACGAGGCCACCGAAGTGGGTCTCCAGGCATATTATTTTATTTTGTTAAACAACATTTTTATTACATACAATAATAATTTAACTAGATCTACTATTTTTTAGCACCGAATATTTTTACCCTTCCAATATATTAGTATTTATGGACGAACAAGTTAAAGCCTAAAAGAAATGTGTGTACTAGGGGGCATTTTTCACTTCGAGTCGAGTTAGAGTCGAGGTTGAATGAGAACATCGAGTTTTTTCTCGACTCCGAGTAATATAGGGTTTAATTTGTAAAAGAAATATTTCAAGTTAAACTTTTGTACTTCCATGCATTAACTATAATTAAGTACAAACATATTTTTTTTAAATATAATTATTAATTTTTTTAAATTTATCATCACGAAAAATCGAGTTTTTAAATAAAAGTTATAGTACAACTTTCTTCTTAAATAGGTAGACAAAAGGAAATATTGAGGGACCATAATGTTTGGTATGAAATTATATTTTAAAATATAATACAATTAATCAAAATTGACATTTTTCAAGAAAAGTATCGAATATTCCAAAAACTAAAATTTTTTGAGCTATAAAAATCTCGGAATCAATTTCGAGCAGATATTAAAACTCGATTCTAGCTCGAATTTACGAGTACTCGCATATACCTAGAATGAACAAGCATTTGTGTGAAAGGTATAAAGAATCTTTTTAGTAAAACACCAAACCTCAACGAACCCAGGTAGGGTACGATCCCTGACCTCCATACCTCTAACAAACCAAACTAAACGAAACTGACGTTTTCTCTTTCGGCCCACTGGTGTGGATTATTTATTAATTTATGTTTGGTTTTAAATGTAAAGTTTTTTAAAATTAATAAGAAGTCATCCAAAAAGAGGTATATTCAAGGCGTGATTAGAGATGGCCAATGAAGCTAATGGGTAAAAACCCAAAACCATTTGGTCAGAGCTCAGTTCAAATCAAAGGGATTGGAAGGGATTTTTCAAAGATGCTATTTTCAATTAATTTTTCATGTGAATGCTGGCGCAGTCACTTAAGATTTCCCAAGCTTGTCTTTTCCCCTTAGGTTAGCAGTCGGAAGATTTTTTAACAGTGTTTTATACTGTGACATATACTAATTTATTACATTTGCGTTTGGATTAAGTATGGGAAATATATCCTTTAAAAATAATAATAATAGTAATAATAATAATTATTATTAGCACCGCATTTTACTACCCGTTCGGATTATACGCACTTACGCTAATGTGTAATGGTAGGGTGATTGCGAGATGAAATGGAGGACCTACAGCTTAACGTGGAATCCGAACCACGGTGGAGGCCTGGCATTCCACACATTCACAAGTTGTGATTAATACACGTCTTGTCAGAGGTGAAGGAAGGGTTTGGCAATCAGATAAATCTGTGCCGGGACCGAGGTTTGAACCCCGGACCCTCAGCACAGAAGTCTGACACCTTACCCCTAGACCACCAGGTCAACTAATAATAATAATAATAATAATAATAATAATATATAGCAACGCATCTTACTAACCGTTCCGGTTATACGCTTAGATACTGATTACACTAATGGGTTAGGTATAGGGATGGTTGATTATAGATGAATTGAACCTGAATTTACGTGGTGGGAGGGTGGAAATGTAAAACCATTTAGGAAAATCACCCTCTGTTCACCCGAGCGAGATTCGAAGCCCAATTTCCTCGTCCTCGGCAGACTAGCTCAATATGAAATTAACGCTTTAGCTAACTACACCACCGAGGTGGGTCTTTTAGAACAAATATTCCTAGAGCGAGTGTGGAGGGAGTGGGATAAACCATCTAGTAAAACTACCCTAGGTAAATCCGACTGGGATTCAAACCCTAAATTCCCTTAAATAGCAATCAAGTTTAACACGAGTGTGACGCGTTGGATCATGAGAATGCTATGAAGGAATTCAATCTCATCCTTAACCCACTGACGCAGTTATTCCAGTACTTAGGCGTACAACTCGAATGGGTAGTAAGACAAGGTGCAAAAAAATAAAGCCATTTTGGTACTCTTTACAAACAAACGAACCTTTTTTCTCGAAGTTGGTAATGTGAAAAATAAATAAATGGCACGAAACACTGGTGCACAATCTATTACAGATTTGGTAAATTTACAAAAATCAGTAATCAGCAAAATAATTTTTTTTTTTAGAAAAACGAATATATATTCCTATTTATCATGTAAGTTTCTTCCTAAATACCCGCTTAAAAATATGTTAAGGCCATTTAAAAAATGAGTACTTAGTAAATTACCTTTAATCACATTTTCTGCAAAAAACTAGTTCAAATTGTTATTTTTCTTGTCGAAAATTCCCTAGATATCTATTTCAGACAAAAATCGTTAGAGACATTTTTGATACATTTTTAATTTACAAATATCAGTAATCTGTATACTTCTCATAATTTGAGAGCTAAAATAAATATTTTAAGAAATTGACCCGACAGTAATACACATTTAACATCTAAATATTAAATCAAAACCAAATCCAGTAAACAGTTTTGGCTGTAGCCTCGGGAAGCGTGTAGACCTCAAAAGTAATCTCGCTAATTAAAATGTCAATTATTATAACACTTACTCTATTATTTAAAGTAAAAATAACTAAACATTTACGTATTTATGATTAAGTCAAAAAAAAATAGTACTATCTTTTTTTTTAGCACCGCTTCTCCGTTCGGGTTTTACGCCTATGTACTAAATTACACTAATTTGTTAAGCATGAGAAAGTTTGAATATAGATTAAATGTACCCACATTTGCGTGGAAAGAGAGAATGAAAAATCGTTTAGGAAAAACTACCCTCAGTACACCCAACCGGGATAGAAACCTGAACTTCCTGTCATCGGCATTTTAGTATATTGCGAAAGTTACGCCTTAGAACTAGACAATGAGGCCACCTAAGTCGGTTAATACCAGTTTAAAAACACAAATTTGTTGTTCTATAGGATTATATATACAAAAATATTGATAAATTTAAAACGTTCTCCAATACGTTTATTTCAAACGTTCATCACAGTTCTATTTATTCACATACACGTTTTTAAAATGTATATAAATGTATATAAATCTTCCTGAGTTTTAACTCTTGTCAAGTAGACATTCAGAACGTGTGTTTTCTCAGAATACGTCATGTTTGCAACACTTATATCTCCAAGGGTTTGCAATCATGCCACATTGAACAAACTCAAACCTCAAATTAAACGCTGTACAAACTGACCCACCTCCCTTGAGTCTTGGCCTGTAACCCTTCCCCACCTTCTCTTCCCCAGAGTCCTGCCCCATTACCTTTCCTTTCCCCTCGAAATATACAACTGGAGTGTGACCTTAGAGACACATCACACAAGATAAAAATTACAGGTCAAAAGCTCGTATGTTCACTAGAATGCTTATCAATACGAGAATAAATATATTTAGTTATTTTTAAGTCTGTGAGAAATATACAACGCAGATAAATAATAGCTCAATCCTGCTATTAGCACATTTAAACTTTATTGCTGCTAATGACAGGGTCATGACATTAAAAAAAATACACCATTGCTGTATTGTTTTACAATATAGCTACAGGTTGAATTGATGGAAATGTTTTATTACATGTTTTGAGGATAGCTTTATTTCTGTTGATTTAAAAAAATCTACAAATGCATGCAATGTTGGGCAGGTGGATAAAATATTAAGCTCATTTGATACTACCAAAAAATGTGGGCACATTTCCTTTATATTCTATCGTCCACTTTTAATCTCCTCTGAATGTAAATTAATATGTATTTCTTGAACCCGTAGTGAAAAAGGAAAAAGAGTTTAGGGAAAAATTCATATATTAATAAATGATTTTGGAAAATAGTTCGTGCTTAGTTTAATTATAAAGGTAGATTATATATTCTAATTATAATCTGTGGCATTAATAAAAATTGAAATTATTTTTTATTTCTATATACTTTTTTTTAGCTTATGGTTTATTTGACTACTGTAAGATTTAGCCCACTTGAACCAATGAGATTTAGGAGGAGACACTTAAAAAAAACCCACTAAAACATTTGTTTCAGTTATGATCTTAATTTGTATGCTGAAAATTAAATTAGTATTATTATTAACAGTTTAAATAGGTTCTAGTTTTAGATATTTTTCCACCAAAGTTAGTGCACATGGCTTGTGTGGAATGTAGATAAAAAACATGATGGAATTTAGTTCAACATTTCTTTCTCCAGTCTTACAAAGTAGTAGTGACAAAAAAAGGCCTTAATCAAACATTCTTGTCTGAACCATGAACCCGGTCCCTTCACTTCCAAAAACTGGCGTTTTTGTGATTGATCTACAGAGGAGAACAATTCTGCCCTCAACCTATCGTTGAAAGGTATTAAACCAAATACATTTTTAAATATTAATATATTTATTCAAGTGGTTTCACTTTTGATCGTGTAGAATATAATGAAAGATTTTGCAGCTGCTTTTATAGCTATAATGTGTCAAAGAAATAATAAAATAAGTTTGGGCGCCACTCCTGAAGCATTCCACTTAAAATTAAAATAAATCTTCCTTTTCCTCTGAGGGTGTCACGACGACCACTTTTCTTGAGACTTCTGCTTGATTAGTTAGAGAAACAAACGTACCTAACTCTGTCAAAAAAACATTGCTATCATCCATGAAGGGATACAATATACATAAAATACAACATTTTCACATACCTCGGGAAATGTGTTATTGTCCAATAATAAATCAAAATAAATACTACATGCGAGTTTATTATTTAGGAGTCATTATAATCTTCTCCCAAAATCCCTACCTCTTGTATACCATCCTAAATATAACACTTAATTTGTATTGTGAATAGAAAAAAGCTTAATGATATTGAATATTTAAACTTACCAATTTAAGTTTAATTTAACATACTAAAAAAGGTTTTGAATTAATAAAAAAGTTTTATCTGAAATCTTTACGTGATAAAGGGGATTCAATAGAAAAATTGTTATGCATTCATTACAATTTATTGTTACTCTTAACAGCTTTATGTCTTTAATAGCAATACTATTTATATATTTTGTAAATAAAAAATCTTCTGGTGATGTTCTAGTATATCTCTCCTTTAATGACGGGTCAAATGCCTTCAAATGACAAATTTTATTATTTAGCCTATAAATATTTAGATCTTACCAATTTTCATGGAAAACTTCCAAATCATGGAGAAAAATATATGGCTCAGATAAAATACATGTTCTGACCTTGCTTTATAATATTTTTTTCTTACTAAAATACTGGACAGAATCCACATTAGGAACTACCCTATATTTCAGGTACCCTATATTACTTGGCGTATTATCACTTCCTAGCCATTTTTCAAGTAAAAATACAAAACACTAATTTTAATTTTAAAATATTCTAGATTTACAATTAAAAGTTCCATTTAGGCAAATAACTATAAAAACCAGTTTATAAATCTCCCAATAATTAATAATATAATAAATCAAATGCAACAACAATGTATAATACAACAAATGAATAAAAAGGTACATAAATATTAAAAAGAATCCATACAATGTTAAATTCATGGAGTATTAAGATTATACACATCATATATATACATACTTTGAAATGGCTGTGAATAAATAAGGTTTTCTTAAAATAACATTAAACTTAATTCACCCGACTAACCACAAGGCCAGATAGCGCCAGCATCGCTTACTAGAAAATAATCAATATTTATTACAAGCTATTTGTTACAGTTACGAAGATGACAGATAAAAATCGATCGTCTATTCTTTATTCACCCAAATATTCTACCATGGTATTTCATTTAAATATGTTTGAAGCAAACCTAGCCATAATAGATGAAAAAGTATTAGAATTTATAGAAATTAAGTAAGTAAAATGCTATACAATACAACACTTATTTTAAAATTAATAAAGTGTTAGCAGAAATTACACCACAGCTCCCCTTAAATGAGAGTTTTTATCATTATAAGCTACCTCCTTTTTTGATAGGCATACTTTGCAAATGTTCAAAGAAAAACTGGGAATAAATTGTTTATATAATTAGCAGCTCTTCTCCACTTCATATGATGTGTGTGGAATAAAGTTAAACTAAGTTGAGAAGATAAAATGCCACTGCCGATAATTTCAATTATTAAGATTATAGTCGAATTCATTTAGTAATGGATTTTTAAAAACAAGACATTTTATTTAATTTGTACTCTTTGTTAATAATCTTTTGATATAGATTAAAAATGATTGTTTAGTATCATTACTCTGCATACGTACAATTTAATATGAAAAGGGTTTTAATATTTTTCATAAATTACTAAAATATTTCTTCCCTTTCTAAATTGGACTTTATAGACGCCTATTATGATAGCACGCCTTACAATCTTTAAACAATTAATCGCGAATCAAATTGCTTACTGTGTTAGTTTAAAATTCGTTTTGTTTAAATCGACCTGTTCTGGAATGCCTTTATTTAAAGAAAAAATTGCACAAACTAAATGAATAATAGTTTACAGCCATTTTCGATCAATTTCAACTTTCAACCAAACCAAAGGCCACCTTTATAGAGTGAATATCCTTGTGTATGCTTGTTCGTATCCCCTCCCTCATACTTTATTCCTTCTCTCTATTTTACCTTTTACTATTGTTCAAACAACAAGTATTTACTGAAATATGAGACATGGCTTCATTCCCTAAAACTTTGTCAACTTACCACATCAGAGGGAACCATTTCCCCCTCGCCACACCCCTTCCCCAACCTTTCTATCACTCACAATACCATCTGTCACTATAAAACTTGTCGATAAATCATCAGTCACCGGAGACATGTTGACGTCTACGTACGGTTTCAACACAAATTACTGCGATCAAATTGGTTTTCAAACTTCACCAAAAGTATTGGGTCTGTGTCAATGTTTGATTGTTTTTGTTGTTGAGCGTATTTTGTTTGATATTTTTGGTTTACAGCTTGGAATATTTGTAATTATTTATCCAAACCACTATTTATAAATTGAAATTGCTTACAGCCATATCTACTTCATTTGAGTCACATTTGATATATCACCGTGGTTTCCATTCCCTCTCCTTGGTAATGTGGGTGCAATTCCCCTAAAATACCTTTCTCACCACGATCATATAGCGTAATTCATTAATAACCTGAATGATATACATAGTAATAAATTAAAAATTGCTTTTTAGAAAAATAAAATTCAACTTTAAGTGAATTAAAGTTGGACAAATTGTACTAAAATGATAAAAAAGAAACATAAATATGTAATGTACATATAATATATATGCACAATATTTAAATTATATTTGTAAAAGATTTGGTATATTAATTACAAGTTATGAAATATTTTAATTATGAATATATTTATATTGTAACAAACATCTAAAAATTAGGTACATTTTAAAATATACATTTGAGTCATAATTCCCCTTAAAACTAAATTGATAAAATCAAAGAATGATGTGACCATGGATATAATGAATACTAATGTATACCTATTGAGAATTGACAGAAAAAGTTATTAAATTTAAAAGCAAAAATTTGAATTTATTTCTAAGCTGTAGTTCCCTGTTCCTTGATTCCTGACTGCAAATATTGCACAGTTATTTTGACATGTTTCAATGCATCAACGGCATCATACTCAGGTAAAAAATTAAAACTATGTGCTTGAATATCCTATGTCGTGTTATTAAGGCCAGCTAGAAATCGAGGAACAGGGAACTATGACTAAGAATAAATTCAATTTTTACTTATCAAATTTAGTAACGCTTTTCTGTCAATTCTCAAGAGTAATACTTTTGTATTCAAAATATCCATGATCAAATTATCCTTTGATTTTATCAACTTAATTTTAAGTGTAATAATGACACAAATGTATATTTTAACATGTACCTAATTTTTAGATGTTTGTAACAATTTCAATATATTCATAATTAAAATGTATCATAGCTTGTAATTAATATTAGCAAATCTTTTATAAATATAATTTAAATATTGTGCATATATATTATATTTATATTACATATTTATGTTTCTTTTACATCGATTTAGTACAATTTGTCTAATTAAATTCACTTAAAATTGAATTTTATTTTTCTAAATATTCTTAAACTTTCCATACTAAGCAATTCAAATGTTTTTTACAAATTACTTACTAAAGAATAATATAGGTATTTATCCAATCTGATTTTCCTAATTGGTTTAATTTATTATAATAACATAAGTTTTTGAATTGTTAAAAGGCTCGATTATATTTTACTAAACTAACTGTTTTATGTTGAATGTTTAATGAATTTAACATTTTTGTTAGGTTAAAATAAATGGTTAATATTATAAGCTATAAGTTTAATCAACTTTTTTTACTGTAAACACGAACATTTAAAAAAAATAGAAGTAAACCATATTTCATCACCACATTTTAGTACCCTTTCTGGTTTTATATAATTATTAATTACTCTAACGGGATAGGGACGAAATAGGTTGAATTTATAGGAAATGTATCCACCTTTTCGTAGAAGAAGGAGGGCAAACTTTTTTTTAAGTCACCGTTGGCACACCCTACCAGTATTCAAGCCTATATCTCCCCGTTATTGGAAGTCCGGTCCAACACGAGGGTGACGCCTTCACCCGTGTAGCCACCAATATGGTAGTCAACATTAATAACAACAAAAACATTTTACACTACAGTACTTAAATTATAAAGGGAATATTTCCAAACTAACTATTTCTAGGAATAATGAAATGTTTATGAATCCTAGCAAGCTATGCAAAAATTTGGCGAGGGTTGATTATAAGGGTGTCTTAGACGCGCATAAGAGATTCCAGCCCCTACAGCATTTAAACCCCCATCTCCTCCCCTTACATATCATGTCTACGCTTTGTCCTCAGAGAAAAATAAAAACCTCTTCAATTTTTCATGAAACTTCTTCTCGTCACTCGCCTGTCGTTTGATATTTTCCGACTTGTATTTTCTCCCCCTATAATCCTCACCCTCCCCTTCTACTTCATATATACTTCAACCCCTGACTGGTATGGCACTACTATTTTATCATCTCCTGGAACATGTTTAATGAAGGGAAGTTTTTAAAAACTTGGGGGGTAAAAAGTAGGAACGTAAAAAAAAAAAAGTGAAATGTATGTGAGTTTCAAAATATATAAGTTTTTGTAAAAAAAAAACAGTAAAGTTGACTTTTGATGGAGGAGTAAGAATGTAAGTGATCTTATTTGGCAGCGTTCCATGTCATCGCAAGGCTAGTGTTGTCAGAAATAAGAGTGTCATTTCCCTCTCGCCAGCAACCCCTTCCACCCAACACCCAGACACATTTCAAGCCCTCCATCCTCCCCTTTAAAGCTATTCTCTCTTTCCCTCTATCATCAAAGGAGAAAACTTTAAAGGCGCCAGACTTTATTAAGAGAATCAACAATTTTAAAACACTTATATTTGGGTTGGGAGGCAGGCCATCATTACTTTTCAGGCTTTAAAATAGAAAGTTGCTTATGCTAGTAAAGCAGAATTCATACTTTTTTAAATCAAAGAAACAATCGTTTTAAGTTTTTTGAAATTCTTGCAATAATTTAAATTAAATTTACCAACCTTCCATACATAACTTATAATGACACCATAGAAACATAAAAGTTGATGTTGATCTTCTTTTAATTTTCTTCTTACTTTGTGCCTCATATATACATTTATTTTTCAGATAATTTTTAAAAGAAGAAAAAATTTAAAGAAACAGAACTTCACCAACTATTTTGTAGAACATGTAAAAAATCAAAACATTTCCTCTCATTATTTATTTAGAACTGAGGTATTTAAGTGAATTTAATTTCCTTTTTTAAAATTAACTATTGTAAAGCTAGGCCTCTTAGTGAAGACGACTTAAATTAATACGGTCAGCGTCGAACCTGAATAGTTTTTGGAAGGTTATTTTAGTTTATCTCCAGTGTTATTTATTCGCACACGACTAAAATGGCGTGAAAAGTATTATTATAATATTTAAAAAAAATATTATGACATATTTGATAAATCAGTTTAGTATTTGATATTATTATTGTTTGAATATCTTGAAAAACCTATGATGTACACCTATTGTCACGGTAGAATCCGAACTATGTTTATTTTGCTTTATAAATCTACACTTTCATTACTTAACTAAAATTTGAATATTTGCTGATTAGTAAATTAAATTTATGTTGGTGTTTCTTGGGTCAATTTAATTTTAATTAATTAACATATTTTCTGTCTACTTTCTTTAAAAAATTTAACTTATTTTATCATCGCGGTTCATGTGCCAAAGTGATTTATTTATCGTGTCTCTTTGGCACCAGTTGACATAGTGCTCAGTGTGATAATATACATTCGCTAACATATGAATTTTCCAAATTTTTAGTTTTTTTACGCCATGCATCTCTCATTTGTATCAGTACTTATATCTATGTGTGTATAGGTTACATTAATATCCATCCCAGTGTATGGGAAGATTATACAAAACATATTCCCCGTTTCCCAGGAGATTCTTGAATACACTTATCGTACATTATTTCCGTGTAGACTCTTTCAAATTCCCGATGAGGTGAAGGTAATGGTGAGTATGAACGTATGGAACGAATAAAAACTCTTAAACCTAATTTATAACTAACTAACCAAACACCGGTGACCATTAGGATAATTCACCTTTCGGGAAAATTAATCATGGAACAAATCGGGAATCTAACCCAGAACCCTTAGGTTCGTATCTAGGTGCACCGACCACTATTCCATGGGGCCTGTTATTTGTATCAGTAAACCTCTTTATAATTTATCTTCGTAACCAATTACACGCGTGAATATTCATATAACTAATCGTTGCCTAACACAAGTTATGCATATGGAGAAAACACCACATCACTGAATCAACATCAACATCAACACCATCAGATTGGATAGCAGCATACACACGCCCATTTTCCTTTCACAAAAATTACAAAATTTTATTCATAGTTCACTTCTCGTTCCCTCTACAAGCTAGCCACGTTAGGCTAAAGGAAGTAGAATATGGTTATTTTTATCTTTAGATAAAGTATAAGTCACTAAACCTTTTGTGCTCCACGTCTATTATTTTGTATATTCCGCATTGTATTTAGTCACTGTAGAGATGTCAAAATACTTTTTAGGAGAAAATATACCTTTATTTATTTTTGGAGGTGGATTAAGACACCAATTATAAAAACGTTATCAGTATTTCCGAACGAGATCAAAAGCCTATATTTCTGATCAGCTACAAACTAGATAGTACGAGCAAACGCCGCCTTTATCCACATGACCATCTATTGAATACAGTCTAATTGTATCAACAGATCACGTGGTATAATGGTCAAAACCCATAGCTGCTGACATAGAGGTTTCAGGCTCATTTTTCGGCTGGTAATAGGGGGTTTTTCTCAAAATTAGAATATCTCCCATGGTGATCAGGGTTTTGTTGATTAGGCTTAAGCTAGGTTAATATCTTAACTGGCTCTACCTCATCATATTCACTATCATCATCCCTTCATCTCATCGGGATATGAACAGAGCTTCCACGGAAAGGTTGTACGAGTAGTACACTCGGGAATCCCCCTGGTACATTAGTACTGGGTTAATATTTCCGCAAACTGAACTAGAGATTGATGTAGCCCAGACACGCCATTATTATTATTTACTAGTATCCTCCAAGTATAATGACAGTGATTGACACTAGTATTCAAAACAATGCAGGTCACACTAAAATGATTAGAACGCAAATCTGATTTTAATATTGTAGGACAACGAATGATAACTAAAGTATTAATTATTTAATGATTCGGCCAGGTTGAATGGGGTTGTAACAAGCAGCTCCTCTCAACACACAATGAGACAATTGCATTTTAAGCTCCTCCATTATGTGCTGACATTTAGGGAGAAGTAATCCATCCATAGAGGCTACGTCCAGTGGAAGAAAAACTACCTTGATAATTGCACAATTGCATGCCGCGCTGTAAAGAAGTTAAGACCGTTGGCTAGTGGAGTAAAAAAGGAAACAATTTGAAATGACAGTGCGGTGTAATCTATGTGATATAGCGACACCGGTACTTTCAATAAATAATCCAGCATTGGTGGTCGAGACAATTCTTCAACCGTAATCGGAAAGACAAAGGGTATTTAATACCGTTAATGGAATAAAGAAGATGACCTTAACGTACAAAATGGTAGTAAAGGTAAATAGAAATAGAAATAAGCCTTAAGGTGGGTGTGTTTAGGAGGTGAGGAAAGCTTAGTGTTCTTTGCATTTTTTAGAGTAAAACTTTTTTTTTGTCAAAATTTAACCAAATATTGCTCCACTAGAAACATGAGAGCTTAATTTTCCACAGATAGTGATATCAACAATTGGTGAATATCTGTCAGGAGCATAGCGGCATTAGATGAGACACTTTTTAAATATGAAGGAAAAGTTGTCATTAAATTACAAGGCAACCTTGACAGATATTTAAGATTTGTTGAGGTCTCCATTTGAAAAAAACAAACTTTTTCTTCTATTGGAAAAATATTTAATTTATTTTGGCCAAAATAACAAAAGTTTGCTGTAAAAATGGCAAAAAACATGTACCTTTTCTCGCGTCCCCTACAATCCCACCTTAAGTCTATTCAACCACCGGTGTGAGTAGTATGTATTTAATACATATATAAAGTATCGTGATCCAGGGGTACACTTTTATCTTTAGTTTAAAATATCACTATTTAATATTATTTTTTCCATTTTAATTAGAATTCAATAATTCACGTTTATTTTTACTGTGATTCATGTAAGAAAGATAGCTGTATATATATTAGTTGGGCTGGATTTTTTCTTTTAAATAATTTTGCTTCGTTAAAATGGTTAAGATATATATTTTAGGTCACGTCTTGAGGTGTCATCTTTTCATTAGATTCACTCACGTTATGTCAAAATTATGGTAGCTTTATAAGTTTATAATGAATGAATTGATTATGATTTCAACTTCAATAACGTTGATATATTGCACTGTGATGTGAAGATGATAGGCCTAATTACTACTTGTCTATGGTCTACATATTTAATTTTTTAAAAACGTGTCTTACTACCAGTTCGGGTTATACGTTTATTTGCTTATTACGATGGTATTTTAGTGATGAAAAAGGCTGTATTTCTTTTGGAATTGTACCTTAATTTTCATGGAGGGAAAGTGGGTGGAAAATTATTTTAGAAAGAAAACAAACCACCTTTAGTACACCTCACTAGGATTCGTACTCCAAATCGCCTTGCCTGAAGCCTTATACCATTCAATCACCAAAGCGGGCTATCCGAATTTAATCATACTACTGGGGTAGGGATTAATAATATTTTGAATTATATTGAATGCTTTAGAAAGTTTGTGAAGTGAGAGTGACAATTCTTTTTAGGAAAAAAACATCAGTATATCCAGATGGTAATCGAACATGCCACATGACCACTGATGCAGGTATAGTGAGAATAAAAACTAAATAATATGCCTATGGTAGTTGAGGCTGTTACATTTACCCGCGTTACGTCGAAGATTTCAGACAGCAAACAGTCGCACGCGATGACGAGGTGGATATACAAAAAAAAATAGCGGGAACATCGCACTGAATGCAAGGAAGGAAGGATTGCGAAGAAACATGCGAAAACCCTTCAGGGGTTGTAGATTAAACTAACAAGCCTCGCGGGACTCCTTCAAACGGGATTAATGAGCCCCGCGGGGATACGGAGAAAGCAGCTCCCCTTTTCGTAACCCGTTCGTCCCATTCCTGGTTCTTGGGATGGGCGCGGGCTTTGGGAGGGCCGAGTTGTAGCGTCTCCGGCTTGTAGGTCATGGCCGTGCTTATACCGTTTCCAGAGGAACTGAAATTCTAGGAAAAGAGAACGTCAAATTGGTTCTAAACCAATTATACCCCATTATTACAAATATTGTCAAAGAACTTTACTTAAGGTGGAATGAAGGGGATGCGAGAAAAAACCCGGTGTTTTGGCAGTTGGCAAAACTTTTTTTTTTTTGGCTAAATGTATAAAATATTGCTCTAATACCAACATATGTTTTTAGTTTCTTCACATTGTGAACTCAACAATTCTTGAATATCCATCAAGGGTGTCCTGGAATTTAATAACCATTTTTTTTCTTTATTTAAAAAGTTTATCATATATTACCGCTATGCTCATGATGGATATTCAAGAACTGTTGAGGTCACCATGTGAAGAAAACTTAACTATATGTGTCTACTGGAACAATAGGTATTTTAGAAAAAAAAAGTTTTGTCATAAGAACTGCAAACATACTGGCCTTTTCTCGAATCCACTTACGTCCCTAGATAGCTTAGATAGTGCCAGTCAGGTGTTGTGTTTAGGCTAAATATTGACAAAACATTTTACAAGACATCAGTTTGGTGTTTATTGGAAATGATACAAAACTATTATCTATAACCCTACAGGCTAGATATAATAAAAGTTTTTAAAAATACTATAAAAGTTGAAATT
This sequence comes from Timema genevievae, assembly GCA_902155825.1. NCBI lineage: Eukaryota > Metazoa > Arthropoda > Insecta > Phasmatodea > Timematidae > Timema > Timema genevievae. The sequence goes on from CABFWO010000022.1 coordinate 146,789, forward strand.
TTCCACTCTCAAAAGTATAAAATTCCACATATTTTGGTTGAAAACTAAAATCTAAATGCTGAATGAATGAAAGGTAAATGGTATTAAAAAGTAAAATGGATCGTTGTGAATCGAATTATGTAATTTAGTAGAAGGGCCACAACACAAATCATATTGTCATTTGTATTTTACTCCTTTTGTGTTTGTTCTACTGCCAGACAATCTCACTCAATGGAGTTATAAGTCCCCTGAGTTTCTGGCGTTAATACATCTATGGTCGACTATTCTATCGCCAAAAGTGCAGGAGAAGGGAGTTTGGGATATTTATTTATTTGAGGTATTTTAACGTACACTTTTTGAACAAACTGATTATATCAGCAGACAATAAATTCAATGGGGCCTACCAACTTCTCGGGAAAGGTATTTTCCCATACCTATCAGGGGTCATTTACATTCCAAAATTGACATGGGCCTAAAGGTTTTACTTTCGCTCAGAAGAAAGTTGTGCTACGGACTTAAATCGCTCAAGAAAAATTCATCGACCCTCGCTGGAATTGAACCCACAAACATCTGGACCTCAGGTGAGCAGTTTACCTCAAGACCACAAAGATCAACAAAATGGGATACTGTAGTTACATGTTTGCCGAAAAACAAGAACATATCCGAAATGTATTCACGTGACAAGCTCTAAACCAATCCAAAGAAATCAGTACCAGCTTCGATGTAACCTATGCACTAGTAGAAGAAAAATCAGCTTAATTCGCACTTCTAGGTAAACTCTGAATGGAATAACCAATAAGATTTCAGAGTCAACCGAATTTGTGCAAGCGACTAAATCAACCAACTCAATACCCGCATGTGACTACATACCAAGATACAAGCAGACAGCTTCATCTACTGTTGTGAATTAAAATAAAGCTTATTTTTATAGTTTTCGTTTAGTGTCTATTTGTTTCACTACAAAACAAAGAAAAACAAAATAAAACAATTGGAAAAAAGTCTACCATTAAAATAATATTAAATATATGTTTATTTACTAGAAAAATAAATTAAAAGATAATCACCTGTTTTAAATTTTATTGCAAATCATTAAGGATTAAAACAAATTTTTGTCAGCGTGTGAATTGTTACTTCACTTAAGCAGATTTTTCTCTAATTATTCAGTGAACGTATGAATCAAGCTATAAGGTCAATATTTATACAGTTTTTGTAACAAGAACATTTTTTTATTTTGCCAAAATAATAAAAATAAATTGTTCGACATTTAGTTTAATTTTCAAGGTATAGCTGTCTTCAATTTTCTTTGATAGTTTTCATGGGCATTGCAAGAATTAAACATGATTTTTTTAAATCTTCATTGCAAAATGCTTTGTTAAACATTTCATTTAATTCAGTATGTTATCTAATTAATCACGAAATATTGTTGATTATAAAAACAATGTGAATTCAGACATTAGCACGTCGAGCTAGCTAACCGATATCTTAATTGATCACTCATATGTAGCTGACGATTCTCACATGTACATCACAGACTCTGCCTTAAAATATGAATGAAGAATGACCCTGGACAACGGAACGACTACTGTATGGATCAGTGCATTGGTGTAATAACCGGCAAAACCTTTAGTCTCCGATTTGTTATCTGCATACAGGTGTAACTTTTAAATGTAAAGAAAACAATAATTTATTTTCTTCAAATTCACTCTCTCCAACATTTGACCTTATTTTAGATATCATTTTAGAAAACATTCTAAAGTAGTCTAAAGTAAGGAGTGGTAATAATTAAAGTTAAGACTTAGAGAGAAAACTCAGGAAGTAACTATGACAAAAAATTAAAAAAAAATATTTGTCATAGTTACTTCCTGAGTTTTCTATCTAAGTCTTAACTTTAATTATTTTAATTTGTTAACATTATGGAGTTTCTAAGTGGGTGGTTAACGGATAAAATTGTAAATAAGAGTATATGCTCAAAGTTTAATTTAAAAAAAAAATTAGAGATTTACAAATATAATTATTTGAAAATGCAAATGATTCAATAATATTGATATTAATTTGAGTAAAATGGTTTAAAAATTAAATGTTTATAAAGAATTACAATATTTTTTTAAAAAAAGTAGTAGCCTTTACTATATCTATAACAATAGCTTGCTATCAACTCTATACTTTGACAAATCTTAATTCAATATATATTTCTTGAAAATAATTTTAAAAACGTTCATTTTAAATTCATATTTTAATATATACTCAAGTGTTTGTTTGAGAGTAGAAATGGAAACTGGCGTCTGAGCCCCAGGTATGAACTGAATATTCAATAAATGATGAGTGGTTTAGACATGGAGTCAGAAGGCAAAGAATAAAGGGATTTTTTTTTTATTTGGGGTGGAAGAGTGCAGGAGTTAAGGACATTGGTAGGAGGGTTTTGATGAGCGAGAAATAATTTATGCATCCTTATCCTCTATGCAAGCCATGTTAGCATTACTTATATCTACTCTTATAACTTTTCTACCCCTTACCCCTAAGCACCATGCCCATCCACTCAAAAGGTATGATGACAGTTTTCACTTCCCTCCGCTCCCCCCAGTCCCCCTAAAAAAAAACTTGTCTTACCTTATTATATTTCCCCCGTTTCATGTTTTGTCTCTCTGTTTTTCAAGTGTCTTGATGGCACGCGATGCATTTCTTTAAGACTGGCGATGAATTAGACCCTATATCCTTGGATAATTTATTTATATTTTTATTACAAATCTCTCCCAATCCTTTAACTTTTCAATTTGTACTCTACTAAAAATGAATAATTTATTATGCAGTACTTTCTCTTATTTTTTAAAGTTGAAGCTCAATAGAAATATTATATATATTACAATTCTATATATTACAAAATAAATATAAGCTTTATTAATTATCAAATTATCTAATAAATATTTATCTTAGTTGTTCTAAAATATCATGTTCCTTATGAATAGCTCCAACAACCTTTAAAGCTTCACCGTAATTATATAATAGTTTCCTTTCTTTAAATGAATGTATCTAAAAACCAATAAATTCTTTATATTGCGTTAATCAATTGTGTAATGGTTCTATATATAAAAACTGTTATATTATTCGTATTGCGTTTATAATAAAATGGTTCAATTTAATTGAATAAACTCAATATTTTAAAATGATATTGACTAATGTAATATTTTTTTAAATTTAACGGTTCCTTGTGATTTGTTTTTTGATTTAATAAATACAAGAATAATCTAAAAACAACTTTTGTCATAGAATCTAGATTTATTAATGGTTATATATTTACATTGAGAGAATATAAACAACTAATTTTCTAAATATTATATTAATCAAATAATATTTTAACATAATCATTAATGTTTCAAAATACAATATCTAACCAAGAATTTACATTAACATACAAAAAGCTCAATTTTCAAAGCAAGGATAGTTTAAGAAAAATACTAACAATTTTTGTTGTTATCAATACTGATAGCATTTTACTATATTATTAGGGTTATTTTATAGGTATTAGTAATATGTATCATTAGTGGTGATATCTGCAGATCATGTGACTTGACGTATGAACACGTGAAAGTGGATCTAGTTACTTAGCTATCGTAATGTTAAAATTGGTGTGGCTTACTCTGTTACTAGAAAAATAAAGAATTCAACGTATAAAGTCCCTTTTCTATCCGAATAGTACACTTTAAGTTGACTTGTATCAGACAGATATATATATATATATACAGTCGAGTGTATAGACATATTTATTATTTTATTATATATAGATATGAGCACAAAAATATAAAGGTTAACTTTAATAATATTTGTAAGAAATAATCAGAAGAGTGAATGTATGAGAAACTACAAGGTAGTTCCGTTTTAATGAGGAATGATGAGGAGTAAATTTAATTTAATTTATTTGAGGTATTTAACTTGTACTTTCTGAACCGACTGACAATATCAGCATACAAAAATGTATATGAGCGAGAGAGAAAGAATTTACAAATTTTTCAAGGAACGGTATTTTCAAATACCTTCTGGGATTATTTTACATACCACAATCAACATGGAACTGATGGCTTTACTTCCCCTCCGAAGGAAGCTGTTCTACGAATTTTTATCACCCAAGACAAATCCGCCGAGTACGGCTGGGTTTGAACCCATGAACATCGGGTCCTGAGACAAGCAATCTACCCCCAGGACCGTCACGATCGACCATAAGGAGGAGCAAGGTTCTCAATAATTATTTTTAATACTACTTTTTAACACGATATCTACTATAGGCATAAGAAATGAGTATGGATAGTTACATTTGTTTATATAAAATACAACGGCATTAGTTTAAAGGGGGGGTGGAGTAACACAGAAATAAATCAGCTGTATAAAATCACTCAAAGGCACCCGTCCAATATTTAGGACTTAAACAATATTTGTCGATGGCAATACGACACATTGAGTGCTTAGTTCCTTAGGGCTTAGACCATGTAAGCGCTGGTGCAGCAAAAGATTTAATTTTGAGAGTAATTTGAAGCCAGTAATTATGTGTGTGTAAAAAATGCGCCTACATACTTAATCCCTACACGTTTCAAACCTATTATTTATGATAGATATTCGTTAAAAGCATTAACTGAGAAATTTTAAACATATTTGGTATACGGATAGGCACAAAATCCAGTCTCCGGTAAATAATTTATCAATGTGAAAGTGTAAGCACATATTTTCACCAACTATAAATTTTAGGCCATATCGGAAATAAAACCCGGAACCCTTAGCACAGTAAGCAGACACGTTACCGACTGATCTAAGATGTCTGATATTTAGTATATGTTATGTTTAAATTAAATTGCAGTAGAGTACGATGCAATTTGAAGTTTTATTTTAATAACCTCACTTGTTTATTTCTGGTTCCTTTGAATTTTTCAAGCAAAATATACTTATTATATTGTTGAATTTAATAATAAAACCTATATGCATTTTTACGGGATAGTAGCAGTTTTCCTTTTTCAGTTTGAGCCTTGGAAAATGAACTTTTCACAATATCTTGCGACGCCATAATAGGAGGAGCTCATAATAAGGTGAAGCGTAACACTGCAAATTATTTGGTGCCACTGAGGGGAAAACATAATAACAAAGAAAAAAAGGAAAAAAAAGAAAAAAAGGGGATTCCTTCAAAAATACTTTCAAGATGGCCTGCACTAAGCAAAATTGAAATATACCAAGGGAAGTAAACATTTTCCAAAATTAAAATAAGCCAAGAAGGGAAGTAAAACACAATTATGATTGTGAAATATATTACGTATTTTCTTCGAAGAAAGTTAATATTGTATATTTAGTGTGGTTATTTTGTTTACTTGGCATATAACCCCTAATCCAGTCTGACAACATGTTGAAAGAGAAGGGCAAGAATAATGATGACATAATTTAAACTAAATTATCACGGCTTTGCGTGGAAGGAAAATGGGAAACAATTTGAGAATGAAAAAATTAGGTAAACCAAGTATGATCTAGAATAAGACTTTCCTCTCTCCAGAAAACCAGACAAAATGAGTCTGATGCCTTAACTTGCATATCCACCAGTGTCTGTACATTTTTTAAATACATGATGTTTATTAACACTTGTTTTAAATATAATATAGTCAAATATTGTTCATCAAAGTTTGAAACATGTTTCATAAAAACTTTAATTGTATTTGACAAAATCAATATTTTTACATTTAAATCACAGGGTTGAGAACGATAACTTTTTTTTAAAAGTACGTTGTAAAAGGCTTTTTATTTTTAATCTCAGCTGTCATCCTGTAGGTACGCCACTGGTCATGACTTTGTAGAGAAATTTTTTCCTAGATTTTTTTGTTTTGTTTTTTAGAAGTACAGTAATCATTTTTCTTTGTCTGGTTTACTGATGAACTGAGCCGTTTTCTCTTTGACGTCAAACCATGCCCGCTTCAAAGTTTTCCGATGTTGCGCCCTCTGGGAATTAGAGACACGCTCTTTAGAGAAAAAAGAATTAGTTTGTATGCTACTGTTCATAGGAAACATGTCTTAATCTAAAGGCCAGACCTCAGTAGAAAAAATACCATAAATGGAAGATATAACATTTTATATATATAATTTTTTTTGTTTCTTATGAAAAATCCAATTATATTTAATATTTTAAAACTGTTATCTAGAGTAAAAATACATTTGATTCCGTTTTAATTTAAATTACAATATTTGTTGTTGTTAATTATTGCAAAAACAATGTTTTAAATTATAGCGTGATTTTTTTTCAATTTTTTTTTACCTAACGTGTATTTTATGAAACGATTGATAAAATATTCCAAATAGATTAATTCTTTAACACACAAAGCAACGATTAACCCTGTAGTTTAGTCATCACTATCGAAGATGGAAAGAAATATTCGATAATTTTTTGTCCTGGTCAAAGATCATGTTCTTTAAATTTAAGAGCTGCTTCAGTGGCCGTGTGGTCTAACGCGCTACTCTCGCAGTATACTAGCTTGCCAATGACGGGGAGATTAAATTTTAAATCTCGGTCAGATGTAACTTACTGAGGATGGTTTTCCAAAATGTTTTTCCACTCTCCCTCCGGGCAGTTGCAGATGCACTTAATATAAATATAACCTTCCTAATCCCTGAAATCATTAGCGTCATTATCACGTAAGCATACAACCCGAACGGGGAGTATGACTAAATGCTAAAAATTTGACACTTTACACGGGAATTGATTCCAGGTCCTTTTAATTAGTACGCCAAAACTCTAACCACCGGGATATCCAGCAGCCATCCTATGCCCAGGGTCAGTTTTCACTCATATTTTCAGGCAGAGTCTGTAATGGACGCGTGGAAGTTGTCAGCTACATGTGAGCAATCAAGAAAGATGGTGAGCTATCAGATAACGCAGCCACTTTCCACTTGAGAGGGTTTTACGTTGCATACAGTACACGAGTATGATATTTAGATGCGGCTCTAACCGTACTTAGCATCTGTGAAGTTGTATTTTTAATCCATCATACCTTATACATCAATGCGTAGACACGTTACTAACTCAGCTACGTTGTCTTTTATAAATTAGTTTTTGAACATTTTGAAAATAACACATGTTAAAGCTATAGTATATTTATTTTCAAAATACCATAAAAAATTCATTTATCCAAGTTGTGTTTTCCAAAATGCAGGTTTACCCATAGCCTTTTATTGACTAAACTAAAAACTTTGAGATCGATCAGCCCGCAGGCGATCATTAAATCTCAAGGGAAAATAAACCTGACTTTTTTTTTCACAACATTTTGTCCTTAATCTGCCTTTATTGTTCCTCATACTGTTAACCTACTATACATTAATTTGTTATTTGAATGGCTTATTGTAGCCTACATGTCAAATTTGTGCATCCTTAATAGTAAAAAAAAAAAATTAAAAATCCAAAACTACTGAATATCCGGATTTCATTTGGTCCCATTGATTTCCGGAAAAACTAGTTTATAATGTTATACAGATTAGAGCAAAACTTATTCGAAACTGGCTTTTATTGGCTACAACATGTTTGGCAGTACATTCTGCTAACTTTAATAAGTTAATGTTAAAACATGATAGCACCAAACCAAGAATTCAGACAAATAATTTTATTTCATGATTACCAGACGAATGGATTCAGTGGATTGGGTACTGCTTGTATATTATAGTTATTTATAAGCCATCTTAATTTTGTGAACACATTATGAACTAGATACACCTGTTGTAATTTTTCTATACCAACACAAATACTCTATCAGAATATCACCTGAAAATACGCGTTTGCTTAAAAAACTTTGCTATTTTTTATATTTTAAAATGTTGGGAAGAAGTTTAATACATATACATTTGTATATATATAGTCTACTGCTACATTATATATTGATATTATATATATTTGGATATAAATCCTATCAGGTTGAAATAAATTTACAAAACACACACATATATGTATATGTTTTTTGATAAACATATATATATATATATATATACATTTTTGATAAACGTAGAATTCAACCTATATTATTCAAATAAGATTAACTAATGTTTAATATTTGTTGTTACTAATTTCAAGAGGTCCTATTTATAGAAATAAAAATATAAAAACTTTATTTTCATCTGATTTATACTTTACTATTAATACTAAAGTATTCTTTGTAATAAAAAAATACATATAATATTTACAAACCCTCACAAATAAGATTTAAGTAAATTCAATGTATAAAACTCTAAATTACTTTCTTTGAACCATACAAGCATTTGATCGTTTAGTACTTAATTTGACTACATTGTAATGTGACGTGCAGTAGTTACTTTGTTAACCCGATCATATAATTCAGGATGAGATCACTTACAGGCTGTACAGCCAGCCCACTTTAAACAGAGGGTCAGACTATTAAGTTTCAAGTATTCTATGATTCATTGAAAGAAGTACAATTACTAGTCAAGCTATGTAGAAAGAAATATTAATTCTTGTAAGAGACAGACTTGCCTTTATTTATCTCTAAATAATGTTATATAATAATATGAATATTCAATATAATATATTTATTATTATTATTATTATTAATTCTCAACTCATTTAGGTGATGGAATGGTTTAAATCATAACACTTGTAATCCGCTGGGTGTCTAAGACGTGGATATAGGGGTTTTATTCCCACTACATTCCCAGTTGGCTGTACTGAGATAGTCTTTTTCCTCGATGGTTTTTAATTCTCCCCCCACGCAGATTGATAGACTTCCTCTAAATTTCGACTTTCTCATCCCTGACCCATTATAATCTAGTAAATTATTCTTATGACCCGAGCTTTTAGTAAAACGTTGTGATACGTAAAAATAATTAGTTTTAATGACACATAAAAAAAATTGCTTCAATCGTATGAATCACAGTTTTAAATTGGACCAAATAATTGCATGATGTTTGTAAGACATAAGAAACGAATTTAGGTACCCAATGCGTTCGCTTAGGGGTATATATACGTTTGAATCATAATTATTGAATTTGGTCACCGTTTACCTGTAGGTCTTGGTTTAAGTCCACGCTTTGAACACTGATAGTGATTTTTTTCACACGATGTTTAAATCTCATTTCCACAATATGGCGGATTAAATTTCAACAACATCCCTAATAATTAGGTCTTGTGGTTGAATATCTTTGCGTTAAAATCAAAACTAAGAATAACTAGACTTTTTGAACATACATGCAATCTTAAACTTTACCGTAATCATACTTAAGATTTCAATAATTTTTAAGCAGTTCAAACTCTCACATAATTCTTTCTCTAATGATAGTAATAAGTAGCTCAGGGTTCGAATCCAGGTTTGATCTACCGAGTGTGCGCTTAAATAAATTATTTCTCTTATTCGCCCCACACAAATTCGCGGATATTTATTAAAAATTCTAGCTTCCTGATCCATTTCCCATTGGCTAAATTTTTCTTCTTAGCGCTGCGTCTTACTGCCCGTTTAGATTTTACGCTTATATAATAAATACGCTAATGGTTTTAAAGATGAGGGAAGTGTATTCATAAGAAATGTTCTCGCATTTGCGTGGAGGGGGAGTGTAAAACCATTTTGGTAAGAAAAACACAGTAAACTCTATTGAGATTCTAACCTCAATCTCTCCGTCATAGGAAGTCTAGTCTACTGCAAGAGTAGCACTTTACACCATGCGGCCACCGAAGCGGGTATTAGCTTAGTTAAAATGCGTATATCCTAATCTGATATAGTAGAACTTAAGTAATAATAATACTCTATAAAAAAACTTTTTTCATGTCTAACATTTATAACCTTTTGCCTTTATTATTAGGTCTAATTTTTTATAGGCATTAATAATATTTATTAAAATATCATAGAATATCCTGACCTGAAGTATGAATACATTAACAAATAACTAGTAATGTTTTTAGCTGTCAGATAAATACAGCCCTTTCTATGAAGATTGAACTGTACTTAGATGACGTGAGTTGAAAAAAATGTCAGTATTATAATTAAAATGTTCTAGTCAACAAGATTGACTGATAGGCACTCTGGGTATCCACCCTATCTTATATCCGCTGTAAAGATGAACCCTCCCTTCCTCCTCAGTGGTCATCACCCCTCTTGTTCGGACGCTCCTCATTAAGAAGACACTCGACGAGGTTCGTGTCCACTCCTGGCTCCTGAAGGACGATCCGTCATTGTCCAAGACATCACCCTCTGTCTAGGTCCTTGTAACAATCCTGGCCGTTGCCATGGGGACGTAACAGAGGAAGATGACTTATTGGTACCGGCTTATCACTCCCTTAATGACCTCTGGAGGGACGTTGCCCTTAGTCTCGTTTGGCGGGGATGTCAAGATACGTGTCGTGCCGCGGGTCAACTGGTGTTTGACAAGGAGGGGAACTATCTGTAAAGTGAGGATTGAGGTAGCTAGATGGTGTTATACAAGGAGGGGAACTATCAGTACAGTGAGGATTGAGTAGGCTAGATGGTGCTTGACAAGGAAGGGAACTATCAGTACAGTGAGGATTGAGGTATTTAGGTAATGTTATACAAGGAGGGGAGTTATCTACATTGAGGATTGAGTAGGCTAGATGGTGCTTGACAAGGAGGGGAACTATCAGAACAGTGAGGATTGAGGTATTTAGGTAATGTTATAAAAGGAGGGGAGTTACCTACAGTGAGGATTGAGTAGGCTAGATGGTGCTTGACAAGGAGGGGAACTATCAGAACAGTGAGGATTGAGGAATTTAGGTAATGTTATACAAGGAGGGGAGTTATCTACAGTGAGGATTGAGTAGGCTAGATGGTGCTTGACAAGGAGGGGAACTATCAGAACAGTGAGGATTGAGGTATTTAGGTAATGTTATACAAGGAGGGGAGTTATCTACAGTGAGGATTGAGTAGGCTAGATGGTGCTTGAAAAGGAAGGGAACTATCAGTACAGTGAGGATTGAGGTATTTAGGTAATGTTATACAAGGAGGGGAGTTATCTACAGTGAGGATTGAGGTGGCTAGGTGGTGTTATACAAGGAGGGGAACTATAGGTAGATTGAGGATTGAGGTAGCTAGATGGTGAATTGATGATACTTGAATATGTATATTGTATAAGTGTACCCATGGAGATCCTGATGATTGATGTATCATAATATAGTTGTTACAAGGGCAGAGATATTGAATCGTAATCAAAAACTTTCAAGTCAATTAATCCTGTTTGCTTTTTAAATATTTCACACTTAAGGTGGGGTGTAGCGAGAGCTGGATTATGGTATATCATTAGAATAGTTTAAATAACCAAATACATTAAAAGTAAAAATAGATAAAATGTTGATTCAACATTTGTGTTTGGCTCGATTTTTGACACGCACCATTTTCATATGTTATTAAAAATTTGTGATCGGCACTATAGAATTTAACAGAAACATTTTTCTTTTAGTTTAAAATGTCATTAAGGCCATGATGAACATAGAAAACTATTGAGATTACTGTGTGTATAGAACTGAGACAATCTCATCTAATGCAGAATTATATTTTATTTAGGTATATAGTATTTTTTGTCACAAAAACTGTGGAAATACTTACTAATTTAATTTCCCTTCCACTTCACATTTATAAGAAAACAAAATTAACGAACTATGTGACCAATATTTAACCATACTATAAGAGTGAAAGTGGACAATATTAAAAAAAAAAAGTGTATTAACTATTTGATCATACATTTTTAAACTTATTAGTTCTGTTTACTTTCCAATAAGTCGTTAAATTGAACTGATTACACAAATTAAGGACCCCTATTACCATTTAAATCAATTGTACTTCAGCTGTAACTGTAAATAAATCACATTAATACAAATTTATCAAAAGGTTTACCCAAACAAATTTTAAGCAATCCAAGCAAATTTATACTTTCAATTTTGTACTATTTTACTTATTTACTATATGACACTAGCAACAAGAAAGTTCACTGTGGCACTTCCAAAATTATGTTATCTATCCATATTCTGAGCTATTTATATTCAAACCACCTCGTTACTCCCTATCCCTATCTTGAGCTAGTTATATCCGGTCTACCTCATTACAACCTATCCCTCTCTTGAGAAAGCTATATCCGATCCACCTCATTAAACCCTACCCCTATCTCTATATAGTTCTATCCAGTCTACCTCATTACACCCTATCTCTATCCTGAGCTCGTTATATCCAGTCCACCTCATTAAACACTATCACTCTCAGATAAATTCTAATGGTATCCTCTCATGTGATTTTATCTCTTCTCAATGATCTCTTCCTATTGAGTTTTCCAGTCAATCCCCTGAACACGGTTCTAGAGTCTCCCATTCGACGCTGCACGTCCAGATCCCCATAAGTTGCGAGATTTGATTACCCTAACATAGTCTAGTGAATAGTACAGCAAATGTATCTCATCATTATGTAAGCTCCTCCCCTCTTCAAAATCATCTTCCCTTTTGACCATATATTTACTAAGTAGGCCTAATTAATTTTCTAACGCCCTAGACTTCTACTAGTCATGTAAGAAAGCCAGAGACATTGTTCCACAACCATAGAGAACAAACGGTGAGATCATTAATTTGTATATTTTGAGTTTTACATATTTTCTTGACAAAAGGGGAGATATTTAAAACTTACTGACCTAGTAATAACACGCATTTACCTAATGTAATATTTTCCAAATTTCAACTCTAGTATCAAAAAATAAGCAAATAAATAGCACCTCACTTTTTCAAATACGTTTGCTCCCTCTACCCCCCCCCCTCCGTACTTAGGTTAATCCTCTCAGTTTGGGCTGTCCAAATTTTCCCACTCGTGTGGAAAGGATGAATAAGATATAATTTAGATCAAGTGTAACAAAATTTGCGTGAAGATAATGTGGGAGACAATTTTGAAAGAAAAACTCACCTCTGTTCACCAGATGGGGTTTACAGCCCAGGTATTGTTGTATCTAACAAGTTAGATCCATCTAGTATTATTATACGTACTCTCTGGTGCGGCTCAAAATCAGTTACTTATACAATACTTAATGATTTATCACCCACTTCGATGACCGCGTGGTCTTACGCACTAATCTTGCAGTAGACTAGACTGCCAATGACGGGGAGATCGATGTTAGAATCTCAGGTGTGTGTAGTGAGCATGGTTTTTCCAAAATTGTTTGCAACTCTCCTTTCACGCAAATGTGGTTACACTTCCTCTATATATAACCTTCCTAATCCTAGAAACCACTAGCGTACATTTTGACATAAGTGTATAACCCAAACGGATTGTAAGACGCGGTGATAAAAAAAAAAGAACCTGATCGGTTATCATGGAGGCAAAACTGATCTGGCTTACTCTCATTGGGGTAGTAGGTTTCAAATCGATACTGGGTGTAAGAATGAGTTTTTTTACAAAATGGTTTTCTTTTCTCCTTCCACGTTTATACAAATAGGGGAGCCCAAGGTATGTTGCAACAATTGTTTTTAATCGTCAAATTCATCAGATATAAATATTGATGCATATAGAACTCATCTTTTTACGTACCCAGCCAATGGATCGTAATTTTGTAAATTCTGCTTTTCACTCTTTCTTTAAGTCCCTCACAATACTCATTATTGCAGAACAAACGTTATGTTTGAACTTTATCTGTTGAGCCATCTTCGAAAGCTATTGTACGCTTCCCGGGTCTTATTTTATTCTTTGTTGTATTTATATCATTCTGCTTATATTTGAAAACTTTTTAGATTTCAATTTTTATTCTTGTGAAGCTATTTCTTCTTCTTCTAATTCGGCTTTTTATGGGGTGTCTGAGCTTAAAAATATTATAATTTTTATGATAATGTTTAATTACAATGCGTATTAATGAAATTTTGAGCGGTTTGTAACGTAAAGCAATGGAAGAAAGTGTATTTTAAGAAAATAAAACCTATGTTTTGTATTGATATATAAACATAAAACCCACACTCTATGTTGGTTTGAAAACACTTTATATTTCGATAAACAACAAATAAAAAACCATTATCATAAATTACACAAGCATTGTTGCATCATTCATCCCCACAACAGTTTATTGTCATCTGAACTATAATATGGCGTCATTATTTTATTTGTACAGATAAACTTTAATGTCAAACGAACGCCAAAAGTATTTGTTCTCCGATGATAATGATCTAGAATATTTATAAAAATTATAACTCAACAAAAAAACAAATATTATATGTACGTATAGCACACAAAACGCACACGCAAAAAATATTAAATCAACTGTCAACTACGAATAAAAACTGTACTTGGGTTCTCACTTGCTTCGTTGAACCGATTATTGTTCAGCAATAATGGGTCGTAGTGGCATTCTTGATTTCACAATACGTTTATTAGAAAGTGTTTTGTTGTTATGCGTACCAATTGCAACTATCCCACTCTTCCTTACATTTTATTCTAAACCATTATAAATTAATACCTACCCCGTCAAAACAAAATAAAATTAATAAGGGACTGGTTTGGAAGGGCGGCTAGATGCTGTGAATATATTTTAGTTTTTTTTCTTTTTAAAATTAACTATTCAATTTTCTTTTTGTGATTTATTAATGTGGATCTAAAATAAATTAATATATATATAACTATAATTATCTTAACAGAAAACATGTCATGAAAGTTGTTTTTGGAATCATTTATTTATAATGCTCCCGGAAAAAGTATTTCATTTAGTCTAATAAAATACATTCGGTTTTTAAAAGGTAATTCATTTGTTAGCTTACCCATTATATTAGCTAGTCCATATTTATCGAGGTTTTAAATCTATTCACGCCTCGCGCGTCGAAACACATCAAGATTACAATTCCATCTAATGCCTTCAGCAAAAACAGCGTAGAGGAGTGGAGGGGGCGTTAAGTGAGATGTGAAGTTATAGATATGCTACGTAATAAGTGATTTACAAGCCAATTATTCGTAAACTATCTGAATCGAAATGGCCGTTTCTACCCTCTTGACGGTAAAGTTTTCACCTCCCGGCCTTTGTTCCTGTCTAGCTTCTTTTTCTCCCCGTCTTTCTACCAGTTATTTTCCATTCAATAGCTTCCGCTTTGAGTTATGATCTATATATGGCGTCATGGAATGTAGATCTTGAGGCTATCTCATGTAAAGTTGTTGTTGATCATGTTGTTAAGGTAATGATGTAATACTATCCATCAAGATGCGCCATAAAATTCACCTGAGTGACTAGGTGGCAAAAAGATGCTTGGGGAAGAGGATTATGTGCTAGTGAGGGGTGAGGGGTGAGTGGAGGGTTGAGAGCTAGCACTTTACTCATCGTTAAGTGGAGTTTAAGTAATCAGGAAATTGCCACCTTCAGGCGTATCATCCATCTCACGAGCGAGAGAGAGAGAGATGACTGTACAATCACCATCAAAATATTATCTAAGGCTTTACCTTATTGTTTTGTTTTTTTTCCACGCGGCATTTCCCTCAGATATCCCAAAAGGTTAGACTTTATTTACAAATGGAATATCTTTAAATATATATTTTAAGATATTTGATTTAGGTATCTGATGTTTATTTTAATTCTCATTATATATGAATGCTTAAGTAAACATTTTTTATTGATTCATAAACTACTACTAATTTCGACTATTTACATATTTACATTTAAAAAGTAGGGATAAATAAGTTTGAAATTCAGAATAATCATATAACACTGTGTGTTGAGGAAAAGTAGAAAACAATTTATGAATAAAAAACCTCTTTATGTATACTAAAGACGTAGTTCGCTTATAGCGAGTTTTATTCAAATCTTAATGAATTGATTCACTTTAAAAAAGTATTTCAACCCCCTTTATTTCAAAAGTTCATACACACGCATCAACTGCTCAATTTCGTAATATGTCAGTTCTAAAACAAGAATGCTAACTCTTATAAGTGTGACAACATTATATGTTAATTTTATGTAGCCAAACGTCACTGAAATCGTTTATTTCCTATGTTTAATGCTAACACCATTGTCTCCAGACTTTTGGCTTGAAAAGAGATAAAAAGCTTATCTCGGATGAATTTTGGTCGATTTATATATGAATTGATAGCCTTAAACAGGAATCATATCGTTCACTAAAGAGGTAGATTAAGTTATTTACAAAATCATAGCCTCTATCATTTACTGCCTAAAGGAAACATTTGCTGTAAAATCTCACTGGGTGACGTCAATTTAAAATTACGTTTACTACAAATAGGGAGCAGGTCTTGGGTTGAGGATTGATTTTTTGCTTCTCCTGAAATTTTTTTGAGATTTTGGACATGTTTCCTTTCTGTGGCTAACAATTTATATGTTATCTAAATGTTATCAAGGCACCTTCCTTGTTTCAAAGCTTTGAGATATCTTAATTATTATCTGTGACTTTTAGCGAACTAATAACATTTCTACCAACATACAAAATAGTATAAATAAATTTGTATTGATTGAAAGGTAAAATAACAATCAGAGAATATAATCCTTACCCACATAAATAGAGAAAGATGCTCCATTAAATGGCTGGAAGCCATTTTCTCTAGAGATAATATACATATTAGGTTTTAATACACAATCATAAAAATAATATATAGCTATAACATTAAATGAGAGGACCAGACTTGGCCTTCAGAGTACCAGTCAATTATGGCTTTGTGTTAAAGTACTTAAAAGTGAATAGATTGTAACAGTAAATCTCTATGCTCTTAAATGATACACATTCAACGAGACCCTTAAGTTATAACAATCCGAAAGGAATCGATAATGACATAATCTTGGAATAATTTTCAGCCAAAGGCAGTAAAATAAGAAACAATATCCCACCTGCCTCTCTAATAACCAACACCTTGGTTAGTGAAACCTGGATCTTTCTGGGAAGTACAGGAGGTACAGTAATAATGGGTCATGAGGTTGCGTCAGCATGGTGGAACGACTCAAAAGTATATGTGGTAAGATAATTATTCGTCTCCAAAATATTACATATTACCCAGAATGATTTTCCCCCTGTATTGGTCTAAAATTTTGCTAAATAAATTAATACAATTTCAAATGTACCCTGAAAAGTATCATCTTACCTTTATGTGTTAACTTTGGTGCAAATTAAAAAAAAGGTCATACTGTAACCCGTCAAGGTAAGATTGCTACCTTAGAGGGTGAACAAAAAAAGGAAATAAAGATGTTGTATTTTTTAAATTGAAAAATAATGCCTGGACACGGGAATCGAATCGGGGACCTTTGGCTTAGGGGGCGTTCAAGTATTACGTAAGTAAATTTTTGGCAATTTTTAACCTTTCCCCCCTCTTTTAAGCAAAAATAAGCAAATTCCTGACCCCCCTCCTCTTGCCTATGTAAGATTTGTAAACTTTTTTTTATTTGTTCACAGGAATAACCATTCTTTTTTCATGCCATTTTACCTATAGCCTGAACAGGTAGTAAGACTCGATAAAAAAAATATTAAAAACTCATTTGATTTATAAATCTCTGATTATTATTAACAAAGAGGTGTAAATTAATATTGGGAAATAATTGACAATTAGCACTGGTATACAATGAGATGAAATTTATTGAACAGGTAAAATTAAAACAAATTATAACATTATAAACGTTTAAAATTTTAATTTATATTTAATTGAAGTTATACAAAAGTATGATTAGTGAAACCGTGAATATTATATTTATAAAAAAACTCATTTAATGCGATGACCAAGATCCTTGAATCCACGTCTCAACCCTTTCAATTATTACGTTTTTATTGGAATAGATCACTCAAGATTTGACTTATTTCCATAGGCTTCTCCACTTCTTCCTCGTTTATCCACTCAACATCTATATTGCTGTCTGAAGCTACCCCGAAGTCCAAACGGCTAGCGAATGCGTCCTCCCTCAATTTTGCCCGTCTTTCTTTGTATTACGTAAGCATTGTTCTGTCCCCCCTCACCCCTTGTCAGCAAAAATAACCAAAGTTTGAGCCCCCCTGAGGTGCTTACGTAATACTTGAGCGCCCCCTTACTATGCCAATGCTCTAACCACTGAGCTATCCAGTAATCGTCCCGTGCTCATGGTAGTTATTATTCACTCATTTCTTAAGGTAGCTATGATTAGCTTGCGGAAATCAACAACTACATATGAGTGATCAATTAATAATATCACGAGCAATTAGGTATCGCAGCCAGCTTGGACTCGGGAGGGATTTATGCAACCAGTAGTACAAGGACAACTGTACGAATGCGAATTTTAGCATGAAGGATTAAATTAGTCTGGGTTCGATTCCCGTGTCCAGATGTCAATTTTCAATTTAAAGAATAAAATTTAAAGATATTTAGATGTGACTATATCCGCAATAATAATAATAATAATAATAATAATAATAATACTTAGCACCACGTCTTACTACCCGTTTGGGATATAAAATTAAGTACTATGCTAATGGGTTAGGGATTGGGAAGGTTGAGTATAGAGGAAGTGAACCCGCATTTTTGTGGAAAGTGAGTCGAAAAATATTTAGGAAAAACCACCCCCAGTTCACCCAAGTGAGATTCTAGCCTCTATCTTCCCCATCATCGGCAGTCCAGCCCAACACGAAACTGGCGCGTCAACTAATTACACCACCGAGGCGGGAAACAAACATATTAGCTTTGCTATTTAATTAGTTTTTTTAAAGTTTTGCTAAGACAAATTTCTAACATGTTTTTATTTAAAATTTGAAACCATTGGACGTATAAATCAGATACAAGCATTTCTCATATCTTATGACTTTTCCCTGGCTCTAGCTATGCGTAGAATAATTCACTACTTTCATAATTTCCTTTCACTTTCATTTTATCTATATCGATAAAATGCATAGCTCTCCAATTTACCCTTCTGTTCTGGGAGTCCTGGGTTCAATCCTTGGTTTCGGCACAGATTTATCTGATTGCCAAACGTTTCCTTCACCTCCGACAAGACGTGTATTAATCACAACTTGTGAATGTGTGGAATGCCAGGCCTCCACCGTGGTTCGGATCCCACGTTAAACTGTAGGTACTCCATTTATCTCACAATCACCCTCTCATTACACATTAGTGTAAGTGCGTATAACCCGAACGGGTAGTAGGACGCGGTGCTAATGATAATATTAGAAAGCATCTAGATTTAAAACAAATGTTCGTGCTCCACGCCTAAATTACTATCTAGGTTATTCACACATAAAAGTTGGATATGAATGAAGAAGGTAGAATAGGGAGGAATAGTATTAGAATATTCGTAGAAGGAAGTCATCTGGTAAAAAACACCTCAGTGAGTGCACTTCAGCTGGGATTTTAATCGTGACTTCCTTATCACAAGAAAAATAGAAATCTATTTCTTTTTCTGGGTGTCTGTAAATTCTCATGTATATAAATAAAGTAAAGGAATAAATATATTTGATTTAATTTTTTGTGGTGCACTCGTGGATAAGATGTTAGATGGATCAATTACTGAGATAGATGGATATATTATTCATATTTTTAATCTTATTAAGTCAAGAACCCAAAGGTTGGTTGGATGTAATTTATACCCATCCGGTGCTGGGTATTAAATCATATCGTCAGCTGGTTAGTGATACCTGCACCATCTGGTAGAAGCCCCATGTACTAGAGGTGTTCAGGAAGTGTGATACATCCCCGCTTCCTTCCACATTGTACTATGAGCAAGTGCGAACGGGCCTACCAATTTTTCCAGAGAGGTACTTTCACCTACTTTCCAGGGTTCTTTTTCACTTCACAATCAACATGTAACCAAATACATTACTTCCCCTCCGAAGGAGTTTGTGCTACGGTTTTTTATCGCTCAAGGAAAAAAAATCTTTCAAACCTAGCTGGGTTTGAACCCACGAACATCTATTCCTGAGTAGAGAACTTTACCCCAAGATCACCAAAGTCGACCAATATTTTTAATTTGAAAATAAATGAACTATTTTGTAATCCAAGAGGCCTTGCACACTGTATGTTTATAAATGAAACTATTAAAATGAAGTTAAAAACAATGGATATTTCTACAAGCAGAGGCCTTTGCACGCTATTAAGCAATCCTTTGGGATGTAACCTTAAATTTTATAATCTAACTGAATTGGGAGAAGTATTCCAAGCTAGTGCGTTATACTTCTGTTTCACCCTCGCTATTGTTCAACCCTTTCCCCAATGCTTAATCAAAAAACCCATTATTTCCCGTATTACGCATGCAAATGAATCTTGCTCTTACAAAAACCTCCCCCTCTGGCATTTCAACAGTCACACATTTTTATACTGTCACCCTTAGCTTTCGCACTGTCACCCCTTATCATTTTAGCCGTTCCACTGTTTTGCTTCCACCCCCCGGAGGGATGTTTATGCTAATTGCCGATCAATAGCCCTCCAATTTAACATTCATATTTCCGTGTACATGGTTAATTATCCCTACCAAAACAATTATGGTGAAACCAGATTCAACTTCGATCACCCAACTTGCATTGTATCCTCTATACATGAATCAACTTGTATAATGGCGGTTAAATGGGGTGGCTTTGTACGTAGGTTATAGTGAAAGTAGTAATTAGTGATTTGGTTCCAGTTATACATACATAATCTTTGTTAACGGCTCCACAAAATGATAGTCCTCATGCTGTAAGTAAGACCGTTAAAGCGCTACGCCTTAAAATATTATCCAGACACTCATGAGAGACATATTTTAATCGTAATCCTAAAGAGAATTAATAATTAATCACACCTCTCTCTTTAGATGAATTTCTATGGAAAGAGAATGAGAATACGATATTAATAATTCATATTATGTTGAACGCTCTCAATCCATCTGGGAAAGATTTAATTACCTTGATCACAATGTCACAAAAAAAATTCCAGTATTTTGAGGCACTGACTTCCTAGACCAGGTAGCTACTGGTGTGAGTATCTATTTTTTACTCCTTGTTAAATTAGGTAGATTTTAAAGATACGTGTGGAAAGGCGATAGAAAGGCTTTTGGTTTTATTCATGATGGCTACATTTATTTCGATACTATCTCATTTCATACCTTCACAAAGCTCGTATAGGTAAGTCCTAGTCAAAATAAACCATTAGAATCTACGTGCGTCGATTTTATAATGGTAGTGCAGTCGCATTTGATTATTCTGGGGTACGGTGGTAATATCAATTTCGATCCTTTAGTTAAAACGCTGTTTCGTCCAAACACATCCGTACCTCAAAATATAGACAATAAAATTCCTATTGAAGGGCTTTGTCCGAAACCACCCCCTCGATAAGCGGATTCTATTGCTCTCACTTGCGTTTTCCAAAAGTGATTTGTCGGGAGATTGTGATTGGCAATCTCGTTTCCCGTGAATAGATTAACCGACTCACAATATCACAACTCGCTCTGATATGCCAAATATCCACGGGGTTTTAATGGGAATGCTTTTTGCATGGTAATTTCAAATCACTTTTATTTCGAAATTGAATGAAGACAGGTCTTTTGATTTTTAATTATAGCATTCCTTTATTAAATTAAAAATAGAAAAGCTTATTTAATAGGTAATATTATTTATTATTATTGACGTCTTAATATTAAAATAAAACATTTAACAGTTTAAGTCTTGTCATAGTTAACCTGCCTCGAGGTATGGGAAAAGCTCCTGGCTGATGACCAAAATGTCCCGGGTTCGATTCCCGGATGTACTAGGTGATTTTTCGCAAAGGGAAATAAGTCCAACTGTCACCAGGGTCTGGTTTGTTAGGCTTAAGTTATATTATTATTATTATTAGCACCGCGTCTTATTACCCGTTCGGGTTATACGCACTTACGCTAATGTGTAATGGTAGGGTGATTGTGAGATGAAATGGAGTACCTAAAGTTTAACGATGGAGGCCTGGTATTCCTCACATTCACAATCTATGATTAATACACGTCTTGTCAGAGGTGAAGGAAGGGTTTGGCAATCAGATAAATCTGTGCCAGGACCTAGGATTGAACCCCGGACCCTCAGCATAGAAGTCTCACACCATACCCCTAGACCACTTAAGTTATATAAAGATCTTCATTTGCTTTACAAAGTCATATTCACTATCATCATCACCTCATCTCATCGGGACATGGAAAAACCCTCCACAGAAAAGATGTATGATGAGTACATTCAGGCTTCCCCTGGAACAATAGTACATTAGTATTGGCTAATCTTTCTTCAAACTGAGCTAAAAAATGATGTTGCCCAGACACGCCATTATTATTATTACTATCATTACTGGCATGGATGATTAGTTTTGTACACATAGTATAACAATATTATGAAAGTGGCAGTAATAGCTTATGCCAAAGGCTTTTAAGTAACTATAATTGCATCGTATTTTATTGGTGTTGACAGAAGATGTCAATATTAAAAACCAGGCTGACATCACTGGGTGGATCCTATTCGGTGGCCAAATGGTCTAAAGAATGGTTTCTTTTTAATTGGGGATATCCATAGGCTACCTCTTGAAGAGTAATGAGAACCAAATAAAAAGGTTATGGGACTCGATTTCTGAGCGCTATTTTAAAAAAGGTTGTTGTTAGATTTGAATAAAGTATTACCGCTATCAATCCGTAATGAGGTGGCATGACGATTCAGTTCAGTAAAACTAAGCTAATGACGTGTTTTGAAGTCATAGCTGTCGGTAACTGATATGACTGATGAATGTGATGATTTAAACAGTCTGGCAAAGGAAGTATGGGGACATATTGGCCAATTCATTAGGGGTCTGTAATTGTAAAAAGGTTAATAGCCCCGGGTTGTAGTGAAATAGATTTTTCATTTAGTAATAAAGCTACTCAAAAGTTCCCACCATGAATATATTTCCAATTAATGAATAATTTCAGAATATAAAGCTCAGTACATCCACAATATGTGCTAGAATATCTTCTCACACACCTGGGTAGTCAATTGTTTATTTTGCTGTTGTTTACAACAACACTTTGTTGTCAGCTTATTTTTTACATTGATCACTATCCCCCACCCTTATTACAAATATTTGTGAAACATAATAACCTTGAAAACATTTTCTCTCTCTTTCTCTCTCCTTTCTGGAACATTTCACAACCAAAATAATTAAAAAATATTCCAGAACAATTATTTAGAAGTATAACAGCCCTGGGTCACAGACAAGTAAGAAACAGACTCTCAACCTCACGGGGGTTTCGCTGCGCTCCTTTTGCCAGCTTGAGTCCTTCAACACTAGACTTCGCTAGTGTCACTGCTGGGTGATGATAGGACTAACCGCAGCGATCCTAGTGGTGAAGGACTCAAGCTGCTAAAAGGAGCGCAACCATTTTAACCTAGAGGTTGAGTGTCAGGGTATATTATTTGTCTGTGCCCCGGGTCTATGACATTGCCCTCGCTGTCGACAGTTCTGACAACACTGGGGAAAATGGGGCTTGAATCCGGGTCAGGTGTTCTTTTATTTATCAACGCGTATTACTAACTGTTAAGGCTATGCATTTATATAGAGCTATTCTTGGGAAAGGGATAAGGAAGCAAGTATTTTATGGGTAATTTACTTGCACTTGCGTGGAAGGAGAGTGTGAAACCACCTGACAGGGATTGAAACCCTGAGCTCACAATCATAAGCAGACCTGTCTAGCACGAGAGTGACGTCTTATACCAATGATAACAAAACATTCAACCAGCGTGCATAGCTGAATTTTGAGCTACTCTAGTCCACCTGTTATTTAATTTTTAATGAGTACTTAAAAATCGAAATATTTTGAGTATTATGTAATATAATGAATAACTTCAAGTCAAATTGTAAATAATTTAATAATGCTTAAATTTTAGACAAAGAAAATATTTTAAATTATCAGCGTGTCTTTGAAATATTAATTTCAATATCTTAAAGTAAAGAAATTGAAAGTCGCGCAAAAAGTGATTAAAATGATATATACATCGATTGATCAAATTTATCAATATATTTATCAAATGTATCAAAATAAAAATCCTTTCCATAATAGTTTGAAACATTTTATACTTTTTTAGCCTTGATTTTTTTTTTGTTTATTTTTGCTCTTAACTTGTCTTCAACAGTATTCAAGATACACTTAAGTCTGAGCCAAGATCATTTATGGACATCAGCTTCATCTTGTTCACTGTGACATGAACTTGAATAACAAGAGTGCCATATATTATTGACTTCGAAAAATTAGAACACGTTTTTAAAAATTATACCTAGTGTTAATTTTTTAAAGTTGGTGTGACACCCTTAGCTCACATGCCATAGATTGGTCATCACATGTCTTGGACCATTCGCACACTGAATGGGGTGCTCGAGTGAACAGAGTTTAATTTTACCAAACATTTCTTCCCTTCTCTCTATCTCTACTCAAATCTATCCATATTTGCTCGAAATTCAACCTTCATCATTCCGAACGTGTAAGGGTAATTAGTACTCACGCTTCCATCGTGAATGGCTAGTGAAAAGCAGGGACAAAAAAAAATGTGAGGGTACATTTTCAGGGTAACTTACCAATCCTTGATCATTACCGGTGTGGGTGAAAAAAATATAGGCCTATATATTCAGTTATTTGCTTGTTATATTAACCAGTCTCTCGGTTGCGTATAGAAAATTCTATAGCATTATTATGGAGAGGTTATGTGAAAAAAACCACAGTTGCACATCTAGAACGCCACAGCCCAATGTTATCATCAAAGACTTGAACCTTTTCCTATCCATTAGCAAATATCATATCTTGATTAGGGCCAAGCAAGAGCCTATTAAGCCTTAATAATTTGTAATTTTTAAATATCTTTATAGTCACTATGATACTTACAGCTCCTTCTGTATTTCATTATCCAAATTACTTATCCTTAATTACGTAATATCGTGTTAGATAGTAAGTTTAATAACGTGTTCAATAAAACTCATCTGAATAGAACAATTTCAGCAAAATTATGTATACACTAATTTTATAGTAATTCTTAAGTTTATTTGTTTATTTCAATTAAAATAATTACCTTAAATTAATGGGAATTTCTTTTAATTTCTACTAAAGCTAGGTAAATTAATACTTTTGTAAAATTACGACAGTTTTTTTATATCATTGATGCCTTCATTTTAATTCGCAGATTGATTCTCTTTTATTTGTTTACCTAGGATCGATTATTCGTACCGGTCAGAGGTGGAATTTGGAAATTTTAAATTAATTAACTTCTACGTATCGCTATAGAGTACATTCTTAAAATCGTGACTATGTGTCCAAAGCAATCTGTAAATGTGTAATCGATCTCTTACGGCCTAACTTCTATGTACTGAGGAACGATACGTTTACATAGTATATAATATACGAGAATTAACAGCTTTTTTTTAGCTTATGTCATATTTGACAGTGAGAGATGCAGTATCTAGCTATGTCACCGTGTAATGTAGACTACTAGCTACCCTTGTTACGCAGAATGTAGCCCTGGGTATACCTTGGAGGTTGTCTACACTAACCTTCATACCCACAATGAGATGACGTCATGATAGTGATTATGAAGGTGTGGAGCCTGTGGAAATCTTAAGCCTAGCTTAAGCCAAATTAGCTAGACTAGGCTTACCATAGAAACAGTTACACCTTTCAGGAAATATACCAATGATACCACCGGGAATTGAGCTCGGCACATTTAGATAAGACACTGAACACTAGAACAGGAAGCCGGTCAGGGCCGTATTTATAGTTGAGATTCGGAAGTTAGCCAATCCCCTATTTTACCTAAACTGCTTGTTATTCGAATAAAGTATTGGGATGTGGATCCTAAGGACCATATTTATAGTCTAGTTTTGGCAGCTAACCGATCTTCTGAAAAACGATTAACAAAAGTTAAAGTCGAGTATTGAATATGATGATCTTTTAATCTCGGCTATAAGTATTATAATATCACGTGACCATCGGTGTGGGTGTATAATAATTAACAAATACCTATTAAATATCCTTACAGCAATTCAAAAATGTATCATCACCAAAAAGTGTCTACACATCATCTTATTCATTACAGGAATCATTGAATTTAAAAAAAAGATGCAATGATAATAAAATGACACAGTTGCCTCATGTATGGCAGTTATTTTTATAAATATTCAATTATTTAAAAAAACACTATACGAATGTTGAATCTAGAAATTTAATTGGGAAGTTATCAAAATAATATTTTCTTTTTGTAAGCCTGATAGTGAATAGAAATAATATTTTATGCCTGTATATATTGGTATATGACACTTTCCTAAAAAAACTTTAAATTTTCTCTTAATTAATTATGACTCTCAGAACATATAATCAAAATTAAGTAAAGTTAAATAAATATTTTTTATTTCAAGCTACTAATGAAATGTAAAGGACTATATAACATATTGCACTATAATTTTTATTTAGATAAAGAAAAAACGTAAGTGTATATAAAGCCCAGAAACGTATAACATGTTAATAGTAAATCCTAACATTTAAAAAAATAACTAATGATATTCTTTTATTTATATCTGTTGTATAAATAGTGCATATAAATTATTAATTGTGATTCTGAGGACTCACTTTAAATAATCTTTGTTTCAAAATGTAATTTTATAAGAAATTACCATCAGTTAAAAAAAAATTTTAAAATCTAGGTACACATCAAAATAGAATAGCACTATAATTAACTTAAGAGTTGTCGGAGATGAATAATTTAAGGAATTGAGTTATTTAAATATGTATATAGGTTTACCAGTATTGTGGCAAACTTTTATTTATTTATTTGCATCACACAAGGGATATTGTTACACCTCCTGTAGCCCCAAAAGCTACACTACTATTCATTTTAATATCACATTTATCTAAAACAGAATACGGTTGAAGTTCAAATTTTAAAGTCTCACATAGGAAGACTGAAAACCATTGAGCCGGCCCTGGACGTATTGTAAAACTAAAATCCTAATTGCGTTTTACAAATTATGAAAATTAACTTATACAATAAATTGATAAATAGCTATGTAATCCATTCTCACCCAAGATTGGGGAACATATCTTAACATTTTGAACAGTTGAGTTGAAAAGGGTATTATTACTTATAGAGAGGGGTGGATGAAAAATATATTGGAGATTGTTCGATGATCTAGACAAAGTTAATCTTCAAAGGAGTGAGTAGGGTGTTAAAGGGGGGATATGCAGAGGGTGGTAGGATTGGGGGGATTGGGGTTAAAAGAGAAAAAAATTGGGTGTTGAAAGAAAAAGAAAACGGTAATTGCAAATGTAAAAAAAAACACATTGTAAATTGATTCCTATCCAAGTACGTAAAATGGAATATTAAAAAAGGGGTTGGAAAGAAAAAACTAATTTTACTCTGAACTGCAAAATAAAGAGTAAAATAAAGAGAATTTAGGTAAAATTTGAGTGATGAAAGGGTTTCAAAAAACTTTTTTATAGAAAAAAAAAAGGAAAAAGAAGTTTTGAGGTACAAATATTACCGAGAAAAGGCATGGGGGTTTCCCTTTTTTTTTTAATGCTGAAAGCTAAACAGGCATGGGGTATTATTAGGCTCAATTAAGCGTATTTTTTATACAAAAAATGTATTTTCTTCTTCTTTTTCTCTATTATTTTTCTAGTTCTTCTTCCTTCTCAATCTCCACTTCTTTTCCTTAATTGACGGTGAGGGAGCTCGCGGACCAGGATATAGGAAGGATGGGAGGCAGGCTAAGGGCGCTAGGTGGGATGAGGGGAGAAGGGAGGGGAGGACGGAAAAGGGAAGGACTGCAGTCGGAAATTGGATTTGAATCGGGCGTTCGATCGACTTCCAAACGAACGGCGGCGGTGGCAAGACTCCGCGGACCTCCTCCTATTCCCTTCTCGGAGGGCAATAATTCAGTACAGTCTTTTCGACCAAAAGAGGCACACTGGATCAATAGAAATTCACATAACGTAATTTAGAATTTAGTCACCTTTATTTATCATGGACCTCCTCTGTGGTCTGGTGGTTAAAGAAAAGTGGTCTTATTGTCAGAGTCCCTGTATACAGATACAAAGGTCTAGGGTTCGACCCCCATTACTTACAGATTTTTATTTAAAGCTGTGGGTCTAGAATGAGGTTATCTCAGCCTCGTGAGGATAAATTAGGAGCTACTTGAATAGAAAAGTGAGGACTTCAGACTAGAAAACTGAAATCAATGGCCTTAGGGTTCGCTGTGCTGACCACAATATACCCTCTATCCACAAATGTTGGTGCTATATTCACCGCTCAGTAGGTATAGCTCACTTACGGGCTTACTTAATAAATATTTTATTTTATTTCTCATTAACAGCTTTATGGTAGTTGATAATTTAAAATAACACTTTTAATAAGGTAATAAAAACCTAACTACCTTCGTTGGTGGGTGTGCTAACTAATGTCGGTTTAATATTTCCTTATTTTGCAGTAACGGGTTAAAATCTTTGCTAGTAATTCTTAAGGAGGTATTTCATAAGGAGCTCCTTATTTTTACTCCAAGCCAAATTAGCTAAATTTTCTTTACTTAGATCATTTTATTTCTTTTTGCATACTCTATTAGCATTGCTAAAATGTGTATAATCCAAGTGGTTGTAAGATGCATTGCAAAATCTTTATGTAAATATTTTTTAAATTATACACTTAATATTAAAAGTTCATGACAAACGGTCACTGCATAACGCCATTACACTCAAAGCTAAGGCAGCGATCCTGATGAAATTACTAGGGAAATAAATAAGCTATCATACAGGAGTCAGACAAGCCGTAAACCAAAAGATATTATGACGATTATATAAAATAAATATAAATGTATGTGTTTAGTGGGTTAAGTATTACCTGAACGGGTAGTATGAGTGGGCACAAAAAACAAAGAAAAAAACAGGGGTTCTAACTTTAGGTACCTGCGTTATTTGTGGTTATTTTTTTCTGTTACATTAATAAACTTTATTGATTTGATAACTAACATAAAAAAATAGTAAAAAGAGTCTAAAATAATTCCAATGAAAAACAAAGTAGTTTAATAGAAATTTATAATAATAAATAAACAATTTTCTTCTTTGAGCATAAATGGAAAGAATGATAACCAATATCCTCTCCTAATATTTTGTTGGCTTTTAAATATATTTCTATAACTGTTTTATTTAAAAATTAAATTTAAAATACTCATATCTGAAACTTTCAGCCATAATCATTTCATTTGTTCTCTTGGTGGATTTATCTAAACATAAATGTTAACCATTAAACATTTTAAAAAGTTATACTTTTTCATTTCATGTCTTGGGTCCCTGAATTCCGGTTACCGAAGGTACTTTTACCATGAACTGAACATTTATTTCAAACTGATTGGACTTGTTTTTAAATGTATTTATTAATTTTAAATGTATCACTTTCCAAATAATAACTGTTATAATTATGTTCCGTATTTCTTATTTAATTAATGTAATAAAACAACAAAGATTTAAATAGATATGAATTATTTTGATACTCGAGCCCTTTTTTTTATAGATAATGATTTATATTTTACAAGTAAGACAATCATGTCAATATTAAAATAGATCTCTTAGATATAGCTAGTTACATCTTTTCTAAACATGTACGATATTACATATGATAATTTTAAATGTTATGGTTCTTAAAACATGTATGGATATATGTAAAATATTATATATCATAATTACATATAATATAATATATAGCTTGTCCCAATTACTTAGTGGACCAAGAGGCCAATAAAGAAGATCATAGTTCAAAAGTGTAGCTTTTTTTTAGCATAGCGTCTTACTATCCATTCGGGTTATACGCCTATGTACTAATTACACTTAATGTGTTAGGCATTAGGAAGGATGAATTAGGAGCAAATGTACCAGAATTGCTGTGGAAGGAGAGTGGAATACCATTTAGAAAAACGATGTTCAGTTCTTTCTACAGATCCAGAGGTCTCAGGTTCATTATCCTGCGCTTCCAAATTTTATGTGAAGCAGTGGGTCTGGAAAGAGATCAACAAAACCTCGATAAGTCAAACGAGGAGCTACTCGAATGAAACAAAAAATTGTGTATCCTATTTAAAAAATTGAGATTAATGCCTGGAGAGTTGGTGGTGCTGACCACATGACACCCTATATTCGAGGAAGATGGCACTCTCTTTGCAAGCAGACAGTGGCTGCCGAGTCGTTATGGCTTGATTGTGGGCTGACGCCAAGGAATTCATGTTTATGGATTCTCCCAGTTAACCAATTAGTTAACACGCTATCTAGATTCTATGCAGGGTTGCGTCGTAAAGTACATTCTGTATTAGGTTAAGTTGGTGTTATGGGACACAATTTTCTGTGTTTTTACATGTATGTAAAATATAAAATAAATTAAATACATATACATAATATATTATATAATTATGATATATATAATATAAACATGAATATCCTACCATGCCTGAAAGAGTTGATTCACTGAATTGCCTATACAACTCAGTAGTACAGTATACAGTGCCTTTGTCAACTGATACGTCTCAATTTAGATTCTCGGAAAAACTTAAAAAAATATTATGGAAGAAATAGCTACCTCCCCTTTCACATTTACTAAACAAAAGCCTATAAATTTTGTGTAATAGGGCTAAGTGGGCTAATAATTCGTGTGCTCAGATAATCGTTTAATTCGAAAAAAGCTACTTTTCAAAACCCTAATATTATAAGGATCTGATAAGTTGTCACATTCACATAAATGTTAAGATTGCAAAACCTAATCTCACAATAAAACCTACGCTTTGTAAATTAATCCCTATTTTTCCCTCATGGAATTACATTCCATACGTTGCCGTTAACAAGGTAATCAAATGTATTTGTTAACCCACTTCGTTGGACGCTTGGTCTAACGCGCTACTCTCGCAGTAGACTAGACTGTCAGTGAATGGGAGATCGAAGTTTGAATCTCAGTCGGGTATACTGAGGGTGGTTTTTCCAAAATGGTTTTTAACTCTCCCTCCACTCAAATGCTGGTATACTTCTTATAAATATAACCTTCCTCATTACTAAAACCATTAACGTAATTAGTATATAAGCGTATAACCTAAATGGGTAGTAAGGCGTGGTGCTAAAAAAAAAGTGTATTTCAGTTCAGCGCCATAAGTACGCAGCCATCGATGTAGGTAGAAGCTATATGAATTCGCCTCTTTTTGCTAACTTATATTTAAAACTATGTCTTCCGAACATCATTAACAAGTTTAAATCTTGGATAAATAAATGAGTAAACTTTGCACGAATCAATTTACATGCGTGTTTCTTCAAATGGAAATATTCTGATCACGTGAATCCAACAACCATTTCTGTTCGAGAATAACAAGTCATCGTGTTCGTGAGTGTGTAAAGTGGGGTACACGGTTGTACAGTAAAGTAGAAAACTAGACAGTAATTTATGCTCGCGTGATATTCGAGTAATAATAATTAGTATCCGACATTCCAGGAAACTTACTCTAATCAATGCCGTACGTTATGTTATCATCTTTGCTCATCTCATGTGACCCAATTGCTGTCTACTTAAAACCATGTTTGGAGGAAGTAAAAATAGGAGAAAAAATTATTTCTACAATTAATGGGGGGATATGGGAGAGTAAATATGTATGCAAACCACAGGTTTCATATTAATACTATTTTCAAATGAATTTTTTTCTAGATTTATCTATACATGTGCGTGAAGTTTTAACTTTCATTTTAAGTTTAAAAAATGAACATAAAATAGATTAATAAATTTATTCTTGTGTTTAAGAACCCAGTGTAAAAAACAAGATAATTACTTAAAATTAAAAAACTAATGATTACAAATTAGAATCATCATTTAATTTATTTAGACAAAAAATGAAAAAATGAAGATACTAAAAATATATAGCTATAATCTTACTATAGAAACTATAATGAGTAAATATGAATTTGATTTGGGTGTTTTATTTATTAATGATAATTGTTTTGATTACAGATCATTAAAGTTTAAGAAACATTCCAAATTTAAGGAATGTAAGATATTTTATCAGCTACAGATTTTTTTAGTAAGCACTGAAGATGCAATAAACACACAGTAAATATGTTTTAATAATCAATCAATAAATTTAAAGATAATTTTGTTTTACAGTCTAATTTATTAAGGGTAGCTAAGCATGTTAAGATATCTAGAAATTAAGGTCAATTTTTATAAGTATGTATGTATTTTATGACTAAACTTTATTTAAGTCTCGAAATATAAAATAAGCATTACGACAAACAAAATAATGAATAAATCCTTCGATTATAGCCCCAATTATTGGTATCAAGAACTTAAGCGTCAACCTAGCCTGGCCTTATTTGCCGATGACTGGAAGATTGGGGTTTGGATTTGGAAAGAATGTATTGTGAATTTTATTTCCTAGACTTTCATCAATGTAAAGATAAAATAAGGTAGCGTCAGATAGAAAAAGACATAATTGGCTGGGATTATGACGTCACCCTGTATACACCAGTGCGTTACGTACACAATACTATATTAAAGACAAAATAAGTTGTTAAAAATGTTCATATTTGATTTGGTATGGACTAATAAATGATAAAATTATATATTCTTTATTTGTATTCCCTTCTACTTATTTGTTAATAGCTTAGTCTTTTATGACGACATGTTTCAGTGCTTTTATTGATGCTGCACAAACTTGAGGTATTATTTATTATAAAGATGATACTCTGTTAAATACATACAGTATTACTATACATTTTTTGAAAATTTTCAGGTATTATGTCTTTACATTTTTTTATATGACTATAATACTTCAAAATTTTCACAAACTTTCTGATAATATATATTTATCATAAATAAGACCTGAAAATTGTGTAACATCTTTAATAACACCGAAGCATGTCATCATGCAAGACTAAGCCAATACCAAATAAGGAAAAGGGGATAAAAATAAAAATAAAGAAGTTATAATTTTATCATATTTTGGAGTTTTAAATAATAAATGAACCTTTAAAATTCACACCAATGTGTATGTCTGGCTGTCTTCGTATTGAAATATAGCTGATGTATACTAGGTGGCATTGGAAATAACATAATCAAATTAATCTAAGTGGCACTACCTACCTATTATTTTTACATTGTGTGCACTTTCTCGAAATTTTACTTTAATAAGTGTTTCAACAGATAGTGTAAGAATATAGAAAGTAATAAAACACACAAAAAAATAATTAAAAGAGAGATTATAAAGTTAACATGATACAATTGCTTAGGAAATGTATTATTTCAATACTAAATCAAATTTGATTTCTCTATAGACATAATATTTACTATTATTTTAAAATATAAATTTGTGTCTTAAAGATCAGATACTTTTAAAAATGGGGTATTTTAATATTTATAAACAACCCTTTAAATTTATTTTGGAATAAATATGTTGTCAGTGAATATTTGATAAATAACCTAATCTGTATAAACATTTTCTGATTTTTTTGTTTTTAAACTTTTCAAAATACAGGGATCTTAAAAGGTCTACTACTCTCTACATAATACGTTTTGTAATACGTAGACCCTAAGAAATTTTGGGGGAATTTTTATTTGTATGAGCTAATGTTAAAAGGATAATATCACTTCCACAGATGATTTATAGTATTATATTTTAGTGGATACCACCAAGGCTGAAAAGTAATCTCTTAAGAAACGATATATTTCGGTGGAAAAACTTATTTTCTCATGTATGAGGGGTAGGCTATCCAACCCCTATAATGTAGAATAAAGAGGGTTGAAATATTGTCTCTTTTAGCTGTCCTTTTGTCACGGACACAGATTTAGAGCCTTGTTTTGGTCATTAAGATAACTACAGCTTAAGAAAAAGATCTTCCAACAATACTTTCGTCTTCAATTGCTTTGAAAAAGAGAAACTGGAAAACTTAAAACAAGAAAAAAGTAGTATTCCGAAGTTAGTCTGACTAGTTCCTTTTTTACTTACTCATACCATAAGAAAGTATTATACTGTACTATTGTACTACATTGCATTTTAAACGTGAACATTTTTACATAGAGATTATGATGAATCTTTACATTTTGTATAGGTCCAAACCCAAAAAGTGAATTTTACAATTCTGTCTGTTCTCGTGTATGTCTGTATGTCTGTATGTTTGTACGTCCGTCTATCCTTAGCAACAGATTGGTAGATGTACTTTATTCAAACCTGATATTTATATGTTAAGGGGAAATTTGTCAAACATTTTTTATTTCGAACCTTGCCCTCAAATTAGAGATAGTTTACTGATAAGGAATTCTTACAATATATTTTTTCAAAAAGGCTTGAATAATTTTGTTTAAAATTGGCATTTAGGAAGTATTGACCTCCAAAATAACCCTTTATACATGTTATTTGTTGTTAACATTAATTTAGGCATAGCTTAAAAAATATATATTTTTGGAAATTTTAGATATTTTCAAATTTGCTTTAATGGTTTAGTTTAAAATGTGTATATGGAGATTATTTGACATGCCAAACAAAATTAAATTCTTATATTTTGGGGAAAATTGGTTTTAATGGTAGCTTCCTGATTTTTTAAAAATTTGAATATTTTAAGAAGTGAGTCCAGCGATTTGGTTCCAAATGGGTATCTGTTTAGTTTAATAGATTAAAAATAATTATAAACATATGTTTTTCTTGAAAAAATTTTTAATAGTAGTTTATTGACGAGTGATGTTTGAAAATATATTAGTTTCAAAATTTGCTTAAATAACTTTGTTCAAAATTGGTATTTGGAGACAATTTTATATGATTAAAATAGGGTTTGATAGTTTTTTAAATACATTAATTTAAAAATAATTATATTATGAATAAATCTAAAAAATTTGGAAATTAGTTTTTAATATTGACTTCAAAATGGGTAGGCCTATTAGGGAATAGCATTTTCGTGATACATAAGAATATAGTTTTATTAAAAAAATACAAATTATTTAAGAATCGTTTACAAATAATTCATTTTTCCAAGTTTTAATACACTATCTTATAAATGTAATAAATTGTTTTATTATAGTGTATTAAAGCTTGGAAAAATAAATTATTATTATTATGAGAAAGATTGTATGAATGTACAACTTTTTATTATACTACTATAAAGACACATGACTGACTCACTGACTATCTCACTTACCCACCCACCCACCCACCCACCCATTCACCCACTCACCCACCCACTCACCCACCCACCCACTCACCCACCCACTCACCCACCCACTCACCCACCGACTCACCCACTCACCCACCGACTCACCCACTCACCCACCGACTCACCCACTCACCCACTCACCCACCCACTTCCAGATGAGCTAGAAACTTGAAATTTAGCAAAATTATAGCTTCTATACTGTATCCAACGGGAAAATTTCAAAAAAAATTAATTTTTAGCCCCCGAAAGAAAATGCATAACGGCGGAGAAGCTTTAAAGTTGGGGCGGACCTTTCTTTGGAGATCCCTTCTGGCTAAACGGTAAGACCTATAAAAAATCGGGTTGCACCAGCAGCTACGGATTTGGCGAGATAGAGCTAATTTTTTTTATTTTAGGTAAATTTGGCATTTTTCACAGAATTTTTAATTTTCTTACACACTTATGGGACAGCTAGAAACATAAAATTTGGCAGACATATTGGCACATCCAATTGCCATAAGAGTGCCAAATTTGATGATTCTAGTTGCCCTATAAGTATGGAGAAACTAAACTAATGTGTGAAAAATACAATACAATGCTGGTAACTTTCAGTTGTTCCGTTCAAAACAACGCTGGAGTCACATTAGTTTACATACACTTGTAAAGAAAACCCACTGGGGTTTTGGGGGCGGAGCCCCCAACGAGCGAAGCTAGTATTTCGCAGACAACTATATAATCATACTTTAGTGTTTATCAATATATCTTTTTTAGATTTATCTGCATTTTATAATTTTATATTCTATTATCGTTAAAAAAATATATAACTACTGCTTTTCCTTAAAGTTATTTTTGTCGAATAATAGGCCCCCTAGGGTTTTCAATTAATTGTTTGGAATTAAGTAATTTGGGAAATAATAAAGTGAAAATAATTGATGGCTCTATACTTCTTTTATAAAAGAAAATCCAAATATTTTCTATTAATAAATGTAAACAATAATTAATACACCAAGAAATGGACTAAAATTTGATGCAAATGATAATCATAAGTTGAGCTATTATCATTAGTGAACATGAAACAAATACTGAGCACACTGACTTATCTAAGTGAGTATTTATTGGTTTGTCATGAAATAATAATAATGTTGTTCTTTAGATATATAGAATCAGCCGATCCAGTTTTTAATTATTTATAAAAAAATAGTTTAAAATATAGAAAACTAATAAAAGTATTTGAAGCTAAAATGTCTATCACTAATAAATGTGTAACCCACTTAAACTTGAGAAGCGGTTAAATGCCAACACAAGAAATGCTTGTCAAGACTGTACTAGTAAACGTTTTGCTCCCTTAACGTATTAAACTGATATTGCCAATAAATATATATTCGTTTGCTGCATTATTTTGTATGTGGCTGCTCAAATATATTTTGAGACGGAAGAATCATTTTAATACTACAGTTCTATCAACCGTCAACCCTTTATTTTCCTTTCAACAATCCACGAACTCACTCTGACACATATATTTTTAATCTGAAACAACTTAGTCACAATGAGAGTAAGTTAAACTATTTTAACTTTATAATTTTAGATGCCAACATTTTATAGTAATTTAATTATAATTTAAACCGGTCTCTTCAAACATTTATTAAATAACATATACAACGTTTCCAAGGTATTCCCATGAGAATAATTTTCCTAAGACTACATTTTAATTACAAAAATATGTAAATGTATTATTTCCCTCTTTTATTTCAAATTGAAATATAATTTGCATACTTCTAACGTCATCACGAGATTCTTATAAGTGTACTCTTGGTTCACTAATGTTATTTAACTTAGACGGAAAAAAAAAAGTTGGATCGATGACCAGACATTGACAGGGATTGAGGAGGGTTGTGCAATTTCTAAAATTTAAATTCTTCAGAGGTCCTGAATACCTTTAACAAATGAAAATCCTCCATAGACAAAGAGAGATACAGCTACTAAACTAAATAAACACATGTTTTGACTTTAAAACCTATAAAATTAAAGTGTAAAACTTTTGAACCTGGATTCACCCAACTGTTTAATTCTAGCCCGTCGCAAGTATGCAAATGACCTCAAGATGCACCTATTTATATTTGCTCCATTTATTTATTTACTAAACAAGGAGCAGACTTGCGATTATAACTATTTCATCTTCTGTACTTTTTTCTAACCAATCTGCGTGAAGAGTTTATTTCAATGTCAATGCTACTTTATTTAAAACCTCCAGTAAAAAGTTAGAAAAATGTAATATGAATAAACATTCTTCTATAAGTTAACCTTTTTTTTATTCTCTCACTGTAAATTACTACCCGTTCGGGATACACGCTGTTAAGCAGATGTAATATTTATGCTAATGTGTTAAGGATAAAGGTTGAATTTACCTTACGTGTACTCACATTTGCGTGGAGGGAGAGTGAATACCATTTGGGAAAAATATCACTATAAATGACGGATTCGAACACCAATCTTCTCGAGAAAAGGTCAGGTTTTTTTTAAATTTTTATGGAAAACTTTTTATGGCAAAAATAAATAATATATTGCTAGAGTAGAAACATTGAGTTTAATTTTCTTAACATGGTGATATCAACAGTTGTTGGATATCTGTCATGAGCATAGCGGCATTATAAAATGAAAAACATTTTAAATGAAGAGAAAAAGTTGTCTTTAAATTCCAGGACAACCTTGACATATATTTAATAAATGTCTATATCACCATGTGAAGAAAATTAAATTCTTGTGTTTCTACTATGGCAATATTTGATCTATTTTAGCAAAAAAAGAAGTCTTTATGTAAAAACTGCTAAACACTGACCTTTTCTCGAATTAACCAGAACCAATATCATTCCAGAGTATAAATGTGCATATTTCTTTACATATATTATCACCCGTGGGCTTTAAAAATCAACCTTCAATATCAAAGAATTGAAGGAAGTGAAAGTCTTTGATACGTATTTTATTTCCTCCTGAGTAAAGTACTGGCGTCCTTGGAATCCCAGAAATGTGGCAGGTAGCATAGAAAAACAACATTTAATGAGGTCCTATTACGAGCTATATGAAGCTTCTGCTTGTTTATAAGTTTGTTATTTTCATATTCCTGCTAACCTTACGCCCCAGTGGCTTGCTCCTATTGCCATACTTCCTGACGTACTTTTATATGGCTTTGATTTGATTTATGGTTTATGAGAAAAATCTACCAACTTTATGTTTGTGAGATTTTTAAATTTATACTATTTGTAGAAATTTATATTTAAAATAATTAATAATAGTATAGTAATTATGTGTGTGTGAAAAACATATTTTTTACTAATTTGCATTAATTTAAAAAAGTATTAGTATGTAAAAAAATAATATCTTAGTTAAATTAGTGTGACATTGGTATTTATATATTAAATATTTGTTTGACCCATTCTTCACACGGGTAAGTTGCATCAATAATATATCAAATTAGGAAGTTCAACGTCCGGCGACCAACATTATTAAAGTTACTTTTTTGTACAATATTGAACTAACTATGGCAATTCCAAGGCTATTATTCCAATAAATAAATTAATACAAATCAAGCTTTGAAAAAATCTTACATAACACACAAACTGGGTGTACAAATGAACGCAATATTTACCTAATCACGATAAAGCTATTTTATACTAGTTTAGCAATGTAGAGGACAGCAGTCACCCCCACTTTTCGTACATTTATTTGACCCCTAGTGTTGAATTCATCATTTTCTATTTTTTTTTTTAGTTATCTTGAGTCATCCTTTAACCAACTTGTCCAATATTAGTTTTCTTTCCCACTGAAAGGTAGATTATCGAAAATTCAAATTGTGAAATTGAAGAATCATTTACTTATCTGATCTGGTTCTTTAAGGTCCATGCTAAATTTCAATTTTCAAAATATTTATATCAATTTCAAGCTCATGCATTATTCTGGTTTCAATTTTTAAATCCTATTCATTCAGACATCATTCGGTTATCCGTTAAGGTATATTTAATAATTTCATTTTTATATCACACTAAGAATTTTTTTATATCAGTTTAATTAACTGGTTTAAGAATTGGGAAGATCATAAATTTGAAGATTTAAATATTCTTAATTCTTAGCTCTCCAACATAGATCTTGATTTTAAAATAAAATAAAATAAAACATTCATACTCTTCTGATTATTTGCGAGATTTATATATTCTTCCTTATCGCAGGATAGTATTTTCTATAAGTTATGAGATTTCTTTTAATTCCCCATTTCACCACAATTCCTCCTATTTTTAATTTAAAAA
Organism: Timema genevievae; assembly: GCA_902155825.1. Taxonomy (NCBI): domain Eukaryota; kingdom Metazoa; phylum Arthropoda; class Insecta; order Phasmatodea; family Timematidae; genus Timema; species Timema genevievae. The sequence continues at coordinate 186,124 of CABFWO010000022.1, forward strand.
TTTAAAAAGTTTTGATTTTTTGGTGTTCACTTTACCATTTCACTAAATTTACATTTTTTATCTCACCAATAGGAGGGGTTGATGAATTTTAGTTTTAGAAATTTACAGCCGTGAACATTTTCCGTAGCCCAATACAAATTTTTAATGTTCTGGTTATGTGTTTTTTTTTCCTTTTACATTTAATTTAAAAAAAACTATTATAAAGAGGAGGAATTTAGAATTTTGGAAACTTTGAAAGGAGAACCTTTCCATTTTCTGGGCTTTTATTTTGAGATTTAAAAATGTTCAAATCTTCATACAGTTTGGAGTAGTCTCCATCCCTCTCTGACAAATTTCAATCTTCTACCACACTGATAATTTTAGAAATAAAATAATAAACAACTTAAGAAATGCCCTCATTTCACTATTCCTCACTTATAAAGATAAAATGTATACTACTAATTTTTATATTTGGAGTGATCTCCTTACAATACTGACCAATTTAATTTTCTACCTACCCTAAAAGGTTTTTCCACTTAGATACCCACCCGCACCCACTGTCTTCCCAAGTTCCATTTTGAAACTAAAATTTTTCTGACCTTTATGTTTATTTTGATATCTTATAATTCTCTAAGTATGCTTGCCAAATTTCAGTTTCATCACACATAAAGAAGAAGTTGTTTGTATTAGTTTAGAGGTATTCCTTCCCCCCCACCTGGCCAAAATATTTCTTCAAATCTCTCTTAGAAAGTTTTTTTTTAGTTATCAGGAGGAGTCCTTCTACCCAATTGGCCAGTTACTATTTCTACCCCGCCTTAAAAATATTCTATTATATAACCTATTCCTCCTTTAACATATTTTTCGGGATCCCACTTAACATTTGAGAATTTTCTGGAAATGAGTTTTCATTTCCGAACAGATATACTTTCAGCTTTATATAATATTGATTTGAACTACCCCTAAAAATAACTAGTTACTTATTTTTCAGAAGTCCATACTGAAATTACGAATATGAAAAGCTAACAACAGGTTTTAAGTAAATAATCTGAGATATTCATACACATATTTCTATTTATTATATTCGATACTAGCTTTTGCAAGCAGCTTATTTCGCATTTATATCAGTCTTAAAAACGTGTTCATTAAAACCCACCTGCATCACCTTTTTAATCCCAGAATTTTAAATTTCTGGTACAAAGAAATACCATGCACATCAATAGTATGTAGAGTTTACCATGATGAAAACCTGGAAGTTTATTAAAGATGTATCTTAAAGAATCAAAAAAATTAGTGGTGTAGTTAATTCGGTTTTAAAATTGTACACTTAGAATATTTGTATTAATATAATGAAATAAATTACACTAAATTTAAGGCAAGGCCTTTTTGTAAGAGACGTTAGTGCTTTTTTCGTCATGAGTGAATGAACAGTCACTTGTTGTTGCTAGAACCATCACGGAAACACGCCACTTCCAATTAAGAAAAACTTGCCACGGAGATCAATGCCTGTAGCTTTCAGTGTTTTCCCCTTGATGGTCATCCCATATAAAACCTTGAGAAGAATGCATTTAAACTGGAAGAGCTGTTCTGATGGAATCACGGGTCTTCTTGGCATCGCGAGCAATTTTTTTTAAGGACAACCTGTCATGACAGTCGCATTTATGATAAAGCTTAGCAAACTTTTTTTTTGTTTACCAGTAAGCTAGACTCACCACACAGTTTAGGTGTGTTCAAGTTCCGACTAAAAATTATGGGTGCTTGGATTTTAATTGAAAACCGTGGATGGATAAACCGAATGGATTAAAGTAATTAGAAAATTGGACAGGATATGGCCTATGGACAAATGGACATGCAAGTGCGGTAGGCACTTTGAACTGGTATAAACATACAGTCGTTAATTATATAAGCTGGACTCATATTTAGAGATAAAATAGTTTGCTCCAAGAACTTCGAGAAAAGTTTACTCTTGGGACAACGAAAGAGGTTTGACTACAGAAGTATCTATCTAACAGTAAATAAAATTGATAAATTTCTGGATATCCTTGACCTTGATACATATCCTGAGTACTCTAAAAGGACTCCATTTCCAAGTTTCAGTAATATATTTTCAAATAAGTCTAGCTTTTTTTCTTTGCATTGGTGGATGCGCATGTTGGCTGACAAGGAAAGTTTCACAACATCTGGGCATAAGTAGTATCTTTTCAAGAAGGTCTTGACCTCGTCAGCTCTAGTGAGTCGGAATGATTGTTTCTTCTAAGATCCCTCAGAGCTCTAATTATATCTTCAGTTGATGTCTTATGTGACATTTATTTTATAATGGAATGAAAGTATACTAATTTGTTTAGTAAGTTTGATGTGAAACTTTGCTTCGATAGGTTTCACGCGTCAATTTGGTCGTTAAAAGAATGCAAAGATAATCTGAACGTCACATACGCTGTTCTTCTATCCCCTTTAAACAAATCAGCGTCTATACTCTATGTAGATACTTTAAAAGCAACGCATCCCTTAAACCTGAGCTTAAATGATAAGTTAACTATAAAAGTACTTATTTTACCTCCAGGTGAATCTTAAAAGAATTATTTTCCTACAGGATCTTCAATACTATATCAAACTTTTATGTCTACGGTTAGTTCTTCTCTGTTCAATAAAGGCTAGTTTATAATTAAAGTTTGTAATAGAATTTGCTGGTCATTGGTCGTTTCTCTCAAATAGTTTCTATATAATATAAATCCGTATTAATTATTGTCGAGAAGAAGAATAATAAATTCTTTCACGGTCTTCTCTCAGAGAGACCTTACAAATTATTTGGTTTGCTCTAACCTGGATTAAAAATATCTTGATTGAAGTTCAAAGTCCATACAGATTGATATTTTCTGATTTTTAAGTTCAATATCATCCAACCTGCTTTTCCAGTGGGAGAGCCAAACCCGTAGGAGAGGATATAATTCGTGAAATATATTAATATGCTGGAGAGCAAAATCTGAGTACTTCTCCACAATGAGCAATCCTCTAGTAAGAGTACCGATACTTTGCACACTAACTAGTAGGATGTGTGGCTTACGTTGTTTTTGGTACGTACATTTTCAAACGAGTTTGGACATTTGATGACATGGAGCCGTATTCTCAAATAATAACACAATGTTTTATTTGGGTGTACGGTATATAGCCAGCTGATGGCATCACTATTCATTACTTTATTCCTTAACTGAAACACCTAGCTTTCGGCATCGGTATTTCTTAATTCTCCAAGCATCATAATTATAAAGCAACCTCATCATAAGTAAGCGTCCTCGCAAAGGGATCTTCAGCTTAAATTTTGAAGTAGGCTGGTGACGTCAGTTATTTTGTTGTAAATTATACACACTGTCCATTTTATAGATGGACAGCTAAATTCATAACACCTTGAATTATACCTACTGAAATTGTTCACCCTCTTTGATATCGTTAATACTAAACGTCCCATGAATACTGACCTTGTTGTTCTACTTAAATACATACTTAATAGAAGATTAAACTGAACAGCTCCAAAGTAATGTGATAATCAAATGATTGCCTCCTCCAACGCTCAAAAGCAGATCGTTACAGAGTTCACTCCATCACCGGGATGGCGTCTATGGAATTTATAATATCTGCATGCCCGTCAACGTAGCTCTTTGAAACCTCTTTGGATAGTTTTTGCTACATGCATGGATACTATCGATTCAAAAGTCCATATGGGCCGTGTACCATGTTTTATCGGGCATGCAGTTGTGGGTCGATGTTTGGATCCAGAATCTCTGAACATATCACCGAATCTATATTGTTAGTAAAGATTTTTTCCTGAAGTCATATTTGTAGATGCACTTGTGGCAGTCCTTTATTTTTTACACTCCAAAGTGTATATAAAAAACCTTTTATTGCTTTTAAAGTCACTGCTCAGATCTTTGATTACATAAATAATTTTTAAAAAGCTTATAAACTTTGAAGATAAACTAAACATAATATAAAACATATGGCATATAAATATATTCAGATGTTCTAACGTTACAATCTAACATATAAATACAGAAGCTCCTTTAAAAGGATCTGTGAGCTTAAAACTACTGAATACACTATAATATAATTTCTTTTTGGATTAACTATTGAAATTTATTCTCCAAGTAATCTTTTGATTAAGTGATCAAGTTGTAGAGATAAATAATAATAATTATTATTATTACTAGCACCGCGTCTTACTACCCGTTCGGGCTATACGCACTTACGCTAATGTGTAATGATAGGGTGATTGCGAGATGAAATGGAGGACCTACAGTTTAACGTGGAATCCGAACAACGGTGGAGGCCTGGCACTCCTCACATTCACAAGTTGTGATTAATACACGTCTTGTCAGAGGTGAGGGAAGGGTTTGGCAATCAGATAAAGCTGTGCCGGGACCGAGGATTGAACCCCGAACCTCCAGCATAGAAGTCTGACACCTTACCCCTAGACCACCAGGTCACCGATAAATAATTAATTCTACATTTTGTAGAAGAATCAACCATTGCTCACGCGTATTAGAACAAACTCTCTAAAAAAAAAAGTTTTAGATAATTGGTTTTATTAATAGCCTGAAAACATTCCTGGTAAAAATCTAAATAATATAAAAAACAGCATTACAATCAATTAGATGGTTCTGGTAATTTTATAAAATAGACACACTGACCGAAACTTTGTTTCATAATTAGAGAGTTTACAAAGATGGCAATGGAAAATAAATGATAAAATAACCAAACGGTTTATTAGAACTGAAAAAAACACTTGGTAAATTAAAATATTTCAGACAATACAGTTCAATTATCATAGGTACATAGGTAAACCATATTTGACGGCCAGTATAGTTATTAGATCTACTTCCAGGTATGCATACGTCAAGTGGTCATGTGGTGTAACTATAAATACACTAATAATAAGAAAACATGTTATCATTATTGACTCCATCATAATATATTTGTATTTTTAAAAGTTCATGTTAGAATTTTACTACATATTTATAATTTATATTTTGTCCTCTATTATAATACAATAAAGTAAATCAATTAATATAAATATGGTTAATTCAGCTCATAAAGGGATGTTCATTTTAAACTTATACACTAAAATCTTTTAAATGAGAAACTACTTTGTATATTCAATAAATAGGTATATAATAATCTTTTTAGTAGCGTAACAATGAAGACGATATTAAACAAGGAATCACTATTAACAAGCTAAGTGGAACTTTCACAAGTTCTAGTAAGAATAACCATCCCTACACCGAAATAAGCTTTGTCACATTGTGAGCAATCCACCAGATGTTGGCCCCGCTTCCAGTATGCCATTGTTGTCGTTGGGTAGAACATGCAATGTACTTCGGAACACTCAATACGACGTCTACATGAGGTACAACGTCAATGCACAAAGCCACGTTAACGCTTGTGACGAACCTCCACTAATTACCTGCCTTGTATACATGCTACCGATGGAATAATCAAGTTATCGAACAGGTCATATTTGAAGTCTAAATTTGGCCAGCAGTATTGGCTTCACAGTAAGCGTACATTAATTTATCTTGTTCAAACTGGGAGATATATTGAAAATAAGTTCCAAAACCTTTGCAAATTATATCAAGAAATGTTTTTAATATTTATGGCACGAGGTTTATTCTATATTATTTTTGCCAAATTTAGTGAATACACAGTTATTATATAGCTGAAGCCAAGCAAAATATGCTTAATCTTTTTTTTTAACACCACGTTTTACCGCCTGTTCAGGTTAATGCGTTAGAGATGAGTTAGGTTAAATTTATAGGTAGTGTACCCACATTTGCACGAAGAGATATATAGATTTAAAAACCATTCAGTGATAACCACCATCAGTATGTTACACTTGACCGAAATTAAACTATAATATCCTTGTCAACGACAGTCGAATCTATTGTTATAGCGATGCCTTATACCGGGCGGCCACAGAAGCATGTGATTTACTAATTGATTTAGTTTTTTAAATGTCTTTGTACTTATTTTTGAGATAATCTTTTTACCCATTTGTGAATATACACACACCTGCTTGGAGGAAGAGTGAAAAACCATTAAGGAAAACCAACCTGAGTATAACAGACCGTGATTCAAACTCCGATCTCCCCATCACTGTCAATAAACAACAACAAGAGATTAACACGTTGTTTTATTGACTTGATTTATTTTGTAAGTCATGTAGTGATTTAATTAGTTGGTAAGTAAAAGGCATGTTATTAAATATAAAATAGATTTATGCGTTGTATAAAATTTGCGAAAAAAAAAAATTAGAGAGATAATGGAATTAAAAGAAAATTTATCACATAAATGGAATTGAGAAACTCGTGAAACCTATAAACATCGAGATCTTCGGTGAAAATAGAGCTAGCCAGAAATTGTTGTAAGCTACAAATAGAAGGGCAAAAATAAAATGTAGAGGAAGAAAAAAAACTGTTCATAAGATAAGAGAAATGAAAATAAAGAAATAATTTCGGTGAGAAAGAGTTAAGGGGTAAAGGTTGTAAGCGTTAAGGAGAAGGGGAGAAATAGAATGAAGAAAAAGAAAGAATTCTTTAGAAGATAGAATAAGAGCAGAGAAATAGAAACACAAAAGACAAAATGAAATAAGGAATAGTGACTAAGAGAGAGAAAGAAAAAGGTGTGTGTCAATTTTGACCTCGGTAACCTTGCCCATCCCTCTTAACCAACCCCTTGTTATCTCCGGAGAGCAAATATTGACAGTGGGACAGGAGCGAATAAATCGTTAACAAGTCCACCAAGACGGAACAAGGAAAAGTAATGTAGGGGTTTGAAGGAATGGGAGGCTTTAAGGTCTAGGGATTTAAGGGGAAGAGAGGGGGGGGGGGGTTACGGTGAAAGATGGAGGTTGACTTGTGTCCAGAGGATTGCAGCCTAATTCTCGAACTACCATCCCTTAACACACACACACACACACACACAAACTGGACCAAACCCCCTAAACAAGAAGCTGCGACTGGCTTTTCCTGGGATTTTCCCCCCTACCCTTTAACTTGTTTTGAACCCCCTTACAAGGTCAAATCGAGACAAACCCATTCAAGAAGAGATTAGCTAGTAGGAGTTACGAGTCTATGGTTCCATGGTTCAATGAGATAAAAATCTCGTGTCTCTCTCTAGTGCAACGTTTGCTACATATTAGTGGCTTTGACTCTGACAAAGAGCAAAATAAATCGATATTAGATAAAGCGGCTGTCACTATAGTGGTTTAACCTGCACCTGTAGGCACATATAATAGGTGTCAGTCTTGTCTAGTCCAGTTTTCCGATGACGGGGTTGTCGGGATTCAAAAACCATTCAGGTGTACTGAGGGTGATTTTTCTTAAATTATTTCCAACTCACACTCAATGCAAATGTGGGTGTATTTCTTCTAAATTCCACCTTCAAAATCGTTCACCCTTCAGTATAGCTAAAAACGTACACATATTAATACATAGGGCGAAAATTCAAAATTGAAAATATATTAAAGTGCTCAAAACAAAAACAGATATCGCTTTAGGTTCAAATATATTTATCTTAATAATTACATTATTTAAAGTTAAAAAATAAAAATAAAACAATTTATTTCAAGCTACATGTATTGTGTTATCTATATTAAATATCAGACCAATAACTTAATTTAGTCGATAATGCCTATGACTAATGAGTTAGATGTCCCGGGTTCAATTCATGGAGTGGCCGAAAAATCTAGCATTTATTAAATTTTGGCTTCCACTTTCAAGGTGATAAATAGATGGATGAAATACTGGATGATGCGTCTGTTTTAGAATCAAGCTTTGGTATTTGTCGTGTGCTAACATAATCAAAACCTTTAGAAAGTGCACACCCACCTAAATGGTCAAATATTCTAAAACGTCACTCTCGTGTAAAAGTAGCGTGCTGATGACTAGAAGATCGGGGTTCAAATCCAGATCGTGCCTTCTGAGGGTGGTTTTCCTTAAATGGTTTCCCACCCTCCTTCAACGCAAATACGGGTAGATTATTTCTAAAATTTTCCCTTCCTCATCCCTACTCGATTAGACTAATTAACATACAAGCCTATAGCCTTTACAGGCAAAGTATACGTTGAATACTATAAATTAATTTGAAAATTTTAAATTCTCTCTTTTAATCAAAGCCGTCTTCATATATACTTGTTAATTCATTTCAACGATACAAAAGCTTTTGCAAATATATATATATATAATATATACAAATAAAATATAACATATATAATCACATATATAAGCACATATATAATTTAACTGTATATACAACATTATTCTAATAAATAATGCTCTAAGAAAATGTGTGTATAGTTGGATATGTTTATGGATGATTGAGAATTAAAAAAAATATTGTAAACAATATAATATTCTTATATACAACCAAAGGTTCTGTTAATGTTACTTAAGCAAATATTTATATTTTAACTGTTAATATTACAACCATTAATAAAAAGTTGTAGGTTGTACTTGCGTATGAACACATGATAATAGACTTAGTAATAATTTGAAGGTGATCTTTACGGAGCACCATTTTATTGCATATCCATCGTCGGTTATATCTAAGAGATATTTCATCGTATAATTTTAGATCCTAAGCATTTATATCACGAGAAGATTTTGTACACTGCTCGCTTTACCTGAAAACTCTATTTGAAAAGGGAATATTATCTTGTGCTAATTTGAAAATTGAGCATCATTAATTGAATTTAATGTTCCAAAAATAGTTTATAATATTTAAATACATAACAATACCCATTTCAGAGTAGTCAAACCAAAATTAACGATAAAAAACATACCATGAGAAAATTCTTTATTGATAAATAAAAGATTGAGAGAACATTTTTGGGACCAACAAGAAGTTGACTCGTAATGATGGGCATGCGGATAAAGACGTCACTATCATAATATTAATAACTGGTTTGATTGTGAAGGAAAGGTCGGTATATGAATTCAAGCCTTTTATACTCAGGTTTTTTTTTTCTAAATAGTTTCGAAATATCCTTTAACGCAAATGTGGGTACACTTTATTTTCAATTTTATTCAATAATCCCTATCCTTTTATTAATAATAAGTGGTTATCCTAAACGAATTAAAAGAGTTAAAGCACGCTTAAAAATAAAGTATCTATGAATTAGAATAGTATCCTTTGACCAACATTAACACCTCTAGTTTTAGAAAATAAACTTTTCTTTAATAATATGTATAGTTTCCTTTCGAAAAATAAAACCAGCAGAATTTTGGGGTCGTTGGAAGATTCGATAAACTTTTGGACGCGAGTGTCCTGGGAAGAGTCAGGCATGAACCTCATTAGCCCAGACGAACCTGTTGCATCATTACGCCCGGCGGCTTGCAAACATCGGCCACCACCAAGACACTTTCCCTCCCACAGCTCCCATCACACCCCCTCACCATCCCCTGAGCTCGTCCCACCCCTCTCCCAAACATCACATCCTCGATGAACCACCCGGGGGTGGAGGGCGGGTAGTAATTTCGTGGAGATATCACACTTGAAATCTAATACACGAATCAAAATTACCACAATTCTCCACGTATCATAAAAAAATATTTTCAATAATTTGAATTGACCTGCTTAAGTTTACGAATGGTCTTAAGGTATCACTCGCATCTTAGACTGGCCTTCTGATAAAGGGGAGATCAGGGTTCTAATCCCAGTAGAGTCTACTAAGAGTAGTATTCCTAAATTGTTTCCCACTCTCCTTCCACGTGAATGAGGATATAAATCCTCTTAAATTATTTTTTCTCACCCCTATACCAGTAGGGTAACTATCATAATTATATGCCTATAACCTGACCAGGAAGTGAGACACGGTAAATAAAACTACATAATTATTGTAATGCAATACTCACTATGCTATTTAATTAATTTTAATATTGTTATAAATCTTGTACCACGTCAGTGGTATGCAATCTAAGGCATCCCTCGCAATACACAGTGATTATTGGGACGGTAAATCTGTTCGGGTGTAGTGAGGGTGGTTTTTTCCAAATGGTTTCAGACTTTCCCTTCGTACTAATGAAGATATTTTTCCTATTTTTATAAGTTGATTCTTAACAAAATCCCACTAAGTTTACCATAGGAATATTTCATTATTAATAATATTTATATAAGATTTAAATGCATACTGAAACTACCATCATATTATATAAAAAATATTTTGGTGTTTGTATGGAATATGTGACAAATGGTACCACGCGACTTCTCGTACCACTCAGGAGGATGGCTACATGAAAAGAGTCTACTAATGATAAAATATTGACGATGCGACAAATTATACCACTTGATGGGAAGGTGTACCAAGCCTTAGTTTTAAATTAAACTTTGTGAGTTTATTTTAATTAGTGTGTAAGATGCCTCTGATACACAAGGTCGTGTCGCAAAGGAGAATTGCAATGGTAGTCGAGAGTTTCAAGTATTTGAAATCTAACGTTACATAACTTAAGCTAACTTAACATAACCTAACCTGGCCTAACCTAACCTAGATCACTATTTAACTTACACTAACTGAAATTTTGACGTTCTCACAACTATCTACTATCCAGTAATTAACCTTGCTTGCACATATTAGCTCGTATTTTTAGGCTAAATAGGTATAAGTGGTACCATTTGTCTCACTTTAAATATTTTGAAGTCATTAGTAAACCTTTTTCATGTAGGGTGATACGAAATGTCACAAAAAAAATCTAGTATGATGAAATGTCGCTAGTACCATTTGTCGGGACACCGTTTTATGTTACACTTTCAAGCAGAAACACACTAAATTGTACTAATGGCGATAGCTCAGACGTCCGGCTCATATAAAGGCAAACTAGAATCTACTTACACCATTTTGTTTCAACATGGCGTCTACAAAACCACATGTATTCAAAGCATTTGCCTATTGAATTTTCATTGAACCAACTATGCAAGGCTCCTAGATATAAATTACGTATTATAAAATAATGGTGTGCGAAGCTTCGAAAAGTCGAAGTCGGAGTCGAAGGTCAAATCTCCTTCGGCTTAGACTTCGACATCTACAATAGCCTTCGCATATTCGAAAAATTTCAAAGGAAGGATTAAACTTCGATAAATTACCAAACAATTTAATTTTATCTTACTAAATATTAGACCTACATTACACAAAAGAAATAACACCAAGGTCTCTGGTATGAAGAAGAGAAAGCGCTTTAGTTGTGATATCATACCAGCTCGCGTCTAATGTTTAGTCCTTGATATTCCATCTCTTTGCAATAGCCTGTCACAAATTTACTAGTGCATTTTGTCACAAGATTTTCATAGCTTCTTCACGTTTTCTTTAATATTCAGGTTAATACGGAAAGTGGGAAACGAAAACAGAACTTAATTTATAATTATAATTGAAATTCAGATAAAAAAAAAGACATACATATGTAAACTTTACAAAATAATTTTATGAGCGCCACATTGTAAGTAAATATTAAAACTTTATTCATAATGTACTAAGTTTATCAGTAAGACTGTGTGCATACATTATTAATATAGGCCTTCGACTTCAACTTCGACTTTTCTTCGCAAGTTTCAAGCTTCGCTTAGACTTCGCTTCGCATTTAAAAATTGGCCTTCGCACACCCCTATTATAAAACACAGACTGGGCATTTAGCTAGTTTAAAATTTATTTCATAATGCCCCATTTAAATAAATTAAACAACATAAAATGAAAAGAAAGACATGAAAAAACTGTTATTGTGTGTTATCTTGTGAACTGTATGAATATTGTAAAAATATATTCGACTCGCATGAATGATTTATAAACATTATCTCCTAATTTTCTCTCTCCTAAACCCCCAAGATAGTTATGAGAACACTGCTTCCAAACAATGAACACTCCCACAGCACTGAGCAAATATCTCAGAGCGCGAGACGCAAGCGTATAATGATCGATGCCTGGGTTGACGTCGGCAGTTGATGAGAAATTCACCGTCGGTCTAAATAATTACCGACGTCGGGAAGAGACACACAAGCCCCTGTCGCTGTGTAAACTGACGCTGGTAAATAAATATCTTCATGTACTATGGAGCTGTGGGACATCAAAGTACTTCATCCATTGCTTTCGTTTGTATTAAATTTGCCTTATCGTGTAGCGCTTATTAAGAATAATGTCCTTAAGGCGAGAGTGTAGGGAACACAAGTTAAGGGCGTTATTCTATCAGTTTTTATATAAAAACATTTGATTGGTCAACATAAATAAAATAACTCTACAGTCTTAATAGTTTTTATTTTTCAAATTATGATATCAACAGCTCTTGAATATCTGCTATAAATGTCCTGGAATTTAATTACCACTTTTTCTCTTCATTAACAGTTTCTAATCTAATTACACTATGCTTATACCAGATATTCAACATCTCATGTTATCACCATATGAATAAATTAAACTCTAAGTCTATACTGGAACATTTATTTATTTATTTTGGTCATAAAAAAGGTTTTGATACTAAAACTTCAAAAACACTAACCACTACCCTACACAACTTTAAGGGGATATTTAACCTAGCATATGGTACAATCTAGATCGGTACTAGCGTGGCCTTAGGCAGAAGTGAGGAACAAATTTTCCAATGTATCCACAGGTGTAACGAGTGAGAGGTGAAACTCTCCACACCATGTATAAAATTGAGAAATTAAGGTGCTCAATCAAACACTTAAAACAACACACACTCTTTGAACAAGTTTATTTTAACACATCTACAATTTTACTACTCAGCTAAAACTGCCTCAGACGGAAAAATTAAAAACTGATCATATTGAAAATTTAAGAAAATTTGATTCGAAATTTAGTAATATTTTGTTACGTGTTACAACTAGCTCAAACCATCAGTAAAAAGTTTATTTTACTGTGAGAGCTGGCCAACTCAAAGTTGTCACACTTGTGGGGCCAATTGGCCTGCTGTGGCTACTGGACACAGGGTTACCCACCCAGGTATAAGGTTTTAGACTCATAATAGACTGGATATCAAGTTGTAGGAAGTCAATAAATTTAAACATCCACTAGAACCGGCCTGACCAACCCGTAGCTCGTAAGCAGCATGTTGCCCGCGAGGGCATTTAAAATGCCCGCCAGGTCATCTCTCCTTGAAAACTAGAGTGAATCATACCAAATTCTGAAATTTAATTTTGCCTGAACAGTATCCTATTCCAGAGGTTCTCAAACTGGGGTACGTGAGTGACTTTCACAGCTATAAGGGGACAATGGGCAACATTACAAGAGAACCAAACATGTTGGGGAATTTTTGAGATGACAGAGAGAAATTTTCTCCTTTGATTGATTACCTGATATTTGTAATTTGGGTAAAATTTTCTCGTAAGGAGGGGGGTATAGATATTTTGTCATGACCAAGGGGTACAATCTAAAAAACATTTGAGAACCACTGCCCTATTCTAAAACGCATAAAATTAAAGGTGAGTTCTTGTTTTAGTTCTACCTACTTAAGCGAATCAGTTTTTCCAACCATGAAAATACTGAAATCAAAGTAGAGGTCATAATTAACTGATCAACATTTAAATGAATGCATGACAGTGGCTCTTATCGGATACACTCCAAACAACAATATGCTGGCTGAAAATATGTTATGCCAAGTATCGCATTGAACTCTGTTTGAGTGAAATATTTCTAGAGCTGAAAAATAAACCTCTCGTGACTTTTTTTGAACTGAATTTAATTTTGTATTGAATTGAACGTTGAATTATTTCTTGCCGTTTTTGTATTGTTGTTTTGTACAGTTTAATCATTGATTAACATTTAAATGGTAGCCTGTGTAATTTTCTTTAGTACAGTAATACCTTTTCCTCACACTGACATGTACACGTATTTAGTTTAGTATTAGTTAGGTAGGGTCTACTAAACTTTGTTTTTAAACATTCGTGTTACATCATTTTATGTTTTATGTTGCACTCGGACACATACAATTCTGCCAAAATTGCCTTCATTCCAGTCAAGGTTGGGCAGGCCTGAACTAGAAGATCTTGGATGATATATTACTTAATAGATATAGTTTATATCAGTGTTCTCCCCATATTATCGTCACTTTTAAGCTGGTACAATCACAATAAATGACATTTACCATCTCAACCCATTAAATAAGCTAGCAATAAGCCTGCTGAATATAGTAGTTAAAAAACTTATACACAGATTACTATTAATACCGTTCAAACAATCTTAATTGATTGCTAATAGGCCCTATATGAAGATAAAAATAAATCTTGTTGGCAGATGCAGCTTATCTGCGGTATGTATATAGTTGTTTTATTGGTTAATACCGCATTAATAAAATTCTTATAATTTAAGATACTATTTAAACACTGTTTTTTCATCCGTTATTGTTAACAGCATGTGGCCTGGGTCAGTTTTTTATTCAAGTAATATATTCTCCACTACCAGTTTGTTAGGCCTGTTGCAGCGTCATATGCCTTATAATAGAACCTAAGACTAGGGCAGGCACAACATCCTGTCCCCTGCTGATATTTCATCATCGTGAAAGGGTAAACCCACATTTAACCAATGAAACATTTTTATACCATGCCGAAAATCGAACCCAGTAAACTGACACGATACCGACTAAGTTAAGGTGTAAGATAATATTTAAATAGTATTTAGCTCAAATTTAATCAATACCTCGAACATCAAAGTGTGTTGATTTATACATGTTACAAAATTATTAATTGATGTGTAAATAAAAGTATGTTGGATAGTCGCAATTAATTAAAGTATTTAATTAGCTTAACCCTAGTAAAGGAAATGTGATGTTATTTAAAATTATAATGAAATTTTATTGCCCTTTTTTTGTAGAAATATTAAACCTGAACCAATAGAAAAAGTTTCATTATCATGCAAAAAATCACAAAAATGGTTATTTATAACATTAATGTTAAAAAAAGTATGTTAAATATATTTGTTTTGTATGAATACGTCAATCACAAAATGTTTTTAAATATAATAAAAATTTAAACAGTAATAAAATAATTCTAAACTAACTCTAACCCTTGATCCACTCCAGAAAAAGAATTTTTTAAGTATTCAGAATGAAATAATTTAAGAGACTCACATTACTATAAAAATGAAAGAGATTGTACTCATTCCAAATACAGCCACCCTGATATAATTTTCAAACCGTTCAAACGAAAACATTACATTTCTGTTTATCTACCGCTAAGAGCGAAAATCACTTCATAGCATCCTCCCTACTCCCTATCGTTTCCGGAATAATCTTTCCCACGGGCCAAACTAAGGCACACTCAATGGGATGGAAAACGTGTGTGTGTGTCGGAGAAGGCTAGGCTACGATCAAGTGTTCAATACAAGGTCGTTACTACCCAAAAACTGGTAGGCTTCATTACTGACCCTTATAACGATAATAATAGCCCTCAAATACCCGCCAATGTCTTTTGCGGTAGCACCGGTTAAAAGTATTTAACGACCTTGTTCAGAAGTCTGTATTCTGTTCACATTGCCCTCGTTGCGGTAACGGCTATGTTGAAAACTGAGAAAAGGGGGTAAGGGGTTATATGGGAATAGGGGTCTAGGAAAAGGGGTAGGTTGGGGGGTTTAGAATAAAAAAGTGCAGAGTAAGCTAACTTTTTATTTCACTACTGGCACTTTTTTTTACAGCAGGGATATTGACGAACCAGTTTCAACCTTAAGGATTATCGTCAGGACGCTGTGCTTTATATTATGTCCGACTCCGTCTCCGCTATGTTTTGGTCCTAATGAAGTTGGGGTTGACGGATAGTTTTCATGTATTCATGAAAATGGAAGATATACCATGAAATAACATAATATTAAAATTTGTATACACAGTAATACATTCAAATAAAAAATATTTAATATATTTTATGTAATTCTTTACACCCTTTAAAGTGGATGGAAAGGAAAGAAAGATAAGATGAGAATCTTATTTTTATGAATAAGAACTATTTTGGCCAAAATAAATAAAACATTTCTTTGGAAGAGAATTTATTTTAATCTTCTACATATTTTTAGTAATTCTAACATTCTGTGATTATCTGTCATGGCCATTGCATAATTTTGAAATGTATTTTGGTTTTAATTTATTTTTGGGTGTAAGGAAGATGCACATATGACAATTTTCACTGCAAATATTCAAGAAATGCTAATATTGCAAAATGTAGACACTTAATATATCAATTAACTAGATAGATCTTAATTATTTTTGCTAAAATAGTTTTTTCATAAAACCTGGGAAAAGATTACCGTTAATTCATGTTAACTCACATCCCAACTAAAGAGAGAAATGTAATCTAGTGTGAACTCATTATAAGGCGATTGGTCCTGTTCATTTGGTGTGGAAATGCAGAGCCGTAGGAACAAACGGTTATCTTCAAGAATTTTTATTGTTTTGTAATTTTCTTTTCGGAAACGGTTTATTCAATAATAGAAGAATGTTTATTAAGTTATACTTTTTATATACACACCTCTTCTATAGTTTAAACAGTGATCAAATATCGATAAAATTGACATTTTTCAATAGAAAACTGCCGGCTTCATAAACAAAAAATAAGAAAATGTAAGATTCAATTAATAAACATTGATAAATTATAAACATCGATACATTATCTTAGAATGGGTGTTGAAAATACTAATATAAAAACTTCACTCGTTCTCGATAAAACTGAAATTTCCAAACGTCTGATTTTTTCGCAAGACCTGTCCGGTAGCTAGCGCCATCTACGGTTTCCGTGATACATCTGGTCTTGTTAGCGCGGAAGGATACTTTTGTCGGTTGCTAAGCCATGTCACGCCTTTCACCCTCCCACCCACCATCCCACCAATTAGGTTTTAGACTACCACTCGACAGGGCCAAGGGCCTTAAATCCTTATTTGGAGCATAAGGCTTCAACCAAACTTAAGACATTCCTGGCTATTCTCTGCCACACTTTTAATTTATTCCCGTGACTTCAAGAGTTTTCCACCTTCTTCATCAACGGTACTGCACCAAGTCTTCCTTTAACTGCCCAGACGTCTGTGTCCCTGCGTTTTCCAGTCCAGAGGCGTTATTCTGGTTTTTATGAAGAGTGTTGTCAAACCACCGCCATCTGCAACCATCTTATCTCCAGTTGATTGGGCTTCTGATTGGTTTTGTTCCACAGCTCTTCATCTGACAATACTTTTGGCTACTTTAAGCCACAATATGTTACTTAGCCATCTGTTGATGAACTTCTGTAGTCTCTAGGTTAGGCCTTTAGTGGTTTGTCAAGTATCATAGGCGTGGAGACAGAAAAGAGCTGATTACGCTTGGGAACCAAAAGAGAGTCCAACTTCATGTTTAGGAAACATTAGTTTAATTACAAGTCAAGCTAATTTGTAAAAATAGTCTCTTAATATAACTCTGTTTTCAATCTGTCCTCAAACCACCTTTATTACTATGGGGTATAAATAAAAAGACCTACAACATCCTAAGGTCACCTATTATGGAAGATCGATTTTGAAAACCTGACATGGTGCACTGGTTGTGGTTTTACACATTATTTATTTCTTACTGTTGACTCCCGATCCTTCATTCTCATATAATTGCAACTATTTAAATTACCTTGTAATAAGCCGTTAATAATCTGTGTTTTAATTCGTAATGATTAATCAAACAAGAATTTAATCCAGTATTTTTTCTATGCATATCCTAAAGGGTTCCCAGGTTTGTATCACAATCCAGCATTTCTACCTAAATATGTGTTTATTAATTAGTGGAATATACCAATGGTCTAGTTATAAATATCTTCAACAACATATATGTATATATACTATTTGGTGTAATCTGTTTATTTACTTAGCTTATATATAATATTTAAAGTATCTTAGATAAGTTTAATTTAAATATATAATTGCTAGGAATCGTTTTAATAAAGAGATAATCGTAATGGACAAAGCGATATGTCTGGAGAAGGATATTTGTGTGTAAGAACTTCAAAAAAACTACAAACATATATTTGTGATCAACGATTATAGAATTCTAGATCATTACTAATATTTTATAACTATTGATATTATCTATCAACATTTATTCCTGCAGCTCATATGAGTTGACGTATTAATACGTGTAGGTAGATCAAAAAACTTTTCTAGCTGGACGGTAAGTTTCTCCCTTTGAAAACTGGACTCTAACTCTATAAAACATTTACAGTTTTAATTGGAGATCCCTGCTCTTCATTATAAACCCATTTGTGTATTCATGTTGGTGCCATTGGTATGTATAAGTAATCTATGTAGATTGACTGGGCACTTTCTATGAACGAATCCGATTTAATGGTAGAGAATCGTAACGATTTTCAACTTGATTCGTTGACTAGATTATTTATATGCTTATAAATAGGTCGCACTTCCTTGTTCAGTAGTGTGTTTGTGGGGTGGCTGATGATGTGCAATTGCGCGCACATTAGGCCAAAGTTGGGACTTGCGTTTGGATATAAACAGGGCTTCTACAAACATTTCTAAATAATGGAATGTGTTAAGGCAGAAAGGTACATTTTAACTTTACGAATAAGTCACGTCCAGTGACGAAACCATTTCCAGGTAGAAAGCTTATTTTTGTCTGAATTGGATTAGAAATTATATTTATATGGAGTTGCTTGGTTTTCCGTGGCCTTCAAATGGTCTAGTTCACGCTAATAATTATACCATTAGGATAAGCAAGGCACAATTTTGAGGAAGTATATGATTGTTAACGTTGAGGAAATGTGGATAACCGTTTAGGAAAAAAATCCCCTCTGTACATAATGGCTGCTGAAATTCCAACTTTAAACTTTATGGCACCGTAAATCAGACAATAGTAGACCAAAATATTTAAGGCGTGTTGGAAGGTTATGTGAGAAAAGGTCAGTATTCTTACATTTTTTATAGCAAATAATTAAATAAAGCAAATTAAACCAAATATTGATCTAATAGAAATATAGAGATGAATCTTCTACACATCGTAATATAAACTGTTCTTGAATATTTGTCATAAGCAGATAAGCATTTAATTATAAACTTTTTAAATGAAGAAAAAAGTTATCACTAAATTTCAGGACACTCTTGACAGATGTTCTATAGCTGTTGAGATTATGATGTGAAAAAAAATTATAATATTTTTCTACCGGATACATTTTTGGCTAAATTTACTAAAAATAAAAGTTTTGATAAGAAACTGCAAAAATACTGGCCTTAATTCGCCCTCCATACCATTCTACCTTAAGCAAGGGCTAACTATTCTTTTAAGGGGTGGATTTTTGTCATATACTTTCTCAAATCACAATAGAGAATATCAAGAAAATCAATTTTTGTTGAGAGCCCAAAACACCGCATAGGCCTTTAGTTTTAAAACGCGTGAACACTAACTTAATTTTGGTGTAGCCAGGGTTATTATCAAGGTCTCCCTTAACTTCTTTGCCACAGTCTTGAAATTATTAATATGGAATATATTGATCATATCTAATTATTTCAAAGATGCCTGGTAGAAAACGACTTAAGAAGTAACTGTTAAAAACCTATAATAAGAGTTTGTTTAAGAATCCTATAATACCTCTGATAATAGATCCAACATAATCCAAGAAACTTTTTACATTTTGGTGAACTTGCTTTAATATAGCTTAATACCCTTATGTTAAATAATATTATAATAATTTATATTTATACAAGGTTAGCTCGGGTGGATTGATGGAATTTCATATGGATTAAGCTTAAGAAGCCTAACTTAGGAAAAGTGAGCTCTAATTAGTTTGTTGAGAGACTGTGTAAAGCACATAGTAAATCGAATGTGTCCAGTGGTGTATCCAGAAATCTTCTTAGGGAAAGCGGGGGAGTTGTGAGGGGCATATAGTCAAGATAGTAACGATAATATAATTGAGGGGAGGACGAGGGGTTCATGGGATCACAGAACCCTTGACTGCTAGAGGCCGAGAGAATAAATCAATTTAAATACTTCTCAAATATACTTGGAGTTTGTTTTATATTAGCTAAGTACCACGATTTAAATAATGTAAGTAGCTTTGCGCACAATATAGCTAAGCTATTGTTTTGGTATTTTTTTTACTAATTTGTAATTTTGGGGAAAATTAATGAGTGTACATTTTGAATTACTAAGTTGTAAGCCTGGTCCACAAGATTCCTAAAAGATCTCAAAGTGTAACTAACCAATTCAAAATATCTTCAGTGCCTATTTTACATGATTTAAGTTTTTATTAAATTAATTAGAGGTTAGAGGGCGGTTTTTGGAGGGCAGTTTACACTCCTCCTCCTTTATAAGAGTACCACGACCCATATCACCCAGCTTTCATATGAACTTAGTCCTACGTCAACGTTAACTTCATTTCAGGAGAGATTGACTTCGCAAGACACGTGGATGGCCATCATTAAATAGCTAAGCTATTTGTTATATTTGCTCGTTCCGATTATAGCTACATCTAAATATCATACTCGTTAAATTAAAAATTGCACCTAATCACGGGAATCAAACTCCTTTCCCATAAATATCAACCATATTATTATTATTATTATTATTAAAACCGCGTCTTACTAACATTTCGGGTTATACGCACTTACGCTCATGTGCAATGGTAGGGTGATTGTGAGATGAAATGGAGGACCTACAATTTAACGTGGGATCAGAACTACGGCGAAGGCTTGGCATTCCTTACATTCACAAGTTGTGATTAATACAAGTCTTGTCAGAGGTGAAGGAAGGGTTTGGCAATCAGATAAGTCTGTGTCGAGACCGAGGATTGAACCCCGAACCCTTAGCATGGAGGTCTGATACCTTACCCCTAGACCGCTAGGTCACCTAAAACCCCTATTTAAAATGATAATATAAACATAATATTCAACTACTGTTTTAAGCCTGAAGTTGCACTCGATGAGTTTAGAACATCGTTGATTTGTCTTTGAGAGCGTTCGTCATAGTAGGCCCAACTCAGCTCTCGGCTCGCGCGAGGTATGGTGGTAAAAGGGAAAAGATAAGACCTACGATATTCTAGAAATATAGTTTATGCTGTGCATTCGTATTTGAATGATTACTAGACTTTTTTCGCGGTGACGATGGGGGACAAAGCGACCAAGTTTATTTTTAAAAACTACATTATGTCCCTATTATGACAGAATAAAGGTTGGTGCACAGTGCTTATCTGTTAGGCCATTCTAAAAATGGTCAAAAAACGGCCTTTTCAATGAAGTTTTTATCCAAATATTTAATATTTCAACAATGTGGAGTATTAGGAACATCTATTAACTCTTTATCTCTATTAATGTTTAATCAGAAATAATCCATGTGCAATAATGTTCATGTAAATGTAGGATTTGATAGCCGACTGTATCGCAGAGTTTATTGGAATGTGATGCACGCTCTTAATCGCTTTTTTTACAAAACTTAAATTCATCAAGTAACTAAATTAAAATCCTATAAATTGCTACTACTAAAGATATCGCATTTGCACACATTTATAAGCTTTCCTTTTTTTGCTAATTAATTTCAGAACATTACTATTAATTAATCTCAATGATGATTTTTTAGAAATGTTATTTTACCTGTTTTATTTAACTTATTTCATGATAAATTAGTTTCTCCTTGAATAAATTATCCTCATGTTATTTTTCTTATTTTATCATGTTCAATTGCCCTAAGTTGTTGTACCAATCAATTTAAGTGGTTGTACCATCCAAGTACCTTCCTTATATTATAAATGATTAAATTAGAGATAAATTAACAAATATTTTAGCTAAGGCACTTAACCTCGTTGTATTGGTTTTTATAATTGAACATAGTAAAAATGTTTGGGCAAAAATTTGCACGCATATAATGTGTTTATGAGTTATTTGGATTTGGATTTGATATCATGCTCAATACAATGACATTTTTTCTCCAAAATTAGATTTCTAATTATCTGTTGAAGATAGTTTTTTAATACAGCTGCGTCTTACTACCAGTATGGCTTATAGCCTAGGCTTAGGTACTAACTACGCTGATGGGTTTAGGGATGGGGAAGGTTATATTTATATTAAGTGTACCCACATTCGCGTAGAGAGAGTGGAAAACTATTTTAGAATAACCCCCTCCGTAATCCTGACTAAGATTCGATCCTCGATCCCTCCATCATCAATAGTGTTATCTACTGCGAGAGTAGCACCTTAAACCGAAGCGGGTTGAAGCGAGTACTTATAATAAAATATAAAATATACCTCCATTGGGTTTACTTAGACCAAATTACGTAATAGCCGCGAGAATATATAAAATAATATTGATATAATATATGCGTATGTATTGTTAAAGTCTATTTTAACGTGAGTGTACTGAAAAAAAGAAAGTACTCAAAAAAAGAAAGAGCTCAAAATAAGAAAGTACCCAAAATAAGAAAATACTGTTTCTTTTCCTTTTCCCCTAGACCGTCTGAGTCCATTTTCTACTCTAGTTACGAGGTCGGTTTGTTTATGAAGGGAAGGACAAAAGATGGGAAGAAAATGTTCTATGTTTATTAGACCTGCTCCCCCCCTTTTCACATACACCCAACCCTCCTTCCACGTCTTTGTTCCCCCTCCCCTCCTCCCGGCCGATCTACCACATCGTATATTTGAAGACGCTACAGACAATGGTGTCCCAGTGATCGGCGTCATCATCACTATTCACTATTCTCGAGAGGGGAAAGGGAGAGTGGAAGGTGGTTTCCTGTTTGTGAAAAAAAAAAACACTTTGCAAACAAATGAAATAGAAACAACTTTCATGCGAAAAGTATTTACTCGTCCATGAGGAAACTTTTGTTTTATGGTAATGGTAAAGTCGATTTTTAGTGTTTTATTTTCTTTTTCTTTTAAATAAGTCTAAAAAAACTCATTTAAATAAAAGGGTTTAAAATAGTATTATTTATATTATTATTAAAATTTACATCTGCTAGCTTTTGTGTGATTTAAAAGTTTTATTTTTATTTATTTATTTATGTCTATTTTTGTATATAAAGTGTGGTATTTATGAAGTTACAACTTGCAACAAAGTCAATAATTGTTGTTATTTTGTTTTCAAAATAGTTGTATATTTCTTATGATTTATCAATATAAGTTAATACATTTTTTGTTCAATTAATGTTTTATAATATTTCAGTTATGCTTGCCTGAACATCTTAAACATATTTGAATCAAATTTGATACAATTAAAATATTCATCAATTAAATGTTTATTCACTTTAATTTGTCTACTAGGATAACTTCTCCAGTTCAATAGATAATAACTAACTTTATTTCAAGAAATATAAACTATTCCACTGGCCTTATACGCGTAGTCCGTAAATGTAAGGCTTTGGTGATATTTTCACAGTTCATTTAACATTCGATAAAGACTTATGTTTTAAAACCGATAACGAAATTTAAACTATTTTACAACTCAATATTTCTTTACTTTACAAAAATGTGTTGAGTTGTATTTTAGTATTTAGTTAATTGTAAAAAAAAACACACTTAGGTGGCCGCATTGTCTAAGGTGTGATAAGTTACTGCCCAAGATGGGTATAACGGGGCTCTATCCTTGTTGGGAATAGCGAAGGTGATTTTCCTAAATGGTTTCCACCCTCACACAAATTCGGCAACCCACTATCTAAATTGAATCCTCCTTAGCCCTAACACATTATACTAATTAATATATAGCTGTATAACTGAAATGGTTTGTAAGATGCACTGCTAATAAAAAATAAAAGATTCATAAATTGTTAGAGCTATTGTGAAAATAATAGATTTGTATATATTGTACTAGAATATGAACCTGTCATTGACATTGGATCCAAACTTGAACAATTATAATGCAAATTATATATATTTAGTATGAGCAGAAAGAGGCAAAACTCTCACTCAATCTAAGATAAGATATTTTGAAATAAATGTGGGTTAAAAAAGCTTTACCAATACTGCTTTAATGAGAAACATATAAATTCAGGTGTTTTATACTTTCTCGCTATCTAGCAGGTAGAGAAAGTATTGAGATCGTCAAAAAAATTAAACTCGAGATTTTTATGAATATCGACGTTTCATGACCCCCCGAATCCAAAAAAGTGGTTTTTGAATTTCCGTCCGTCTGTCTGTCTGTCTCCTGTGTGTACCTCCAACTAGAGCCAAAACTATTTTACCGATCGGGCTAAAACTTGGTATTTATGGTTTTCATGGGGTTGCTCCGAGGCATTTTTTGAATTGGATATCTATTCCTAAAATTAAGGGTAGTTTACTAAAGGGCAAAGAGAGAAAAAGTCGATTTTCTCAAAATAGACTCAAACGATTTTGATTAAATTTCATTTCAAAACATTTCTAAATATTCCAAACAAAATGACTACCCTCAATGTTGGGCAAAATGACTTTAAGGGCTCCAGTCTGATGCGTTAACTATAATTTTATATCATAATTCCGAAATGATTGGAGATATGAAATTAATTATCATTACAAATATGTAAATATTTTTATAATACAAATATTTTATTCGAAGCATATTTTTATAAAATCAATAACTTTCAAGCTATACGCAAATATTTATATTTTTTAAATTTTCGAACACATAAGGTAGAAGTATTTCGACAGAAAACTAACGTGAAATGTTGATGAATGTCGACGTCTCATGACTCCCTAAACCCTAAAATGTGGTCTTTGCAATGCCGTCTGTCTGTGTGTCTGTTTAAATTAAAAATTAAAAGTAGTTTAGTAAAAGGCCAAAAGAGAAAAACTCGATTCTCTCAAAATCGGCTCTAACGATTTGATAAAAATTCCTATCTAGGCGTTAATTAAGATTATAAATAAACTGGCTATTTTCATTTTCACATGAAAATTACTTTCAGGGTTATTTGCAGAAGCCGTATCTCCACACTTATTTGAGATACTAAATAAATTATCATTGCAAAATTGTAGCACTATTAAAAATAATAAACTTTTAAATGAAATATATTTTTATAAAACCAACAGTTTCTGAGATATTGGCAAATATATTAATACAATTTTGTGAGTTTTAGTTGTAAAGAGAATACTATTTAAGTTTTAACCAATAATTCTCCATTGCCATAGAATAGTTAAATATAAGTAAGTATCTAAAAAAAAGTAGGTTATTTTTCCTTAAAACTCTTAGGAGAAATGTTTGAACAACAATGATCTATCTTCATTTTAGACTCAATAGTCAAATAGTCAATATTTACATTTTTTTTACTGGTCAAAATTTATAAATCAGGAATTTAATATCAATGCGATGACCTGAAGATAGCAACACCTAATAAAATGTCGATCGGAAGTTGAAATATTAATATTTTTTATTGGTCCAAAGATACAAATGAGGACATTAATTCTTAAATAATATAATTATAAAATTTAAAAATGGGACTCAAAAAATGTTTTACATAAATATAGTGCAATGTACGCTTGGGTTTGCTAGTGTATATTATTTCATTTCACATATATTACGAGTTTTGAGTAAATATCTCCAGTTTTAAACAATAGTGCGAGAAAGTCCGTGCAGAGTTCCGTACCATTTATTTTAAAATAGTAACTGAACCACACATACATTCTTTTATCTTTATTTTGTACTAGCAATCCCGCCGGCACTGAACGTGAACCACTGTGGCATAAGTCTTATATAAGCCCCCCCACCTGATTTTATTTTGAATCTTTATCCCTTAAACGTAATTCTAATCCAGATTAAAAATATTTTCTTCAAAGATTTGTTAGAAATATCCTAATTAAAAAGCTAATTAAAAATTTAAATATCCGGCTTCAAGGTGCATTCGGACCCCCCTTCGTCCACCTATGTTAAAAATTTCAGATCTCTGCCTGCCGTAGATTTGGCTGGGAATCACACACATACACAGACAAACACTTCCTTTTAATTTTTTATTTAAAATTTGAGACTTTACTTTAAGCTCCTAAGATTTGTGAAACGAAAGACTAAACATTTTTTACAGAAACATGATGGAGAAATATAGCAACAAATTCCACCAAAGAGCATAGATGAAATATTATACACTTTTACAGAAACATTGGAAAAAGAGGAAAATCTCGGTCCACTAGAGAGCATAACAATAAATTCACCCTTTTTGATTATATTTAGGAAACTGTTGGTTTGATAAAACGTATTTAATACAAAATATATTTTTTCAATATTACTACAATTTTACAATAATAGTTTATTTTATATTTCAAATAAAGTATATATATGATCAAATTTGGAAATTCCCTCTTGTGTAGGTACCCTTAAATTAATGTTAATGGGGAAATGAGAATGGCAATTTTGTTTGTAATGCTTAACATTGTCTAAATTCAAATTTTAATCACACTCACTAAAGTCAAATTTGAGGAAATAAGTTCTCTCTATATTTGCCATTCTGTAAACTACCCTCAGAAAAAAATTACTCGAAAATCAGGCTCCGTTAGGTTCTGTCCCGTAATCTGTACTTAAGTGTGCAAAGTTCAGCAGCTTTCAAGGTCCTATAGGGGCTTCTGTTGGGTGCTGAAAGACACACACAAATATTGGCAAATTACATATATATGTACATATAATATTAGAAAGGCAAAGATGTTACTTTACATATTAGCTAATATGTAAAGTAACATCTTTGCCTTTCTAATTTTCCTGAGTGTTTTGTCTTGGTATGATTAGCACCAAGAATATTGTATGTACATTAAATACTCAACCCAAAGGTTGATTGGATCCTCAACAGTTCCACCATCATCTGTAAATCCTAGGCAGCACTGAAGAGACGTACTAGGGAAATGAGAGATATAGTTTCCCGTTGCTTTTCTCAATGAGACATAAGTTACTATTATTCATCAGTCTGGCAAGCAATCAACTGAACCTTAAAGCGACACCTTCCTCCATTCATCACAGGGATTGGCTGTTTATTGAATGTTATTACTAGTATCGTTCAATCCTCTGCCACGTTCATATTTGTCAGAGCCATAAGTGATACTGAGACAGATAAATGAAAATAACAACTTGCTCTAGACCATACCAGAAAATATAATGCACTTTATCTGATCAGAAATGGATCTAGGCCAACCGATAGTATATATTTTAGCATTGCGTCTTACTACCAGTTGAAGCTATACAATTTGTAATAATTACGCTACTGGTTTTAAAGATTAGGAAGCGTATATTCCAAGGAATGGTAGCCACATTTGCGGAGGGAGTGTGGAAAACCATCATGGAAGACCCCCCCTCAGTACACCCGATCGGTAATCTAACCTCAATCTCCCCAACATCAGCAGTCTAATCCACTGGCGAGTAATGCGTTAGACCACGTGGCCACTGGAGCGGGTAGCCAATCAAATTAATTGTTTTAATGGGATTGGGATGACATATTAAAGAAGAAAAAATTGCTTAATTCACGCGAATAGAAGGTGTGAAAACCACTGGAATTAATCAACACTACATAATCATACTAACACCCTATCAGAGGTCACTAGCGGCTAGATGTAAGGGGATATAAATCATACTTGAAAGGAAGTACATTCAAATTAATATAGACAGAGTGTGAGTAAGACATATATATATAATCTCATGTGTAAACCCCCACCCCCCAAACATACAGCCATAAGTCCTAATATCACTAGCAGAAAGAATGTCAATAGGACGTTATGAATATAGTTGACCAGAAAACTCTCGCTTGCATGCTCACTCATTAATTAATTCACTCACTCCTTTGGATGACTACAGTACAAACACCTAACCAATACTTGACCAATCCCTTGGTTGACTCATAAATGGGTTGGTTAGCGTTTGGGGTGATTCTACTAGATGTTACATACCTTTACACCGGCAATATCAGTTCTAAAGCTTCAAAAACCACTTAAAACAATATATTATTAAATTTTAATAGGTGTCGGTTGTGACCACCTTAAAATAACTTGATTTCTTCGAGGATGGTTATATTTATGTGTAAAATTATTTTACTT
This sequence comes from Timema genevievae, assembly GCA_902155825.1. Taxonomy (NCBI): domain Eukaryota; kingdom Metazoa; phylum Arthropoda; class Insecta; order Phasmatodea; family Timematidae; genus Timema; species Timema genevievae. The sequence goes on from CABFWO010000022.1 coordinate 214,052, forward strand.
TTTTTCTAAAAACTGCAAAATTTCACCTACGCAATCGCTTAAAAGGTTTCTAGTACTGCAAAAACATGTTGACATCTTCCGTCTCTAAGTTTGGCGTGAGCCTTATTTTAAAGTAAATAAACTACTTGCTAAGTAAAGTTGGATTTATGTAAACCCCGCAATACATCTCAGTAACACTGGTAGATTTCCCCTTACAAAATATCTCAAAAGCCTTTTCAATAACAACTAGAAATTGATTTTCTCGGGAAAGGGAGACGTAGCTCATTTCAAAAAATAACAAAGATTCTGTGATTTTTTTTTTAGGGGTATAGGGAGGTAGAGTTGTTGTTGCACCTATCAATGTGCACTTAATCTTATGAAGGGTTTTCATCACTTGTAAGAAGTTGGGAGAGGGAGTAAAGGAAGGAAGAGGGATGTATCTATGGTCTAGCTGGCTCCCTAAGGAGAGCGAGGCTCACTGAATTGAGAGGTACTCTTCTTTTTTTTTTATCCTTGTTCTCCTCGTTTGCTCATCTCGTACATTCTGGCCCCTCTCGGTACGTGCCACATCTCTAGGAAACAGGCAAACAGCTTTCCTTCACCTGCTCCTCTGCGGGAGACTGGCCTCTTTGTAAGAGATAGTCCACGGATATATACTCACTCGCACAAAATTTAAAGGAGCAGGGATAGACAGTCTATTATCTGTGGTGTTAGTGGCAGTTTTTAATAGAGAGGAATACCCGCCTCGGTGGCGTAGTTGGCTAACGCGCTAGTCGTGTTGAGCTAGACTTCCGAGGACGGGGAGATCGAGGTTCGAATCTCGGTCGGGTAGACTGGAGGTAGTTTTTCCTAAATGGTTTTCCACTCTCCCTCAACGCAAATGCGGGTTCACTTCCTCTAAATTCAACCTTTACAATTCCTAATCCATTAGCGTAATTAGTACTTAAGCGTATAAACCTAACGGGTAGTAAGACATGGTGATAAAAAAAATAAAAAAATAGAGAGGATGATTTCAAAGTGAACTCATTCAACTTTTATGTGATGGGTGTGTGTGTATATATATATATATACACTATTATATATTATTTATACATACAAATTAATATCCCCTTCCTTCTACCCCCCATACAGACTGACCGAGTCCACTGAAATCAACCTCCCTTAAACAAAAACTGCCAGTGGCACCATAAATAGACTGTTTATCCCTTCTCCTTTAAATTTACCATGAGTGTACTAAATACAGGGTGTACCAAAACATGGAGGACCCATTTCAGCGGCGGACATCAGACACAAACACCATTAAATGATTTCATACAAACATGTCTCCCATTTTACCTTGATTGCTCAACATTATAAGAAGTTCTAAAAATGTTCAACCTCGGTCTCAATGCAAGACCGCAGTCGTCGTGTCAGAGAATTCCAAACTCGTTAAGAAATAACAGGTCTTTTAAATAACCCGGAATAACCCATAGAACCAATCAAATATATTTTGTCAACAGATAGAGAGATACCGAGTATAGTATACAGTCAGTTTAGTGTAATCACATGGGTGTAACTCACAAGTTCAACTGCTACAAATGTATATATTAACTTTTTTGATGTTTTTGTTTCTCCTGTCCACCACTCAAGTGTGTCCTAAACACTATGGTACATCATGTATGGACACATAATATATTTTCTTATTGTGTGTGTCTTAAACACACTCTAAAAGCCCCTAAATGACCTAGAAAGCTTAAATTTGGCCCACCTACGGTATCTACCACGGGTCAGAACCTAATGGCGCTAGATTTTAGATTTTTTTCAATATCTTTTTATTTAATAAAGTATATAATTAATTTAGTGCATTCTAACTTCATCAACGCTCACGTAATGCTGACCTAATTATACATTTAAAAAAAATTAAGTTCAAACTTCCATGTACTTTTTAGTTAAAGATTATTTGTTTAGGTTGGTTAAAATTATAATAAAACTTTAGTAGGACGACCTAAAACTATATATATACATATTTATTTATAAATAAGTATATAAAGAAATAATTCCAGATGTATGATATTATATATATAATCTATTCACTATATTATCTTTGAAATATGGTGCTGGAGACCACTTGAGAAGATCAGGTGGACACAGAAGGTGACAAATGAAGAAGTCCTAAGAGGAGTAGGTGAGAAGAAAAACATTTTGGATGTGATTCCTCGGTACAAAGAAACCTTGATCGGACATATCCTTAGGAGGAACTGTCTTTTGCAAGATGTTATAGAAGGAAAGGTTAAGGGGAAGAGGAGACTAGCATGGGGGAAGCAAATATTGGATGACTTGAAGGAAATAATAAAATTTTGGAACTTGAGGAAGAGGCAGAGGACAGGGAGCATTGGTGGTATACGTTCACCGACAAAAGGAATGGAGCTTTCGTAAGGCAGAAAACCTAATAATAAATAATTATATATCGAGGAGAATATTGATAATACAATATTAAATTTACCTCTTTGGTCATTTATACTTGCAACAAATTACTTAAGAGGATAGCCACTAGCGTAATTGCATTACAAATTTATTGGTTTGTAGATATTCCTATCCAAACATACATACCATGAGTCTTAGAAATCGCCCTCCTTATAATATCAATATAGTATTCAATTACTCAATTTTTTTAAATAAGTTGGTTTTATTCTCATTCTTCTTAAAAAAGAAAGTGATTAAATTTTTTTGCAATTTTACGATGTATTTTTTCACTAACCATTTGTACGCATTTAATCACGCTAATAGGGTTGGGATGAGTAAGCTAAAATTTTGAGAGTTGTACTTAAAATTTCGCCATAGAAAAGTGGGAAACAATTTAGGTAAAAATTACGCTAAATAGATTCTGTTGGGAATCGATACCCGACCTCTCTGTCAAAGGACCACCCAACTAGGTGAGTTGGACATTTAGTCAACGTCTCCACCGATGCAGGTTTATCAAGTCAATGCGGATTAAAGTATACTTGATTAATCTTATTTTTCATAAAAGTTTTTGTATTTTATAATTTTATTATATTTTCCAAATAATAATTTAAACTTGTGCCTACACTATCTAAATAAGAAGAATAAGAATATCACGATGGGTTATAATCAGCCGTGCCACTTAACCTTTAAGTTAAGAGGAAACTATAAAATGTTTTAAAAAAAAGCCCAGGGAACTCAACTAGGTATTGAGCCCAAAATTCCTGATTAAGAAAGGCGATGACGTTGTTTGTTTTCTTCCCGATATGTTGATGTCCCTTTAAACCCATCAAATGCTGCAAAAGAACCACCGGCCTATGGCAATGCAGAACCGTACGACATTTTACGATGGCAACACCTTATACATATCTGTAATGCGTGTTACAAACCTGTATAAATACAGGCGAGCTTTATTTATTAATTTTTGTAAGAAGACGCTACAATTTGATTATAATTTTTTTTACTATGAAAAATCAAAAAATATCAATAATTTCAAGAGTATAAGGTATAGTGACTGTTACAATTTTTGACCTCAAGATTATTTTATATCGTGATTTTTATGTGCCCCCTAATTAATAAATATTTCTTATGTTTCTGCCCTCATGTGTGTATGTCCTTACCACCTGTAAATGTAACGGTTTGATATATGTCATTTAAACTTAAAATATAGATGTAATTTGTTCAAAAAGGTAAAATCAAGGATTTCATTTTAGATTTATACAAGTGTAGTTTACAAATGACGAATTTTTTAAATTAGTATTTTTATGAAATAGGTCAAACAATTTTGTTCAAAATGTCGAAATACTAATTCGGGTATTGGTTTATATGATACAGTAAATAATTCTTTATCCTTATTATTATAGGAAAACATAATTTAAGATTAGCTTTCATTTGACTTAGTTTTTAAAATTTGAGAATAGCATGTATATGTAGTGAATATATGTGGTATAGTTAATGTTTTATGTTTATTCTTACTAATACTATAACTTAAGGGAAGTTTAATGCTAGCCAATATTTTAATATTTGAAATCTAAAAAATTGCTGAAACAATTTTGTTCAAAATTGGATTCCGAAAAGTGTTATATATAATAACTAAGAAAATAATATTAGTTTTCTCTGATTACAGCTTGTTTAAAAGTAACTTAACTGAATAGGTTTAAAATAAGTTCCTAAAGTGGATTTTTGAAACTTCATTTAGGATTGTGTCAGACTATATATTTATAAATATGGCTGATGCTATAATTGTATTAAGAGTATAGTATTGAAACTATAGGAAATAAAATCACGAATTATTAATACTTGGGACTATAGGAGTAATTTGTTATTTAAAATCACATATTATAATAATATTGTTAGTATGTAAAAAATAAATTAAGTAATATTAATGTACAATAATTTTTCCAATTTAAATTATTAAAAACATATTATAAACATTTAAATAAATTATATTCACTTTCATTTAAATTAAAAATTGTTTTGTATTTTCAATAAATTGATACTAATATCTTAATATTACTTAAATTTAAAAAATCACATTTTATTATTTGACTACAATATAATATACAATCAATGGAATTGTCCTATCGATTGGACATCTGAAGTACGGATTGTAAGCTAAAATAACAGCCTTGAAATAATGGCCTATTAGGGAAATGATAATAATAATAATAATAATAATGATAGTGAAGTTAACAGTAGAGTAACTTTGTTCTTCAATCAATTTATCTCGATACTTATACATGACTAACTATGATAGTGATTGAATGTAATGACGTATGATAGTAGAAATCACGGGCCTGATAACCAAATAAAGCTATGGTTAACTGAACTTTTATCAAATGGGATGAGTCTAAAAACTCTTTAAATATAAATACATACCAGAGTTTTAACATATTTAGCCCTTCCATTCATTATAAAAACCTTGCAAAGCTAAATTGGGAAGTTTAGATCTAATGAGAAGACACAAAAAAATAATTTATTTCCTGTTTATTTTTACTAATACATTTAAATCCCTCACTTATTAATTACCTCTATTAGGATAGAAGGTATATTGAGGGTAAGCTAGATAAAATGTACCCTCATTAACGTGGAAAATGTATGGAAAAACCACAGTAATATATTGTATCTGAAAAAAATAAAAACACTCCTCGCTAAAACAATTGCAACACAAATCTGTAACTGCCTGTCACCATCACTTCAGTTTTTTCAACCTTAATGCCAAAAGCTGTGTCACCAATAATGTAATGTTTTACCATATATGTTTTATGGATCAGTAAACGTTATTATGATTTATTGTCGATTCTTCTTATTTTTTGCGTTTTAGTCACGTAATATATTTTGATAAGTGCCCTCAAAGCTTTAAATAACAACTTAAATTAAATATTATAAGTAGTTATGAAAGGGATGCTAAATTATGTGGTTCCTTGCAAATTATAAATGGTTATATCAAAGTACAATAATAGGGTGCAGTGTGCTATGTTAATGTGATTCTTTTGTTAACAAAGATATTTAATTAATTCCGTATTCAATAATGAAGAGCCCAATACAGTTTTTAAAGTCTAATATCAATTGAAAAGTGTAATTAAGCCAGTTACGTCACATTTTCTTTTTCAACCTTATTCTCCGACACCACGTCTTACTACCTGTTCAGTTTATATACATATATATGTTAGTTACTAAAGTATGCAAGGGATGTGATAGGTTCAATTTTAGAGGCAATCTACCTTAACTTGCTTAGAATAAGAGTGGGAATTAGAGAAAGCAACACCCTTATCAGACCTAACCAGGATTCGAGCCCCGATCTCTCCATCTCCTGTAGGCCAATTCAGCAAGATAGTGACGCTGGCTTGGAGCATTCGTCCACTGAAGCGGGTATAACTTCTAGATAAAACTATCAAAGACTTAGAACTATCGAAGTTAAGACTTAGATACAATTATTTAATGAATTCAGAAAAATATGGTTTTTAGAAAAAATTAGTATTTATAAATATGAATAATAAAGAAAAAATACTATACTACTGAAATTCCCTTGAAAAATTATATATAATTTTGGAATACCAATTTTAACAAAATTTCATAACATTAATAAATAATAATAATGTCATGAAATTTTGTTACAATTGGTATTACAAGTTTATATATAATTTCTCAAGGGTCTTTCAGTAGTATAGTATTTTTTCGTTACTATTCATATTTATAAAAACATAATGTCTAGATCATAAGTCTTAGCGTATGTTTATCTACGCCTTACTCAAGATTTAAAGTTTTAGAACCTGTTCTAAAATGATGTCTTAGAACTATGTGTTTAATATAAAAGGATAAAGAGTGTGATATTTAATAAACTTCATTACAATTTTTCTGTTAATAAAATAGAGCGAACCCACACGGGGAGGATAACCTCAATGCAGTCGTGAAGGCCTTATAGATTTTTCTAACTAGTATGTGTCAGACGAGCTTGTCTTTCACCCGAGCCAGAAGTAAAGCTCCTCCTCAATAAGTAATTTTACTAAGATTTTTGTTGTAAGAGACGTATTAAAGGCCTTTTATTTTTACCAACAAGGAGCATTTCAAAACAAAGTCATCAAAAAACTAGAAACGTCTTTGCATTATTTATATTTTTATCCTTTTTGTAAGTAAAAATTATTTTTTATAATGCTTAAAAATAATTGCTTTATTAAACAGAAAAAATATTAATTTTTTACTTGTTCACATAACACATACCTAGCTCTCTCTCATTAACAAATAGATCTCGTCAGACAAATCATTCATCGTAGGGTACTCTTAATTATTTAAATAGTAAAATAAAGATTTACGCACCTCTTTCAATAATAAACCTCTCTTTTTATATAAAAGAACCTTAAGAAATACTCACAATCACAAGTTAATTACTCAGCGAAATTAAGGATGGAAGTAAATTTGTTTACGTTGTTCATTATAACAAATTACCCCCAGAGTGTCTCTTTATTGTAGAGAGAAGAGTCTTCCTCCCCTCCCCTTCTACTCTCCCTACAACCCCCTCTCCAAAAGCTTCAAGGGTTGTAGGACTAAGGTGTACGTGTTGTTATTGATATCGGCTCTAGTAGAGATACTGCCGGTGTCGGCTTAATGAGCTGTCTGCTACACATTTTCAACGAAACAGAGAGAAACCACGTAGGAGAAAGAAAGATAAAGAGATAGTATGTATACGAAGGAAGAGAGAGAGTAGTAAGACAGCCCCGATAAGGAAATGCTTCAGGACGTCAGTGAAGCCAAACAGAAACAAGCGCACAAACAAACCTATATGAACAAATATAAAGAGAGAATTAAGAGATATAAAGTATTATTTATATTTAGAAAATAAACTTATCTTTTTCTATCAGCAATACATTTTTCTAGCACCGCAACTTACTACCCATTATGGCTATACGCTTATATACTAATTGCGGTAATGGTTTTTGAGGACGAGGAAGGTCTTTTTTAAAGGAAGTGTACCAACATTTGCATGGCAAGAGTGGAGAAACATTTTGGAAATAAAAACACCCTCAGTACACTAGATCAAGATTTGAACCTCGATCTCCCCGTTATAGGAGGTCTACTCTACTGCGAGAGTAGCGCTTTAGTCCATGTGGCCACCGAAACGTGTCTCAACAATAACTACATTATACTACTATAAAGTCACATGGCTGACTCACTCACTGGCATTGATGTTCACCCACTTCCAGATGAGCTATAAATTTGTAATTTGGCAAACTTATAGCTTCTAACCTGTAACCGACGGGAAAATTCCAAATAGTTTAAAAAAATAATTTCAACCCCCAAAAAAATTCAAAATGGCCTAGCAACTTTAAAGTCGGTTTGGATCTTTGGAGGTCCTTGTGGCTAAACGGTAAGACCTAGCAAAAAAGGGCTCTGGAATTACATTAGTTTACATCCATTTGCAAAGAAAAGTCACTGGAGGTTGCAAAGCGAGTTTTATTCTATTATTAAATGTATTTCATAGGTACTTTTATAATATCTATCAAGCGTTACAGATGAAGATCACACGACTGAATGTATACATACGTTAAATTAAATATGGTATCTTTATTTAGCCGTAAGGTTTCTTACTATGGAAATCGGATCATACCCTCAGCTTGTCTAACAACTTGTTAACTTGATGTTATTTATCTTACGGCGCTCGTGCGTGCGGTTGACGAAATGTGCGTATGTGGGTGCGTACAGGTGAAATTGTCACGTCAGCAACAGCACCTGTCATGTTTTTGGAGGAGACCTGAGTTTCTGATTAAGATGAGATGAGGAAAGATTCCCTTGCGGAATTTTCATTCTTAATTATTTTTTACGGAAAACATACCTGTGGTTATGTAGGAAAAATTAATTATAAAATAGTTTTCTATTTGAAATCTATATTTTTTTTATCACTGTGTCTCACTAACTGTGAGGATTGTATGCATATGTAGACCCTACTAATTACGCTTATGTGTTAGGGATAAGGAAGGTTGAATTTAGAAGAAGTATTATAATATTTTCGTTTAGGGAGAGTGTAAAACAGTATTATTAATATTATTATACGATGTATTTAACGCGCACTTTATTTAACGACGGATTGTATCAGCATACAACTTGAAAACTAGTTTTAATATAAAACCGACACAAAATCCAGCCCCCAGCACTTGTGATAGGGGAAACCAACATATAATCAATTATAAATTAGTCGGTCATGCCTGAAAATGAACCAGGGACATCTACCTACCTCAGGAGGCCAACAAGCTACCAATTGAGGTAAGGTCACACCCCTCAATACACCCAACCGAGATCTTAACCCTGATCTACCCGTCAGCAGTAATACAGTGTTTTGCGAAAATTACCCATTAGAACATTAATTTCGATCACCACAGTGATTTTTTTTTCTAAATTAAGGTGGTGACCATTAATATCAAATTTCTAAGGGCAGTCCCTTAAATAATACTTCAATCCGCCACTTTTACGGTCCACGATTTATTAAATAGATTCATACAATTTCAAATATATTTGGGTGGATTGAAAAATGTTTTAACAACGTCAGTTGATAAATAAATTGAAAGGTAAAATCTGGAAACAATGTCCATCGCTATAGCTAGCGCTGAGTAGAAGATAGATACAACAAATTTACCACATTTGAAATGAGAAAAAAATGTATGTGCATAACTTGAAACCCTAGAGTTAACGAGGTGCCTAGTATTCATAGAGGTGGAATAGAAGCGAGTGCCAGTTTTCAGTTTTTATAGCAATATATTGGTTTGAAAAAAAGTAAATTAAATCGTTCTTCAGTAGATATGTTTATTTTAATTTTATATACATAGTAAACTCAAGAGTTCTTCAGTATATTTGTATTTGAACTACTGAAATTTAATATTTTTTCATTCATGCTCATGATGTCCATGACAAATATTCAAGAACTGATGATATTACTATTGGTAGAAAATCAAATTAAATATATTTATATTAAATAACTATTTTATATCTTAGAGCCAATAAGATTTGTTGCCATATAAAACTTAAAAAAAAACACTGGGTTTAAATCAAATCCATTTCCACCCTACCATAGTTTATTTTTCAACAAAGAAAAAAAAAATTCTGAGAAGTTTAGTATCTTGATGACGTCAGGCCTCTAAGTTAACTTCGCGTCTTCTAACTAGCTGCGTCTCCATTTGCAAGTTTATTGAAAAGGCTCCATAGCTAAATTACAAATTAATTGCGTTACAGGGCTCTATATCCAAACTCAATTTTCAAAGTGTTAAATAACAAAGATATTAAGATAATAGGAAAAAAGAGAGAGCTAAGAAAGGAGAGATACATAGAGATGTAAAACTGAGAATGAAAGGAGGAAAAATAATAAAAAGTACTAAGAAATAAGGACAAAGTCGATATCTTTTTTTTTTTACTTGACTTGTAGTACAAATATAAATTATATATTCAGTGACATCCCAAATTAAATCTGATCATTCAATTACTCATTTATTTTATATATTTTAGACGTGAATCTTACCACATTTTCAGTTTATACTCAGATAATTCATATTTAAATGGACTAATGACAGTTTTAGGGAAAAAGGTGTGACATATAATTGTTGAAACACATTCATAATATATACAAATGCATGTATATTTTCTAATTTTTTTCCTAAGAAAATTAAAGATTTTTTTCCCCTTATTTATTTATATTATTTTTCCCAGCTATATATATATATATATATATATATATATATATATATATNTATATATATATATAGCTGGGAAAAATAATATATAAAATATATATATATATATATATATAAAGATCTAAGAACTAGCACAACTTCTTTTTATTAACACCGCGTCTTACTACACATTCGGGCTATATGCTTACGTACTAATCACGCTAATGGGTTAGGAATTGGGAAGGTTGAATTTAGATTAAGTGAGCCCGCATTTGCTTGGAAACGAAACTAGCGCGATAGATAACTACGCCACCGAGGTGGGTAATTAATTTGTAGTTATATTACTTTTTCTAATTGAATACGTCCATTTTCCCATTTAGATCAACTTTACAATAACAAAGGACTGTAAAATTAAATCCAAAAAAATTTCCAAAAATTAATAAAAAGTTATACTTTAATTTGAAAAAAAAATAGAATATAAAAAATCTTCAAATCTATAGGAGCTAAAGCTGTCTAGAACAACTCAAACATAAACAAATTCATCCAAAGAAAAAATTAAATTTTAATTTCATCCGTAATAATTTCTAAATATGTAACAGGCTATTCTGCCATACAAATTATTAAATTATATAAAAAAACAGCGTTATACGTCGAATCTAGCAGTCAGCTTGTCATATTTCTATAAATTAGATTTGTAAAAAGTATCACAAATACACACACATCTGTTAGTAAACGTTTAAATAATATTTATGTTTGTACTTCAAAAGGATTGTAGTTATTTGTGACCACATCCATTCTATTTTAATTCAAATTATTGCTCTGCTACTAGTATTTAGTTTGTCTGTCTCTTTGAATCTAACTTGAAATCAGTTGTTGCAATATTCTTGTGTATATCTGTACCTTCTTATCGCAACTTGTGTGTTTCCTTATCCACACTAGAAAGCTAAACGCTCACCACTTGTCTCTTTCGTCTTGATTTATCGACATCCTTCCTTCCTTTCTTCAACTGTATGCACTTTATTGTATTTCTTCTCTCCACTGCAATCTTCTTCCCTTCCTTCCATTTTTTTTCAATGTATCTGTCCCAATTTGTCTTTTTTTCCCCTCCAACCAAAACGTTTGTTTCCTTAGAAGGTTATGTTGTCTTTTGGTCTCTTCCCAGCCATTACTCTCTCCACGTTCTTGCCAATTCCCCCTCTTCTCTTTTCCTCTCTTTCCCCTTCCACCAACCATCTTGCTGTCACCTTCAACTTTTACTCATAAATCATGCAAACATGACAGAAATAACGATGTTTTTTTTATTCCATCCCACAACTTGCAAGTGGACTTTTCCAGACTTTCATATTTCCATTTGTGAGGAATACATATTTTTCTCTCTTTTTAAAAATGTAATGAAATAAAGATATATATTTTTTTATTGGATAAAATAAAATTAAACGAGTTAGGTCTACATCTAAATGAGAGTATTTAACATTAAAATGTATATATTATGAATCTTTTAATTATAAGTAGACCTATTCATGTGAAAAAGTAATCCTGAGCAATATTTTATTCTTATAATTTGGATTATGTAAGGTTTTATTAAATATCTGACTTATAATATCAGCACATGACTTACAGTTTAGTTTAATTTTAGATCAAGATTAATTATCCAGTCCATGATTGTCAAAGCATCACTACAAAAGGAGTAGCTATGATTCAACAAATGGTAGGTATTTTATCCATTTTGGGATCAGAACCTTGGATCACTAGTTCAGTAACATGTTGCACTACTGACTGACTTAAGAAGGCATTGAAATAAATAAATAACATCTAGTTAAGTATAATTAGAGAACACTTTGTACGAGTTTTCTTATGTTGTAGACACATTATAAAGACTTATTTAATTTTTGCCTTACGTCTTACTGTTATATGCTTTTGATTATAATCTACTAATTGGATAGGGATGAGGAATAAATAGTTTAGATTAAATGTGCCAAAATTAGCGTCGAAGAACAGTTATTAACTATATATTTATAAAAATATCCTCAATTCAGTCGGCTGGGATTTGCACCCAAAACTTCCCGTCACAGGAATTCAAACTGAATAAGCTTGATATTTAATAAGCATTCCCATCGGTGTGGGGGGTTTACTTAAAGTAAATAAAATATATTGGTACGAAGGTAGAAAAAACAATGAATATCTTAAAACATGAATATACCGTTAAATATTAATTCTTATTTTATACTAGCTTTAATTCGTCACATGATTAAGTACATATTCACTAATGAAGAATGACATTAAAACTAATTTGAAAGCTACATTAGGATTTTGTTTGGAAGGAAATGAAAAATAATACAATAATATAGGGGAGGGTGGGGCAATGCCGAACACTTAAGAGAAAAATGCTGTAAAATTTAAAATATTAAAATATTGTGTTTTCTGATTCATAATATTGAAAGAATGAACACTTATTAAAGCACCTACTTATGTATAGTATGGAATATACAACAAATATAAAATCCCTAGGAGCTAGTGTAAAAAGTTGCGATGTTCGGGATTGAACATCCTGGTGGGGAAACTTCGGACATTCATTAGGGTAATGACGAACAAAACATTTAAGCTATAAAACACTCAATTTGTAGGTAAAATAAATATCAATGAATAGTAAGCTCTCTATAACTATACAATTTCTTTCAACCTCTGGAATGTAAAACAAAAATAAAACAAATATAAGATCAGATAGGCCCTACTATCATTCATTTTAAATTTGACTATCCATTTATTGTATTTAGGCCCTAATAAAATAATTAGGCTCGGGGCTAAATTTTAAAAAGGAATGATTAGGTATTTAAAATAATCAAATCACAAGTAAGAAATATAAACTAAATCTAAAGCTGAGTCTCATAATTAATAGTCTTTTAATGATTCATAAAAGCTTAACTTATAAGTTAAAGGTTAGGTCATGGTTTCAAATCATACTACAAACATTTATTTTCCACAGAAATCCCATGTGTATCCTTCTGGTGACTCCCACCCACTCCACAGAGCATGTGCCCAACATCCACACCAAACAAAGCGGGACCACATTTCTGTTTTTATTTCTTGTTTCCCACACACCAAACATGTGTAGTCATTTGCGAAATTCAGATCGTCACAGTCATCATCGTCGCACAAGTTATCAGATATGTGAGTCCCTTCTTCATCTGTAGAACTGTCAAGCCGTATTATTCTAAGAGTTTTATTAAGACCCTTTAGTCATTTTGTGCTCGTTTCCTTTAATTTGTTTTGTGTTTTTTTCTCGCTACCTCTTCCAAATTACATTTCAGTTTTGTTGCTGTTAAAATCTGCGAATGTTGTTTCTGCCTTCCTTTAGGCTTAGGCCTAGTGCCAGTCTCTATGAATGTTGAAGTGCTAGGCCTAACAATGCAGAAAGGTGAGACATCCCAAAATGTGAGTCGACCAGTTGATGAACCTGGAACAGGCTCGATTCCATTAAGGCTATGTTTACCTAAGTGAGAAGCTTTGTTGCTAGCAGATTGTAGGCCGTTTGCTTCATCTGTTGGGGTTCTTGATGGATCTGTGACTAGTTCACGCCTATCGTCAGGGCTATGTTGCTGCACTTGAGTGTCTTGGCTGATAGAAGACTGCAGCTCCTCTTCCCGTCTGGTCAGGCCTTCTTCATTTGTTGGCTGTTTATTAGTCGTAGGCCTGGCTGTGAGAATATATGCAGGATTATATTCTGTATAAACAATGATACCTATAAGGAATGTCTCCGCAAGAAGGAAATCATCATCACTGTAAGCATCAGGATTTAAAGGCACAATGCCTACTTTCCTAACTTCAGAAACTGTCTTTTCTATAGTTGTTACTTTCATATAAGCTTTGATGAATAGAGATGTGAGGTCATAGAAAGTTATTCTCATTTGATACCTTGAATTATCTGTAGATGTCCTAGGAGTTTTCAAAAATAAGTCACATTCTTTGTTGAATGCTGGCAGTCCATAAAAAGATACGTTGAGAGTTTGTAGTTTATGAGAGGTATGGGGGAGGGAACTGAAACCATGACGATTCCATTCATTTTACAAAAATCACAGGCTGCCAAAGATACATGACTTGAATGATTATCGCATATTAAAAGCACAGGGTCTTCAGATGTAGGTTTTACATTTGCAGCAAACTGTTCCAACCACTTGACAAACACTTCTTCATTCATCCACCCGTTTTTTTGTGCACTTGTAAGATGCTCCTGGAGGGCCACCGACTTCTGCTACATTTTCCCCTCTCTCACCACTTGTTGCAGATCCAACTTGTTTTTCACCCCTTTTAGCAAGTATTTTCCCTGGTTAGGGCCGGTCTTATTACTCCTGGATAAATATTAATCTGGTAGATAAATATTTCTATCTGCTGGATATGTTAAAAGTGCGTCTTGTGACTGCAAGATAGCATTTATCTGCCGGATAAAATGTATTTATTCATCACATTTTTATCAGGAGGTTTAAGTACCTGATAACTATTATCTGAAAGTTAAAATGGTTGTTGCCATAGTGACGCATTGTTTTTATCGATGTTTCACCTCTCAGAATCTGTTTTTAGGTTAAAATCTTGGTTCACGTGTTTAGTAAGCATAGACTCGGGATCTAACTATATTAAGTTAAACATTTAATTCACACTTTTATATAAACTGACAAGCTATTTGTAGAGTTATATTTATATAAGAACAAATTATCAAAATCTGAGTAAAATAAATGAAATTTTGTAAACGTTGTACCCAACTATTGACAATATTTTGGCAGACACCGAAATGAGTACTTGCACGACATCTTAGCTTCTGAACACACGTGACATGTATAATATAAAGTTCAAAAAAGCATATTCATATATAAATAGGACTGTAATTCTTAGAAAATTGGTAGCGTAGTTGGTTAACGCGCTAGTTTCGTATTGAGTTTGACTGACGAAGACGGGGAGATTGAGGTTCTTATCCCCGCAAATGTGGGTTCGCTTCCTCTGAATTAAACCTTTCCTATCGCTAACCCATTGGCGTAATCAGTACTTGAGCGTATAAACCGAACGGATGGTAAGACGTGGTGCTAAAAAAATAATAATAATAATAATGATATAAAAGAGGAAAATAGCGAGCTGTGTAGTGTACAAATCTATATTCGTGTTGTTTCTCTACAGCAAAGATAAATTTTACAGCAGTCAAATAGAATACTACACAAAGACTTTCTTGCAATTAAATTCTTTAGTGGAAAGGCTTTCGTGAACAGGGCAATCCATTATGAAGTAAGGCCAAGCCTGCCAGAATTTGTAAAATGGTGAGGGTGGGTGAAGGGTATGGGGTGTTAGGGGAAGGGGCATAAAGGTGAGTTATAATAGATTCAAGAGTAACTCGAAATAAACGAGATGCTCTCTTCCTTAAGTTCGAACAGATTAAACGGTTCCACCGTAAGGAAAAGAGTAGGTAGAAGCATCCGGCACGGAATTAAATATCAACAACGGTCACGCAGCTCATGATGTAATTTACTTCGTAAAATATTTTAAATATATGATTCTAAATGCTTTAAAACCATTTTAAAATAAACACTAAATATTGATTCACACGTTAATCTAAAATAGAAAGTAGAATATGCCTCAGTGGCCCAGCAAATCACACGCTTTGTGTTGACACATGATGCATGGCAACGCTAACTTAAAACAACTGATTATCAACATATTTTATTTTCTAGTGGATAAACATATATTTTAGATCATTCTCCCGATGAATAGTTTCAAATTATAGTGCTGTGTCATGACACAATTAAATACATCGATACACACTCTTTACACTAACGGGCTACATCAAACCTCCTCAAAGGCCAACGAAGCTGTCCGCTTGCCGCTAGCTGCCCAGCTCATGTGTTGTCAAATGCGCGTGCACTGATTTGAGGTTGTTGGTTCTGAGATTTGATTGGTTCTCCTGTGACGAACATCTTAGGCAGAGCGGACAAAGTAGAGATGAGTTGAACTTTAATGAAACAGCTCGCACTGATGAGGTGGAAATGTTGTGATTGGCTTAGAGCTAGTCACGTGAACACATTTCTGTTCTGCGCTCTTTTTTCGGTGAACGTGTAAATCTACAATAACAATGTCTAGCCATTGTATGCCTTTTTATTTCAATAATATTTCCACGACTATAAGAAGGAATGTATGTTCTTAAAGACTTAGTTGAGGCCACTTTTGTTAAATATCAACCGTTATTTTAAATGATTTAACTTTCAATGGTATCTGGACGTGAATAATTTGCCTATACTTCACATGTTATGGTAGGTACACTCTGTTCACAAACCGTGACACGTATCATGCCAAACTAATTATCAATTAGTAAGCTCTCTATTATTTTTCAATTATGCTAGAGTTATTCATTTATGAGAAACTGTTGGTTACTAAAAAAAAAATGTTATTCGTTATTATTGAATATACAATTTTTTTTATTAACTATTAGTCATACATGGATTATTCTCGCACAATACCATTATAAAGAGCTTATTAAGTTTTTTTGTTGCATGATATGTTTAATAGTTTTTGAGAAAAGTCTATCTACAACAACATGTGAATTATAGGCAAATTATTCATGCCCTAAATATGGTATTTTTATCTATATAGTATTTTTATTTAATTGTATTTTCATGTAAACTATATTTTAATTTAAGTGGTATTTCCTTGATTAGGCCTATAGTATTTTGTGTGACTGGTATATCCATGTGCATAATATCGCATTTTCATGTGTATAGTCTTTTAATGTATCCTATTTTTCATGAAAATGTTATTTCGATGTCTATGGATTTTTCATGTAGGCCTATAATGTATTTTAATGCTTACAGTATTTATTGTGTGTGGTATTTCCATGTAGCCTACATAGCTGTATTTCGCCTGTATAGTACTTTTATGTGCAAGGTTGTCCTTTTTATGAATTTAGTATTTTCATGTTTGCTGTATTTTTCCTTGATATAAAATGTTAATATATATCTACTAAACATTTGAACTGAATAGCTAAAACCAATGTTTTCTCTATTCTAAACACCTCTTTTAAAAATTCCTAACAGAACTAATAGAATAACACTTTGATCGGAATCGACACAAACTTATAAAATTTCAGTCCGAAGCCGATAAGCTCGAAGACATGTCGTGCTCACGTTAGACGAAATGTATAAAAAGAGCGAGATGGATAAACATCTAGAAGGAAACAAAGAGAAGGGGGTAGGAGGGTGGTATTGCGTGCGTAACGACCTCCCAGGACGTTGCGACGCGCATCGGAATGACGGCATAAACTGCACATGGGAAAGAGATCGCACTTCGGTAGAATTGAGATGCTTCTCATGGACCATCATCGGATCCTTGCAACCTCCCCCCCCATCCTCCCACTCATACTATCCCCGTTTTCGTGTTTTCCACAGACACTGGTCTCCATCCCCCTTCCCAAAACCAGGGATTCAACCCCTACCCCTTGTGCCTCGCTAATGTGGCTCACTTCCTATTACTACTAGACCCATTCTACCAGCATCCCTAACCGAAACCCTACATTTTCTCAAAGAACTACTCCCCCTCACCCCCTCCATAAGCCTCACCCTCCCTTACCAGCC
Source organism: Timema genevievae (assembly GCA_902155825.1). Lineage (NCBI taxonomy): Eukaryota > Metazoa > Arthropoda > Insecta > Phasmatodea > Timematidae > Timema > Timema genevievae. The sequence goes on from CABFWO010000022.1 coordinate 231,768, forward strand.
ATTGCCTCTGTTACATTTCCGGACCATACAAGAAACACACAAACTATAAAAAAAACTACTAGATATAAGATAGGAATGAGACTTCTAGGCACAAGGCACTTAAAAAAAAAGGAATACAATGTTGTTCTGGAAATAGACTGGAGCTGGATTTTTTTTTTCACTAAATATACAGAAAAATAAGTGCTCAAATAAAAAAGAAAGATTTACAACATCCACGTCTTTAAATTAGCTTGTTTTTTTATCTTGTTTTTTTTAGAGTTTTTATTTACATGACTACGGGAGTGTTTATATATTTGTATGGAAAAAAATCGTTGTTTATATACTTCAGCTTCTATTTATGGTTTTTAATAATGTTCTATTTGTGTGTACAATTTAGTGAATGGATCAAACTAATAAATATAATTTTAATAAAATACATGTTAGTCATCAATTATCCACACGGGGCTAACATGCTTTCGTCCCTTGATATCTTCAACGAATCAATCTATAGCATTATTATTAATTATTATTAATACTGGTTAAGAACCGGATTACCATTGTCAAGCTTTCCATATTTTGGGCTTTGGGTGGGTTGAAAAATAGTGTTCTATAACAGTGGTACTCAACCTGGGGTCTTGTAGCCCCGGGAGTACGCAAAAACTGCTTGGACTTATATTTATTATATTTTATCCATCCTCTATGTCATTATGTCATGATAAGCAATTAATAATCAGGGCCATTTTTAAATTTCTTCACAAACAAATATTTGCTAACTTGTAAACCATAAACAGCCGTTCCGAATTTTAGTAAGGTTTTATTAAGTGGTAAGCTAAACAAAACCACGACAAAGATAAAGGAAGGTTTATAAAACTACATGACATCACGTCAAAATTTGCCTTTAATTTAAAAAAAAAAATTTTTTCACCACTGCATTTACTGGTTTAGATTAAATGCGTATATGGGGTAGCAATGAGGAAGGAGGCATTTTAAAGGTAATCTACACGCATTTGCTAGGGAATCCATTTAGGTAATACCATACTCAGTAGATCCAATCAGGATTTAAGCCCTAACTTCCTCATAATCAGCAGGCCAATTTGATATGAGAGTGACGTCTTAGACCATTTGGCCACTGAAGTGGGTTATGATTTACTAATATCAAGATAGTGTTTTATGAGTAATACAACTTAGGGCTATGTCGTGTACACCCTTAAATCCTGCATGGACCCCTGGGTATTTTTTACTAAATGATTTTCCACTCTCCCTCCACAAAAGTGTGAATACAGTTCTTCTATAGTCTACCTTCTCCATTCCTACAATTTTATGTAACTCAACACTTAGCCCAAACGAGTGTTAAGACAAGGTGCACAGAAAAATAATCAATCAAAATTTGATAATACTTTATTTGTTTTATCATTTAAGTGGGATAATGATTACACACGTGTGTTTATTTTTGAAACAAATTAAAATTTCTTGGTTTTTACTTTCTGTCGCTCTTCAAAGAGAAAAGTATTGTGATCATCCAAAAAAATTGAACTCGAGATTTTGATAAATGTGTAAAACTTATGACCCCCAGAAACAGAAGAAGTGTTTTGTGATAACGTTTTTCTGTCTGTTTCTTGGCCTAGATCCGAAACTGTTTTACTAACTGGACTACGAATGTATGTTTAGGACTAGCATAGGTTTCCCTGAGAAAATATTTTGAGTTAAATATCAAATCCTAAAATTGAATGTAGTTTACTGAAGGCTAAAAAGAGAAAACATCAATTTTTTAAAAGCCGGCTGTAACGATTTTTAATAAAAATTGTATATAGTCATTATTTAAATAACAAACAATATCGTGACTTTAATTTTCTCGTGAAAATGATACTAAGTTTATTTTGTTCAAGCACAAATATTACATTTTGATCATCTCTCCACCAGTATTTGGGATACAAATAACTTTTTAAAGTTGTGGTATTACCGATACTCAAAACTATAATATTTTATTTGGAGTAATTTTTTTTAACCAATAAAGCTTTTTGAAAACAAAATTGATTTTTATGCTCTTTGATAAAAGGGGAGTCTTCCTGTTTACCAAAGTTTTTGCAGCAATACATATTATTTGAGTTTTTTCTGAAACAATGTTAGTATTTCATTTCAGAAATCTTATGATACATTTTATTTTAAAGACAAAAAAGATAGAATGTCTGTACAGTGTATTGTCGCATTTATTTGTTTAGTTTGAAGTACCTTTATTTAACATTGACAGTCTCACAGCCATCAATTCATCACTGTGAGAGAGGAACATTTTTCATAGCCATTAGTAACTACGATGGGAATCTAACGCAGAACTTTTAAACTCAATAGTCATACGTGATATTGACTGAGCTAATCTGTTGGACACACGATATAAACTTATCTTTTATTAATTGATGGACAAAACATTCGTCTAATGCTCAAGATACACACTGATAAAATAAAATTAAACTTATTTTTATTTATATACTTTGGTAAGGAGTATGATTGTGAAGTTGGGGGAGGGGGGTTTCTTATCCTCAAAAAGTGGCTGCGGGGGAGAATATTACTCATAGTAGAGGACGAAAAATATATTTCAAAAAGAGTTGAATCCAAAAACTATCTTACGAGGGATTCTATGATCTAGTAGATTTTGTGAATGGATAGTTTTGGGCAAAAGTACTTATTTTTCTATTATTGATAAATGATTAGGATAATTTTGTTACCACTCTTCTACGCATATTTTAATTGGTTCTCTTAAGTGGATCATGGGCATCTCTAAACAAAATTAAAGGGGAACTAGAACGTTCCCAGCCCCTGACCCCCTCCTTATTATGAGGTGACACTAATATATACATTTAGTTGTAAATACAAACGATCATTTTAAAACACTTGTAATTTACGTTGTTTTGAAACCCTAAAGAGAAAAAATTGTTATTTATTTTAGGTGTTAAAAGTTCACTTTCTTAACCGACTGATTATATAAGCAAACGAGAATTTCTATGAGCAAATGCGAAAGAACCAATAATTTTGCCTGAAAAGGTTATCAACATGGGACAGATGACTTTGCTTTCCCTTCGAAGGAATTTGTGATACGGATTTTTATCGCTCAAGAAAAACCTTTTGAACCCGGATGGGTTTGAACCCATGAACATTGACGCCTGAGGCGAGCCCTTTGCCCCTAGACCAGTGAGGTCAATGAGAATAATTATTATTTATTAATTTTAACTCCTACATATTTATTAGTATTAGTTTGAAAAATAATTTTATCTAACTCCACTAAATTTTAATCTAATATGTCTGACCAAAGTTTATCATGTAGCGTTTCAACGAAAAATTTACTTTATAAATAAGTTGATAAATAAAGCATGGCTGGTGTGGATAGAGAAAGTCAAAACAAAACAAAAAGAGAGGAAAACCTCCCAAAATAATTGCGTTCACAACCACTCAATTTCAAATAAACGTCAAAGAGGGGTTGAGGGAGTTGGAGGGGGAAGGTTACAAATGGGTGTAGAGGAGAACGATTTGCATTCAGGTTTTTGTTTCTACCTCAGTCGTTTAGTCCGGATGAAAAGCTCAGATGAGTCCTACTTTATCGAGGTACGCGAGCAACCAGTATAGTGTTTACATTAAGCATGCTAATTATTTTAATTGAAAGTGAAGCCCTCCTCTTTGTGAACAAGTTTTCCAGCGTGGTCATTCCTCCTTTTGGTAGGGGATTATTGTGTCTCCTAATGAAACTGAGTGGGTGAGCCCTTTCTATGATAGGCTTTACTCTAGAACCTTCCTGTGTGTGTGCTATTAGGAGCAATACAGGATGAATAGCATTGAACATCAATGAATATTTCGAGAGAAAATGATTGTTTACGGTGATAGGACTATTTGTGTTTTAAATCTTAATCAACATTGAGGTATTATTTAAAAAAATGATTTATTTTTAAGGAGATATTGAAATATGCCTAAATAATATTGATAACAACATATTCCCTTAATATTAAGTTTATCACACAAAAGCAATCTAGTTGTGTTTAAAAGTGAATATTGCCAAGCTTAATTTAAATGCTACTAATAATAAATCTAAATAATTAGCTAGAAAAAATAATAAAATAATAATGGAAGATATATTTAATTATATTTGTTAAATACAGCTAAATTATATAAATGTGATTATTTTTAAACTAATTTTAGATTATCTAAATTAATAAATTAGGTTTTACATTATATAATGTTTTACTCTCATTAAAAATGATATGGTCACATTACTTACCATTCTATTAAGATTCCGTTTATATCTAACAAACACATTAAAAAATATCTACATTAAATCTAAGAGCACATTTAGATTCAAATTCAAAATATTTAAATAACCTGCTTTAAATTTGCACCCCGAAATTGTTGAGTTTTTTAATGATTAAATTTTCGCCTATTTACTTAAGAATTAGACTATATATTTTCTAGATTTTTGTTAAATTGAAATCAATTATTATGTTAATTAAGAAAGAACCTCGATATTATAATTAGGTATATCAACACTGGAGGAAAATTATCTATATCATCATCAACAACTAACTGTTCCAGCCTGTTGCCGGGTCAGTTTAGTAAAATGCCTCCATCCTTCAAATTATCTACAACGGGTCGAAATAAATAGTTTAGCAAAGTTATAATTATACCTTCACTAATTAAATTAGAAATTAAAATACATAATTGTTCAATAACGTTAACAATACTAGTTGATTTTTTTTAAACTCATTCAAACAAAGGCATATTTTAGTAAACAAATATGTCAGATCCTTATACTTTCACTAAAAGTCTGCTTAACATTATTCCAGGTCAACAACACAGTGCAAATCTAGTCCAAATGGGTACTAACACATATAACGTATATATTATAATCTGCAAGGAGTTAAGCTAGATGGATGTAAAACAAATACTCTCCGCTAAGCCCCCTAATATCCGTGGGTAGACCACCTATCAAACAGTCTCGCAAAGCCGGTCAACTAAATACTAGGTGCCAGAAGTGGAGTAGAACACTGCTCTTGACGTGTGTATATTTTTAGTATTAGTCGCAATACGCTTAGTTTCCAGTGAAATAAACCAAATAACTATATAAAAATAAATCATATCAGTTGCAATACGCTATGTGTCTAGTGGTATAAACTAAATAAAAACAGATCAGGAATTGTTCTAATCATAATTGCAAGAATTAACGAAAACAATATCTGCCAAGCCAACTTTCCTCAGTACAAGAAAGAGTTTTCATTTATTTATTAATGTAACTGGGAAAATATATCTTAGAAATAATTTTGGATCCTAATCTACAAATAATATATTTAATTTTTTCACTTAAATTATATCCAATAACGCCTTTAAATTAAATTCATTGGGGGATGAACAATATTATCGCTAAGTATTTGACTTAGTTATTTGGCTCTTAAGATTATTCGTTTGAATCCTGGTTTTATACGGTGTGGCCACTGATTTATGTGAGAAACATTTTATTTCCTCTGAATTTAAGGATAATGGCAGCACCTTGTTAAAGCAAGCATGGTAAAATAAATAATTGTATGAACAAATAAAATGAGAGCCTATTTTAAAATGTACCTTATTTTAAGAAACTGCTACAAAAATTTTAGAAATTGGTTAACTCAAATGAGTTTTATTATTTTTTAAATCAGGTTGTAAATAAAATATTTTAATCCCATAAAGCGTTACTTAGACATATTTTGATGCCATGACCTTTACCAATTATATGTCTACAGTTAAATCTTAAAAAAGTATACACAAAATTAAAGTATTTCACTCTCCATTGTGTACTAGTCGCATAAATTCAATGGTTATAAGGAAATTTGAATTTAGATAAAGTATACCAGCTTTTGCATTAAGGCAGAGTGGACATTTGATTTAGGAAAATCCACACTTAGTGCATCTGAATGGGATTCTAGAGCCCCAATCTCTCGAATCTCGTAAGTCCAGTCTAGTATGCACGTGAAAACTTAATACATAAATAAATACCATCTTCACGATACCCAGCTGGGTTTATGACTCGTACCTTCCCAATACCTACAAAAAAACGAAACAGGCTTTACGTTTAGACTACGTCTCCACTTATTCAGATTTACAATTAATCTATCTAAAAAAGGTAATGAAAATAGTACAATATTACTAGATTATTTTCCCAACACCTTTCATATATTATGGAGATATAATATCTAAAATATATCCCACATTGGTGGACACGCAGACTAAACATCAATCTTGTATTAATCTGTATTCTAGTGATGTCAATGTCTGGGCTAGAATCCTGGACATATTTACCGAGGGTGTTTCTTTATTAGCTAGTAATCGAATTTCTTTGCATGCAAATATGGCTACGTTTCTTTTAAATTCTACCTTTATAATTCTAGCCACATTAAGTACAAATATCCTGGGATAAAAATACGACACGGTGAAATGGAGACATACAATTTGTGATAAATTAATATTTCATTTAGGAATGTATTTCATCACAGCTATACGTGCAGTTCAATTATTTTTTAGGAAAAAGCCTTTTTAGAAAGGTATAATAGTTTCTATATTTACTTTCACGTACTAAAATGTCAAGTCATGTGATCTAATGCACCTCTCAATTATTATTAATACACATTATTGTTTTAGTACTGAGTCTTAAATACCTTTCGGATTATTAGCCTATGTACTAATTACAATAATGTCTTACTGTTGAGGAAGGTTTTTAATTCAGAGAAAGTGCACACGCACTTTCATGGAAAGTGCGAGGAAAACCATTTAGCAAAAAACACCCTTGGTGCACCCGACCGAGATTGAGCCCCGAACTCTCCATCTTAGGCAGGCCAGACCAACATGAGAGTAGCGCGGTATACCATGCGGCTATCGAAGTGGGTAGTAATACTCATGAAATAGCCCTAATAATATAATAGCATGTTACCAATTTTGAGTGAAAAATGTGTATTTTTTTAAAAGGTTCCTCGTATAAATCTACCTGGTGGAGAGCACTGGTATTAAATGTAGCTCTGAAGCCTACCCGTGAAGAGGTTTACAAGAAGCTTCTAGTATCTTCTCCGGACTGGCACACACTTGTACACTTGCACACTTGCACACTTGCACACTTGCACACTTGCACACTTGCACACTTGCACACTTGCACACTTGCACACTTGCACACTTAGGAGATCAAAAGAGACCGACTACAATCATCATCAGCGTACCATTGTATTTGTTTTCTATCTCACGTTCATTAGTGAAGCAGAAATGTGAAGATGAAAATGTGGGAGAAAGATTGTAGATAGAGTATAATAGAGATAGAGTAGAATATAGAGAGAGATAAAATCCATACATAAGGCCATTTTAAGAAACGGCAAAGGGTGGAGAGAAAAAAGGATGGCAATCTTATATTGACTCAAGAAAATAGGCCTATTTAATGAAAGCTTATGGATTCATTAATTTGGATGGCTCAAGAAAATAATTAGATGAACATAATTTTACAAATTTACATAATGTCCTACAAATTTATTTTGTATATGAAATTATGTTTATGAATATAGGGATTTATTTACAAAACCTCTCCTAGGTGGGTTCATAGACTAAACTATATGTTCATTTAGTCGGGTTTGTCATTAATGGAGATGTCGAAAGTAGCTTCGATACACCCGGTCAGGACTCTGTTTTTACCTAAATGGTTTTCCAATCTCCATCCACACAAATCTTGCTACAGTTTCTTTGAAAAAATGTCTACATTAATATTCCCTATCATATTAGCACACTCTAAACCAAATAACCTGAACGGGTAGAAATAAAAGGTAAAGAAAAACTACAATGATATTATAAATTTAAAGATATTGATAAATATAAATTTTATTTTGAAATAACGTGAGATTTTAATTTGAAACTTCCTTGATACATGCTAACTATCTACTTAATTTGAATCTGTATCTTAAAGAGAACATAATTCTGACCTCACTTAAATAACTACTAACATATTAATATTTTTTTAAATAAATAAATGAAACCAAATGTCTCTGCAAACTTCAATCATATCCCACAATACAATTAAACTAGTTAATTTTTCAAATAAACAATTCCTACACCCCTACTTTATTTTTACTATAATGTACAATATATTGTAATTTAGTTATCAATAAATTTTACGTTTCATGATACAAAACTAATATTTAACTCTTATTTCGAAAAAGTCTTGGCTCATTTGAATCATTCCGCAACAAAAAAACACTAAATATCTCTTTAAACAAATAGTTCCTACCCGTCGAGCTGTTTTGGTGGAGTAAACAAGACAAATTTAGCTCGCAGTCAATTTTACGTTTCATGATACAGAAATAATATTTCACACTCATTTCTGGCTACGTGAAGTTTCTCGGAGCTTGGGCAGTAATTCATTTCCCCTTTCACGAATACCTTACCCTTTAAAAAAAAACATACATCCATTTTCATACTCAGGTGGGAGGCCTGATTGCTCGACGCGTCGGTCTAACTCCTAATTTCCGGTTAGCGACGTCCATATATAAAAGAGGGACATGTTGTTTGTTCACTTATTTACCTAGAGCGCTTCTCGTTGCAAGGAAATGACGTAATCATCTTTTTTGATTTATTTTTTTCCAGCCAAGAAAAAAAATGTTCATAAAGGAGCATATCCAATTAAATGTATTTTATAAAATTACAATATGACGATATTTTAATTTTAGTTTTAAATGTTTTATTTTATGTAAATACTTTGTTTTATTTAATGATTAGGTTCAAAACGAAGGTAATTTAACGATTTATTTTAAGAAATAAGAGTATTGTGTGTAACCTGCTTTGGTGGCAACATGGTTTAATGCGTCACTCCCGCAACATACTATACTGATGATGACGGGGAGACTGAGGTTCAAATCTCGGTCAGGTGTACTGATGGTGGTTTTTTCAAAATGGCCTTCCGCTCTCCCTCCACGCCAATTCAGGCAATCTTCCTCTAATTACAACCTTCATGACCACTAACGCAATTGGTACATAAGCGGCTAGTAAGACGCGGTGCATAAAACCCCAACTATTATGTGAAACTTGAAACAATTTTTTTGTGAGTTGTTTTATACATGTGACACATGGAGATAGTTTATGATAAATATAGCAATCCACTAGATTAATAATATTAAAAGATCTTTATTTTATTTGCAAAAGTTACACACTACACCTTCTAGTAGAAATTATTACTGACTCAACCATTTGTATGGTTAGTTAAAATAAGATTTCTCCAGCAGTAAGATAATTAAAGTCCGACACCTAAAGCCCTGTCGATAGTCTTTTTGTCTACTGAGCTAAGGGTCTAAGTGTTCGATTCCTGGCACGAAAGAAAAATGTACTATTGGTGAAATGCGTTTCCCCTTTTATAGCGATGAATTATTGTCTGGGGGGCTGGATGTTCTAGATTTGAGTTGAGTCGTATGTTAATAAAACAAATTGGCTTGGGAAGTCCACGTTAGATACCTCAAATAAATGTAAAAATTTAGAATACATATAATTAAAATAAAAAGAAAGAAGTTCATATTCATTTCAAACAAATTAAATTTTAGAGTTTTCATATAAGATTTAATTTTATATTAATGTATAGATCTTGTTAACTTTCAAATGATTACTTATACATATTATTCTAGTCTAGAATATCACATTTAGAACTAGACAAAGCCAAAGCTTTAGGAATTTTAGCTTCCAATCAATAGGTATATTATTTTCAAATTCAAGGAAGTAATTTATTTTGTACCAACATAAATAACACATTTTCTCCGTCAAAAACAAATACATTTGCAGGTATATTTGTTTTGAATGCTTTCGTTGCCCTTGTTTGAATTGAGATTATTGTTTTCGAGCTGGAGATACGTTTATTAGTTGAGACAGGATAGATACAACCGTTTGTGATTCTCTTCATGACAGCTAAAACTGCTTGTGTAAGTAATTATTTTCTCAACCTAGCTCAATCCCGTAAACCCTATCTACAGTTTAAATATATTTAAATTTCCTTACGAATAACTTTATCTGACAGCTAGTAAATACCCCCAAGTCTACTTTAATAATTTATACACTAAATAATATGATATGCAATCCCATGTGTTAGGAAGCTGCCACGTTTGGCATTCAAAACTTTCACAGCAAACATTTTATCTCTACAAGAGAAAGTATATTAATTGTAAAAATTTTTAAACCCGAAATCATGATGAATCTCAACGTTCTATGCGCATCTGAATCCCCTAAAAAGTGGATTTTACAATTCTGTCTATCCCTTTGTCTGTTTGTGTGTCCCTGACCAAAGATCTAAAACATTTGGTAGATTTTTTTCAAACTTGATTTTTAAATATTATAAGCAAAAACCTATTGATTTTTTTGTTTTTACACAATCTCTAATTTTAAGGGTAGCTTACAGATTAGTAATTTTGCTAAATTCCAAATTTTTCTTAAAAATGACATGATTTTATTTTAAATGTAAATTCAGAGAATGTTTAACCTCCCAAATAGCACTATATACTTTTATTTTGTGTAGTAATTTAATAAAGACTGATTTCCAAAAATTTGCAATTTGTTTTTAAATAACTAATTTACTTGTTCAAAACTGGTACTGATAACTATTTAACCTGAGCATTATTTATTTTTGTGTATATATTTGTTATACATAATAATTTAGGGTAGTTACCTAAAGAAATATTATTTAAAAAAGAGGGTAGGGGTTGCTTTTAGTCTAAAACGGGTATCGGTAACAACTTTTCAAAATAAATATGAATAGATTTTTAATTTACAAATTAAAATAAGTTATTCATATTTTACAAATAAATTTCAAATTTTTAAAAATAAGTTGTTAATTATTTAACAATTTTGTGTAAACTATATGTATAAAGAGTGTTTGTTACTAACAAGATGGTGTGTTTGTCTTTATGAGGAAAACACTCTACGATGGGTTACTAAAAATCTATTTTTGAAAATTTTCTTCCAATATCAACAATACGTGAGAGTGTTCGTGCAATATACTATAATTATTTAAGAATCTATTTCTTTTAAGCGAGTATACAATATTTAAATAATTAATTATTAAAATAACCATTTGTATTTTTTCTTTGTAACTACATCTGTAGTTCACTTAGAAGTGATTTACAAAAGAGATCTATCAAAAGGTTTCTTTCAATAATTAATAAATGAAAAAAGGTGAAATAGATGAAATGAATGCGTTTGATGACCGTCATACAATCGGTATAACGTTGTATTTTTGTCCATATGTTAAAAAAAATAAAACTAATACTTTTAATTGTTTTTATGCTTTAACTTTTAATGGTCACGTGTATGTAATATTTCTGATGTATTATTGTATGTATTAAAATATATATTGTAGTCACGACCGCGAAAATAACTTAATAGTTTTATCAACACCTCTAGTTCTTTCAGTTAGTTATGGAAAATCCAGGTATAATGTAATCCCTACAAAAATGTTATTAGAATATTTTTATTGCCTTTTAGATGGCCTATATAATTTTATGAATCAAATAAAATATATTTATACAAAGGTGTACATTAATGATTTTTAATCAATATTTGAAATTAAAAAAAATACTTTTTGCCAATCCAAAAGATAATTTTTAAGTAGAATAAAAAATACAAACGTTTGGTTTTACAGTTTTTTCTCTGCGTGGAAAAAATATACTTTTTAAATGTTGTTGTACTGTATTTCAATGTGTCCACCACTTGATATGAGACTGTAATTAAACTGCGTTACAAACTAAGTCGGTATCTTTTATTCGAATTTCGTAGTTTCGTTTGTAATCCCCGATTGTTTTGCAGATAGTGGTCATGAAACATTGTTGATGTTCACAACACAGTTCCTGAAAACACGAACGTAGCTAGGTGTCATGAGTAGTAAGTATGTTGGGGCAAAGGGGATGGCGGAGAGTGTGAGGGAACAGGGTTGGAATACTCGTGTACCATGTCTACATGACTATAGACGTTCATGTGTTCGATGTGGCGTATAGTTCATATTAGAAGTGCCAAATATTATCTGATATTTCCTGGGAATACATCCATTTTAATATATTCATACGCTCACTCGTGGAACTTTTTAAACTATGTATGTCAATTTTAATATCTATAATATATATATATATATTAATATACATACATACAGGTGGCCCAACAGTACATGGAACTTTAGTTTATTAGCTATAACTAGTTAATCCAACATCTTAGTCTAGTCGGTAATGTATTTGCATACATATTTGGGGTTCCCAGATTTGATTCCCAGTATGACCGAAAAATTAATTACTAGTAAAACGTAGGTTTACCCTATAACAGTGGTGAATTAACGGCCGGGGACTTGATGTAGTCCCTGTCCTAGTACGATAATGTTTCTTCGACAAACACTAGCTCCATTGTTGATATAAGAAATAATACTGAAGATAAATTCACATTTAATCCAATTCTTAGAAACGCTGAAGGGAAACAACCCAAACAAATGAAGAAAAGTATTCAAACAAATCAATTTGTAGGTACAAATATACTCAAATTGTATATTAATGAAGAGAGCATTTAGAGATTTGGCTTTTCTGTCTTACAAAATATTAGTTATGAGATATTAAAATTGAAGAAGGCTTTAAAAAATTAATATTTCATAAACCTAAATAATAATTCTTTAGACAAAGTTTGATACAAACCTTGGACTGACTAAAAATAATTTCAACCATGTTTTTCTGCTAATATTACGTAAATTTGTATAGGCTCATAAGTATAGCACTTGTTTTACTCTACTAGTATACTCTTAACACAAGAATCTCATTTCAGGAGCTCTTAGGATGACCGAGTGGCCTAATTACCCTATATTATTTTGTACCCGCTCTCTGTGGATGGGCAGGCTAGGGTTCTAAGCCCATCCTGATTCTCTTTATATGGTTTTCTACACTAATGTGATATTATTTTTCAATTCCATTTACGACCTTTCTCATAGTTACTAGGATATTAGGATTAAGTATCTCTAAATAGACCTTTTGTTGAAATTATTACTTAAAATATTATAAATAAGTAGCTTTAATAAAAATCATAAAAGGTTCAATATGTCAAAAAATGGAGAGTATTTCTTACATCAATAGATCTCTTTGAGTTGGTACAAAAAGGGTTGGTGGAGGAGAGAGCCATGGGGGGTGGGAAATGGCGGGCCCTCGCTGGATGCACTCGCGGCAAAGTGAAGTTTGTTAAAACATTGGAGGAGGTTAAGAGCTGGGGGTAGGAGAAAGGTGAAGAAAGGGGGTGGAAGGAGAGGGTTTCGGTTCCCAGTTTTTAAAAAGAGGCTGAAAATAAAGGGTGAGTTGAAAAAGGGCGTGGGGAGGGGGAAGAAGGTAGGATTAGTTTGACAAGCAGCGCCCCCAGCACTTGGCTCTTTACCTTACTACAGAATATGAATGCTTGAATTCTAAATCAAACTGTGATGGTGAGAGGGGGAAGAAATCAGGTAGGGTGAAAGGGGGGGGGGTGTTCGAGGTCAGAGAGGAAGAAGTTTGGGCTGTGTATGTGTGTGCGAGGAAAGAAAGGAGAAATGATCAGGTAGGATTAAGAGAAAATGTATTACTAAAACTAAAAAGGAAGTGGTTAAGAGAAAATGTATTACTAAAACTAAAAAGGAAGTGGTTAATATGCAAGGAGATAATAGTTCTCTCTACACTATCAATTCTTGTGTCTTTTCATAAATACATTAAACCATAACTATCATTCAGGTATTCCTCTTATTTAACTTAAACATAGTTTTGCCTAGCCAGTGAAGGAAAGGTCTAAGGTTACATTCCTAACCAGGCGTAATAAATGTATTTATTATGTATTCTATCACACACAAATGCAAATACATTTCTTTTAAAATTATATCTTTCACATAACCACCTCTTTATAGTAAATCTGACGGTGACCTGGTGGTCTAGGGGACTCCTGTGTTGGGTGTGCGGGGTTCAATACTCGGTCCCGGCACAGATTTATCTGATTGCCAAACCCTGCCTTCACCTCTGACAAGACGTGTATTAATCACAACTTGTGAATGTTTGGAATGCCAGACCTCCACCGTGGTTCGGATCCCACGTTAAACTGTAGGTCCTCCATTTCATCTCACAACCACCCTACCATTACACATTAGCCGAACGGGTAGTAAGACGTGGTGCTAATAATAATATAGTAAAGCTTAGAAGAGTAGTAATATGAGGGAAAAGATATACAGCTAATCAATATATTTAAGTGAAGGCCGATTACAATAGGCCTATATACAACAATTTCATTTCTGTAGTCAAGTTTTTAGGAAGGCTGTTTGAAAGTTTAGAAATATTTTATAGCTTAACTGGGAGTGAATCACATAAGTACCTGAGTACTGTCCCTATACTTATAGAACCTGTAGCCCCATATTTAAATTATATTTAGAGTAAATTATATCACAAAGTTAAAAGATAGTTTGTTTAAATAAGCCAGAGATTCAAATAACGGGACACTAAATCAAGGCACATCATTATTTTACGGATGGATTTTATGATCAAACTAAAAAGTATTAAATTGTGTTTAGAAGTTCAATAGGTAATCAATAGTCGTGTTATTTTTAAAAATAATTTTGACCATCGATTTCAAAAGAGTTATTTCTATTCTTCAATTATTTCCTGTTTCTTTTCGAGCTTCCAGCAATTGAAAATAATAAAACTGGTCTGTCATATTAACCCGCATATTATCATCAAAGCGTAAAAAAAGTATTTAAATTCAATCTAAATCATGTACTTGTATGTAATTTTTACCTGGCTTTTTATATAAATAGTACAGCATATTTTACAACATAGCTTAACTTAGGAAAATACAAAGAACATAATATTACATCATTTTCAGGTCTTAAGTATTTAATGTAATAAAAATGAAAAAAAATGTTGATTGCTTTTAAAATGTATAAATAAAAAAAATGATTGAAGTCAAAATAAAAAGATTGACTAGCATTGAGATAGTTTTATAGTTAAAATGTTGATTGTTATATAAAAAAATTAGAAAGCAATAGTTCTGAATTAATGTTGTATTGAATAAAGAAATTATTAATCGCCCCGGTAACTTAATTAACTAACGTTCTAGCTTCATGTTGAGCTAAACTGCCGAGGATGGAGAGATTGAGGTTTGGGTCTCACTCGGGTAAACTGGAGGTGGTTTTTCCTAAATAGTTTTCCACTCTTCCTACAGGCAAATGCCAGTTCCCTTCCTATATAATAAACCTTCCAAATTCCTAGCCCATTAGCGTAATTAGTACTTAGGCGTTTAACCGAAATGAGTTGTAAGAAGTGATGCTAAAAAAGTAAATTTTAATTTAACAAAAGATTTAATATAGGCCTACAATAAAACTTGAATAGCATTGGGAATTTAAAAAAAGTTGAATTTTACATAAAATGAGCCTTAAATACTATATTAATTTTGAAAACAGTTTTAAAAATGTTTTCTAAATAAAATTCATCATACTTTGTTAATTTAAATCAGTATAACCTTATGGGACACACTAAATAAAACAAAATGTAGTAATAAAGCATGCCATAATAAAAAAAACAAGTCACAATAAATGTTAGATACAAATTAAAATGTCATACATTATATATGGTTAATATTGGTAATAAATCATAATATGCATCAAAGTTTCAAAGTGCAAAAGTTAAACATTAAAATATAAAGAATAGTTTATCTTACAGTTTGGAAATATAGTTGGCAGAATTGAAGAATTTAATTTATTATAATGATATTGAGCATTGCGTCATTTCAATGTCTTATTTTTGATAATTAATCTCATGCTTCATGATTTCTCAAATTGGTTGAAGACCAGCTGTTGATTTATTTATACGTATTTCGGAATTTGAATACCATCTTCAATAATAACAGAATTACAAAAATCAATGAAGCATTAGAAATAAATATATATATATAATGTAATATATATGGTGTAATATAAAGTGATACATAATAAAATATGCTCGTTATGAAATCTAAATGTTGAGAAATTAAATATTTATGTTAGTATACATATCTTTAAAGAGACAAACTTTTAGAATGCTTTCTAAAATTTTAGGAAAGTACGCTTAATAATATACACTCGTCCATTTCGCTTAAATATTTCAGTATTTTTAACGACTGTATACATTATAATAATAATATAGTATATATCACTATAGGCTGACATCAAACTATGATCCCTTAGACAGAGACTTGTAGTTGACGTATGTAACCAGAGACCACCAGAATGGGCAGTCAAAATTAAGAGCCCATCTGGCTTCCGATTTTGTTTTAACACCGCGTCTTACTACCCGTTCAGGCTATACGCTTATGTACCAAAAACGCTAATGGTTTTAGGGATAAGGAAGATCATATATATAGAAAGTGTACCCACATTTGAGTAGTGAGAGAGTGGAAAATATATTTGGATTTTTTTTAAAAACCACCCTCATTACACCCAACCGAGACTCAATGATCGATCTCCTCGTCATTGGTAGTCTAATCTACCACAAGAGTAGCACCTTTGACAATGCGGCCACCAAGGTCATTGCTTACGACTAGCCGGTAGATTAGTTACAAGATTTCACTTGATCAAAAATAAATAATCTAGCTGTGGTTTTCTGCATTCTTTGTCTAACAATAGACAAATTATGATTATCTTAATAATTTTTTTCACATTTCAAAATTAATTTAAAATTTATATCTTTTGTCTAACACCTCGGAGAGAGGACGTAGTGTGTTAGTAAAATATATCTAACTCGAGATTTTGACATGTTTAAGTTTTATGACCCCCTGAACCAGTAAACGTGGAATTTGTAATGCCATTTGCCCGTCTTTAACTTGGACTAAGATCGGAAATATTTTACAGATCAAGCATTATTAACACATTCTTTAATGAAGTAGAATTAATTTTAATACAAATAAAATAATAATATTAGTTATAACTATAAAATTGTGTGTGTATTGAAATAAAAACGAACCTTATGCCTCTTACAATACAAAATGAATTATT
The DNA here is from genome assembly GCA_902155825.1 of Timema genevievae. Lineage (NCBI taxonomy): Eukaryota > Metazoa > Arthropoda > Insecta > Phasmatodea > Timematidae > Timema > Timema genevievae. Next base: position 248,767 of record CABFWO010000022.1, read on the forward strand.
TATATATTATCAAATAAATCAAACTCGTCAAATGCTACGTCAATCTGGAAATATTTTCTCAGCTGTTTTTCCATGGCAGCTGTCCAATATATTGTCTGTCTCAGCACCAAACTGTGACTGAAGAAGATGGGATGGTTGGAGAAGGGAAGAAGGGGGGGATAGGCAAACATGGTAGGAAATCGAAATGCCACGATCGTGGTTAATATCGATAATCGAAACGTACCGTGAGTAGGCAAGCAAGATTGAACCAATAATACGGCTATGTAATCGGAAATACAGGCAGTTCTTCACAACTTCTACTCTTTCGTTCTTAAGTTTTTTTATTGTATTTGATAGTGAGTTATTTGAAGGAAAAAAAACCACTGATGGATGGGATCTGGTATAGGAGATGTTTTAAGTTATCTAATAGATTATTTCTTAGAATTAAATAAATTCGATTAAACGTGTTACAAGCGTTTATAATACTGAAATAATACTCGATTCAATGATCGAATGATTTAAGGCGTTTCTCTCACAATAAATTGGACAACTAAGGACAGGGATATGGGGATTCTAATCCCGATTAGGTGACTTGAGGTTATTTTTTGAAATGGCTTAACACACTCCCTCCACCATGCAGGTAAACTTCCTCTAAATTAATTATTCCTCATCCCTAACGCGCAAGCATAACTAGAACATATGCGTTTAGCATTAGGTCATGTTAGTTAGATATATTGACATGCTGTCAATATAAGATATAATTACTGTCACTGGTTTTTTCGCAATAAATAAAATACATGAAAAACAAAGACTGATATAATAGGCTGTTTAAAAAGATGATTATTTAAGATGGTTACCATTATTATATGTTCTGTCTTTCGACATGTCCATATTGAATCCTCCAACATTCCCGTGACAGCAGATTCCTTTCTTAGATCCTGGAACTTCTAAAGGCATGAGTCGTATCTGCCGCAGGGTCCTTGGTTTGGATCCTGAACCAGTTAATCATACGACCTGATCGCTTTGGATTCACGTTCGCCCGTGTGTGACATATATATATATATATTCAGATGCCAAATAGTTTCGCGTTCCCTACCAATGATTATACTAGGTTTGATTTAAATTAAAGATAACAGATTAATAATTAGGGTTATTTGATTCCCCACTTTTATTTTAATATTATTTGAAGAATGAATATATTATTATTATTATTATTATTATTACTAGCACCACGTCTTACTACCCGTTCGGGCTATACGCAATTACGCTAATGTGCAATGGTAGGGTGATTGCGAGTTGAAATAGAGGACCTACAATTTAACGTGGAATCCGAACCACGGTGGAGGCCTGGCATTCCTCACATTCACAAGTTGTGATTAATACACGTCTTGTCAGAGGTGAAGGAAGGGTTGGTTCAATCAGATAAATCTGTGCTGGAACCAAGGATTGAACCCCCAGACCCCCAGCACAGAAGTCTTGAAACCTTACCCCTAGACCACCAGGTCACCCTAAGAATGAATATAAATAATAGAGATTGAGTTGGAGGGATTACATCATCTCTAACCATTTGACTGCGCGAGTGTTTACACACATCCAACTTTTTTTTTTTGACAATGTGATCTTGAATGATTCTCCAATGGCCAACGCGAAGGCTTCTTGCAACCTCACCGTGGTCCAAAAAAAAAAAAGGGTCCACTCCCTTTGGGTGATTCCCCTTGTTGGGAAGAATTTAGCCAAAATCACTTACACCG
>CABFWO010000022.1:260085-306593 GCA_902155825.1 Timema genevievae
GGAAAAAAAAAAAAAAAAATGAAATCGGAACTTGCCAGCCATCTTGTATGAAGAGCCAACCTCCCCCCGAATCTCTACCCAACCTAGCCCGCTATTGTGTTGAAGTCTTTGTCATGTTGAGGCCAACCTTACCTACGTTACCTGACGACTACCGTTTACTTTCAAAGCTTTTATGTTTCACTCTTACAACTTCTTTTCAAACCTTTTCTCTTCTTACCTTTTCCCCCTCCTCTTTAACCACCCTCATCACCCACGTAGTTTTTACTCTTTCCTAAAATATATATTTTTTTTTCTAACTCCCCATGTTCTTTCAATCTTTTGATTCTTGTTAGATTCTTTACTAAAAAGGGGAAGAAGAAGAAAAAAAAGGAACAAGTCGTCTACGCTTTTATTTCATACAAAACTTGTCTTGAAAACTAACACCAAAGAATTAAGTATTTAGAGGCTTTCCCTTGATAAGGATACCCCGGAGTTTTGTCAAGACCAAAGAGCAAACAAAAAGTCATGTATTTGTGGATACCGGCAGAATTTTATCGTAGTTTCTCTCTTTTTTTAAAAAAAAATTTAATTCTAAGAAAATAAAATTGTAATTTTCTGCTGAAGATGGTATAATACGGTTCATATTAAGGGGTAATATAATATTTAAAATCTCAACCTAGGACAAACTGATTAATTAAAGGTATTGTATATTCTACAAATTATATTTAAAGAACATATCACGAAAGTATATACAAGGAAATTAGGCTATAGCTTAAATGTATTTTATATCCACAGATGATAAACAAGATACAATAAAGGTTGGTGACCTGGTGGTCTAGGGGTAAGGTGTCAGACTTCTATGCTGGGGGTCTGGGGTTCAATCCTCGGTCCCAGCACAGATTTATCTGATTGCCAAACCCTCCCTTCCCTTTTGACAAGACGTGTATTAATCATAGCTTGTGAATGTGTAGAATGCCAGGCCTCCACCGTGGTTCGGATCCCACGTTAAACAGTAGGTCCTCCATTTCATCTCACAATCACCCTACCATCAAACAGCGTAACTGCGTAAAATCCGAACGTGTAGTAAGACGTGGGGCTAATAATAATATACAATAAATATAATCCAACAAAACAACAATCAAAGATTACTAAGCAGACGCAGACTTTGAATTATAAGGTCTGAGATTTATATCGTGCACATAGTATAATGTAAACCTGTGGCACGCGGGGCGAGTGGTGAGTTTATTTTCTTAGCAAGTAGCAATCACTACACTTTCTTTTTCTAATTAACCCTTACTCTGTTATGTATGATTAGATAAGGTATATCACCATCATTACTAGCCACGGCTTCTGAAAGTGAATTATTCCAAATAACTTATAAATATTGCCTAAATAGGGTTACTAAGAATGCTTTAAATTATATATCCAAGGATATTCCAGATTTGTACGTAGCAAATAAAAAATCGAGAATATTAATCAAATAATGTATAATAATTATGATAAGAAACTCCAATACTTTATTTTGCTGCTCAAAGTCCCTATGGGCATGCAAAAGGAGTATTTTCAAAAATAATCCACAAACTGGGAAGGTACTTTTAAAAACTGTGCAAGCCCTGAAATTATTTTTTTTTTTCATATATTGTGGCTTGTGAGTTTACATCCTATAACGAGGCGATACTAGCATTAATAAAAACAATAAAATGTTAAATCCCTATAAAGGCGTTATAATACTAAGTAATAGAAATAAATAAATAGAGGCCTACGCGTAGGAATGTAAGAAAAGTATCGATATTTTAATTTCGGTACTAGTATTTTTTTTCTCGATACTTTTTTCCCGATACTTTTACTGATTTTAGTACTCACACTCCGGTATCGAAAGAAACAACTTTTCTTGTTATCTTCACTTTTGCTGAGATTAAATGTTTACTATGGTTAAAGAAGGGCACAAAATAGATAGAAAAAATATATTACTAATAATATTAAGATATTAAATTTCTTTCCATCAGCCACACTTTCATATACTTTTGAAATCTGGTATGGTAAAACCTTTTATAATATTCATCGTACAACACTACTATCATACTTTCCAAGTTCCAACACAAAGCATAGACGCGAGGATAGACCCAAGTATACTATGACATGGGTAAATTATTATAATTATAATTGTTTCAATAAATATGAAAATACAAATGTTATTTTTATTCTTATCATTATTTTTATCATAATTATCATTATTATTACTAAGTAATATTACTTGATAAAACAAAGATATTTCTAGATAAAATTTTGATATCGATACTTTTCTTCAGATACTTTAAAAGAGTACAGTATCGATTATTTTTTTGCGATAACACATAACTTACACGTGAATAATTCTAAGAAAACCTGTGTTTGAATAAAAATATTCCACTTAGAGATAAACTAAAAAATGTCCTCAAACACGAAATTATCCTAGTTTATATTCTAAACCAATATGATATCTTATTTTAAGTAGTTGTACAGTAAATCTATCTATATAGGCCTACTTTGACGAAATATAGTATTTATTATTATGTTTTGTCATATTGTGTGATAAACTCATTTGAGTATTTAGGTTCAGTCACTCAAAAATAATCTATATACATGCAAAGGAGCATCAAATTTAGATATTATAATGCAAAGAAATAGTAAAACTTTACAAAAAAATTGGAGAATATAAAATGACACGATATGAAATAACTTTTTTAGTACGAGAGATTATTGTCCACTTCATAAAGGTGAAACATCTTCTGTATGAAGGGAGCGGGATTAGGGAAGGAGATTTTGCAGTAGCTCTTTTCTCGCGTTCAATTCGGTTTAGTTGATGGAGGGTGGGGTTCCGATAGGAATGGAATGGGGGAAGTTGCTAGGGGGTGGTTCTTACGAGTAACGATTGGTGCCCTTTAAGTGGACTGATAGGAAAAAGACTAAATCGGGGATGTATCGAGTAGCCAGCGAGAAAAGGAAGGACGAAGAATTTGGCTTCCTGCAGTGCAAGTGATTCAATTAGTAAAAAGTCTAGGTGGGGGGAAACGATTTAAGGTTGAATCATTTATCGAGAACTTGGAGGTGTACAATTTTCATAGATTCGTTGACATCTTGTTAGGTTAAAACACACAGTTTCATCACGATAGTCATCCTGTAATACAGGCCTGTCAAATTGGTGGCCCGCAGGCCGTAATATTAAAAAATAAAAGTCATCCAGGCTTTTGTTGAACACAATCAAACTTAAAATGTGTAAAATTTATTTTATGTATTATGTACTGCACTGTATAAAAATTATAGCACTTTTAATGTAGTATATTAGTTTACAAAAAATAAGTTATGTAGGCCTAATTTCTACGTGTGCAGCCAGCACACTGTCTAGGAATGTAAAATGAGGCCCTTAGTTAACTTAAAGTCTGACTGCCCTGATGTAATACAGTAGCCCCATGGCTTCTTTGGTGCTGACTGACAGTTCACAGCTGACTTCTGACAGTCAACATTTAGGTATATACCTAAATTTTGACTGTCAGAAGTGACAGCTGCTGAACACATGTTTTTTGCATATCATATGGTTCAGCGTAGGCATACATAATTTGGTCTGGTAGCTTTTCAAAGCCGTCAGCTGTCAGCTGTGAGCTGTCAGTCAGCACCAAAGAAGCCATGGGGCTACTGTAGTTCTACTAACCTATACTTATGGCTTTGATGCTAGAGCTAAGCAACGTTCTTTTTTTTTCCATTGACCATGCCACAGCTGCAAGAAGTGTGTTTCAAAGAAGAAAAAAATGGTCAATGTTCTACGAGTGATTTGAGCTCTTAAGCTTAACCAAGGGGGTTTATTAATTTAAATGTTTAAACTGAGAGTGATGTATAGTTTGTATTTTATAAGCAGACCGTTACAGTAAACAACACAAATATTTGACTTCTTTTAACAAATCCGTTTTATTCCAAGAACCTCCCTTTGTTCTCCAATGGATGTAAAAAAGAAAAGTCTGCTATCTACAACATTTACTGCGCTGGTGTTACATATAGAGGTTTTAGACCATACATTTTGTAACATAATAATAAAATAATAAAATAATTTATATTGAAGGAAAACACGCCATACATTTAATTGCAGATAAAAGGCAAAGCTTGGGGGATATAAGATTATAATTATAGTATATTTTCCCTCTATACGAATATTATTCAGTTACGGTTGATTTCCGTAACAATAATCATTCATCCCCCAAACTTCACCTTTCATTTTTTCTTAATTGTCTATCATTGCTTTTTTCCATCTTGATTCGCTTGGTACGTACCATATATTTGTATTATTTGTAGCACTAAATTACAATCAAGTCACCAGTGGCTCTGATATATTATCAATGATAGCTCTTAGTAGCCAATGATATTCACATGTCCATCACAGACTCTGCCTTTAAATATAAGTGATGAGTGACCCTGATCACGGGACGATCCCTAGATAGCTCTGGCTTGGCATAAGGGTCTCTCGTTCAATTACCGTGTTCAGTTCTCAGTTTAAAATGTAGTTGGGTTGTTAATATTTGTTTAAGTATGTATCAAATTAATAGTAGAATATAAAACAAAAATACCTTAAGTGTTTATATGCACAAGTAGAAGCCCCCCACCCTTTCTACGCCTATGACCTAAAAATTCATTTAACCTCAAATATAAAGGATAAATGAGTATTTTCATAAAGCCTTAAAACAAACGAGTATTAAAACGAGTCTAAGGAAAAAATGTGCGGAAAGAATATCGACTTTCTGCACTTCCTAGACTTGAGGCAGTGATATTCCCATTAGTAATAATTCACCCTCAATCTAGTCCTTATATCATGGACAAAGATATAGGAGGGGGATTGCTTAGTCCATCGTCACGGTGATGGCACATTTCCTGAATACTATCCTAAAGAAAGGATGGACATCCAACTCCACGTGAACGAAAATAAAATATTAGGATCTCAGCTGAAAGCAGTCACTTCTAGTAGCTTGCTTTTACTGCACTAACAAATCAGATTATTTATGTAATCTCCTATAACCTAGCGGTTATTTTAAAGCAGTTTTTATTACCTCTAGCACAACGCAAAAATAATAAAAAATGAAAAATTAATCTTTTAAGTTTAAATTTTAATTAAATTTATTTTATAATCCAAGTTTACAAGCTAATTTTTAAAGTAAATGCATCAACTATGGTGGGTATTTTCGATACTTAATTTTAACAAGGAGAATATAATAATGTTCAAATAAAAATATATTACTAACTGTAATGGCATTAGAATAACACCAATCTTTAAATATTTAGTAAATGTAATAAAAGTCACTACAATTAGTAATTTATGTTAAAATTATTATTATCATCATACCAAAGAAAAAAATTATACTAAAGTTTATAACATATGTACAATACGTATAGAACTTGCTGATAAGCACGATGAACATATCTAGAAGTTTTATTCATTATTTATATTAATTTCAGACAAATTACAATTCACAAATATTATTTATTCCTTTATTTCAATATAATTTAAATAGTGAGCTATGGGTCAAGGAGATGCAAAAATTTGAAAGCTTGTTTAATATATAAATATATATATATATTACATTTTATGTTGGACACTCATTTTTAAAGTGAACATGTGGTCGAAGCGCTAGTGTCGTTTTGTACTATTAGACCTATAACGGGAAGATAGTGGTTTAATTTCCAGCTATTTACCCTAAGATCAGATAGATGTTTTTATAGTTTTATTAGCAAAATTTTCCTAAATGATTTAAAGATTACTTATTAAGAAACTTAGAGTTTAATTTTCTTCACGTGATTATATCATCAGTTTTCAAATATCTGTCATGAGCATGGCGGCATCAGATGAGAAACCTTTTAAACGAATAGAAAATGTCATTAAACTCCAGGACACCCTTGACAGATATTCAAGAACTGTTGATATCACCGAGTAAAGGAAATTAAATAATATTTTTCCACTAGAAAAAGATTGAGTTATTTTAACCAAATAAATAATTTAATATAGAGACTGAAAAATCGTTGAACTTTCTTCACGTCTTTTTTACTCCCATCTTAAGAGAGGAAAAATTAAAGAAACATAAAAGTGATAACTATTCATGAGTTATTAGATTGAGTATGTTTTAAGTTCAGGGAAATAATGTTACAATGGGATTAAAATAAGCACACATATTTTGTAGCAAAGAATAGCATAACGTGGATGTGAATGCGTGCGTGGATCTTCGACACTTCACTACGTCTGATTATTGCCAGGTAAAATAAATTTTAAGAGCAAATCAACATTTATACACCCCATATCCTATTTTTTGGGCTCATATTTTACTTTTTGTGTACAGAATAACACGAACAGAGTAAACCCAGAGGATTTAGGGGCTAGAGGAATTGGATTTTTGTGGTCCCTTTCATACATTAAAAATAATCTCAATTTAGTATTTAAATATTAATAAATATTTAAACAAATTTGTAAATTAATATAATAATTTTAAAAAATCCTTCAATAATTTTAATCTTTATTATTTTCGTCCTTACAACGCTCATAAACTTACAAAATTAGTTAAAAACATGCCTTTTATTCACGAGTGTTGTGACAACGAAATAATTTTTTCTGTGGAATATTAATATTTGGATTGTTGGAGCCCTTGAAAAGCAGGAATCTGGATAAAACTATCCCGTTAAACCACCCCCTCCTCGCCCTTTCCCGTCGGAACAGTGCTGGAAACAACTAAACTCGCTCAGGGAGCTGTACACAACATTTAGGGGGGAAATGTCTGCGTTGTACTTTATATTTGCAACAATATTTAGTTACACTAAAAATATTTGCCTTACTGCCTTTACTGCTTATTTTAATAAATTTATTATAAAAATCAATTAGTTGTGTATTTGCAGTTATTGACCAAGTTATAATCGATAGTCAATTCTGATTTTTTGTTTCTAGCTAGTAAGTTAAATTTAATATGAAGACATAGTTTTGAAAGTAGTGCAAATACTCCGCATATAGATAAAAAAAAACCTATACAATCACTAACTTTCTCCTCACTTCCCTATCCTACATACTCTTTTATTCTAAAAACTTTTAATGTTTTTCTTTTTCCCACATTCATTTACAGCATCTAGCCACAGGATCTGAATCTTAAACAGTTAAACTTATACCGTAACAATCCAATTTTCACAGCCAAGAAATAGATGAGACAGCATTTTCTGAGAAATTAACTGATCACCAGGGTCCGGAAGTTAATGACATTGCATATCTTTTCTCGGAAGTCAATCACAATGTAAACTTGTACATAAACACCTTTTATAGCGCCCTGATATTGAAAACATCACCTTTACTGTGCATATTCTTGCATATTTAAGAATTTTACAGTTTATGACATTTTGTGGCATTTAAAAAAAATTCTGGGACATTTTATCTTGTTTTTACTCTTAAGAGTACATTTCCTTTCATTTTTAAATTCATCACATTAAAATCACAGCAAAAAATAACATTTTTAATACATAAATCAGTTATTCTCATTTACTTGGGTAATTTGTTTTTTTATATAATTATTAGTACGGCCAGACATGAAATAAAGAGTATAGCCTAATATTTTCTGACAGAATAGTACTACTAACTAATTTTTAATAGGTATATTGGCCACACAATGTATTATATATTTCTTCCTTTGCAGGATTCTACAGCAATTACCTTAAACGGACAAGAAGGAGAATTATTGGATTTTAAATGTATTATTTAATTTTTTAAGAGCATGCTATGTATTTTTGAGGATATAAAAACTCAGTTTTTAAGTGTTTTTTCCCTTGTTTTTGAGAGCATAAATGCACAATTTTTTTAATTGCAATTTTTTGGGATTTTCAGGGCATAAACTTCTGGCCCCTGCTGATAATCAATAAAGGCTAATGGTAACTATAAAATAAATGATCATTCTAAAGAATACCAAGCGATATAAATACTCTTCTTACTCCAAAAAAATTCTAACTTCATGTGTCCACAAGAAAAATTAAAACACTTATATATAAAAAAGATAATGGTTGTCATACTTTTATAAAATTATGAATTAGTTCAATATTTTTTAATTTTTTTTAATTTGTGTAGTAGTTCTTTATACCTTAAAGGACTTACCCTCTAAATAATTAATGTGACCAATTAAAAATGTTACAATACATGCAAATAAATAATATAAAAATAGTTGGTTCCTCAAAAAACGTGATGGTGAAGGCCTTTAGATTACTAATAAGGCCCTGTCAAAGCGGGTTTTCTCTCAAATGGTTTTTCCAATCTCCCGCATTACAAGTATGGGTGTGTTTCCTCTAAATTCTACCTTCATCCTTACTGCATTAATTGTGTCATTGCTAGGAAAGCCGGTACGTGTAGTGAGGCAGAAAGCTTGGAATAAACAATAACATAGCAACATAGCTTTAGATGCGTGAGTTGAAATCACTAAATATGAAAGTTGAGAGTACAGTATATCTCATCTAGGGTGCGTGACACATTGTTAGCTGGTGTTTTCCTGACACACATGTGTGGCGTTTGTATATATATATATATATATATATATAATTTTTCAAGTTTTAGTTTAGGTTTGAGAAATAATACTCTTAATATTCTTCTTACACATGATAAACACAATGTTGTATTCCCATACAACTTACAAACTAGCTCAATCTCAGACAGGATAAAAGTCTTCCTGACACCTTATCGCTAAGCATTCAAATAATTATCTACCAAGCTGAACTTAATAGACAATTCTTAATTATTTTAAATTATATCTTGAAGTCAAACTAATGTCCCCCTAGACCTCTAGTGTGCCTCTCTAATCACGTGGTCACAGAAACTAGTTTCAGGTAAATTAACAATAAATCTCGTACTTGGTTAACCTTATGCTAGAAAAAGCAAAGAGAACTATAACTAACTCAACAAATTACGAAGTAATTAATTCAACGGATTAATTTGTTGATTGGGNCATGAAATAAAGTGTCTAGATATTAAATGAACTTATCTAAAATAATATATACTATTTTACTCCAGATATCAAAATTTTCAGGAAAAACATAATATTAAATTGTATACATACTCGGTTTTATATATTAATAGTTTTATGTGATTATTTATTTGCTATTTACTCCAACTCTATGGATATTAGGAACTTGTAAAATAACGCCATACTCAAAAGTACTAAACCCATCCCTATTTTGAGCTAGTTCTATACAATCTGCCTAATTACAAGCTACTCCTATCTTGAGCTAGTTCTATTCATTACAACTCACTACACCCTATTCCTATCTTGAGCTAGTTCTATCTAGTCCCCTTCGTTACACTCTATCCTTATCTTAAGCTAGTTCTATCCATTAACCTTCATTACATTTTATCCCTATCTTGAGTTAGTTCTATTCAGTCCACTTCATAAAACCCCATCCCCATCATGTATTAAATAAAGTTCATAAGTTTATATTTGAAAGAACTACTTATACAAGTGCTTACCTTTAAAGTAATCAACACTTTAGCACAGTTTTTAGTTAGTTTTCCTACTGGTTCGAATCCTGGAATGTCTGAAAAGTTATAATTAATTAAATGGGGCCTTATTATTTTGATTTTGATTTAATATAAGCTGATTCAAAAAGTGCACATTATTTTTTTTAATGGCACCTCATTTTACTACCCCTTCAGGCTATACTCTTATTTATTAATTAGGCCAATGGTTTTAATTATTATAAAGGTTATATTTAAAGGAAGTGTACCTACATTTGCGTGAAGGATTATTGTAAAAAGATTTTGGTTAAACCAACCTTTGTACACGCGACCGATATTAGAACTTTAATCTCCTCATCATCGCAGTCTATCTTAGTTCGAGATTAGCGCCTTAGACCATAGATCAACCTAAGCGTGTTTGCATGTAAATCACCCAAAACTAGTTTTTTTAGATTTAGTTTAGATTCGAGTAAGCCAGCGTTAGTAAGCTCATTAATTCCATCAATGGCCACTCAAAGCGCTTCTTTATCATTAGAGAATTCAATCAATGGAGGTTGCTTGCTATGAACACCACTGAATGATGTTTCATTGAAAACATAATACACTTATGACATTTACCTGTAACTTAGTAAACAGTATTGTTGAGCTGTCAAGCAGAAAATAACAAATAAAACAATTGGAAATATAAATTACTCATTGTCTATTGAGAGCTTAGTTCTATCAATGATATGCGTAAAGGAAAACCAAAAACGTACACCCCTTTAAAAACTTTTTGATTTAGTTCTCAAAAAATAAAAATTAACAAATTACAATAAAAGCATAGGCCTTAGCTAAAGAAATAATAAAAAACACATAATAGCAACTATTAAATAAATTAAAAATATACATTGGTAACTTTTCCACAGAAGAGTGAAAATAAACTCAATTGTGTATTTGTTCAACTTATTGCTCTTTTTATTTAGGAACGAGTAATACTTTCTTAAACAATTCGATTGATGCTTCATTTATACAATAATACTATACATAGACCTAAAAGACGATATTACAATAGTAACGTTCATTTGAAGAACAACTTTTGAACGATTGGTACGGGTAATGAATAGGTAGATGCGTGACTTGTATGGAATTCTAATTTTAAAGACAAAAAGGTAAGAATATAAACTGATTTGGATGACATTCAATAACCCTTTGTTTTGTTAGTTAATATTACATTAGTTATCAGATATTATTTAATCTTGTTTACACTTTTACTGTTGATAGCATATTATAAATCGTTTATAGTTGTATTCTTATGGTCCCAATATTTAATTATGGCTTGAAATAAGTAGTTTTTAAACATTTTATGTGGTTCTAAATACCTTTAGTGTATTATAGTTCAATATTTCTTAGACTAGCTACAGTGGCCCCATGGCTTCTTTGGTGCTGACTGACAGATCACAGCTGACAGCTGACGGCTTTTAAAAGCTACCGGACCAAATTATGTATTCCTACGCCGAACCATATGATCTGCAAAAACCCTGTGTTTAGCAGCTGTCACTTCTGACAGTCAAAATTTAGGTATATACCTAAATGTTGATTGTCAGAAGTCAGCTGTGAACTGTAGTCAGCACCAAAGAAGCCATGGGGCTACTGTACTAGAGTTAATTCGAGTCAAGACGTAGAAAGTTAATTTGTCTAGGGGGATTAGGGGAGTCCAATAGAAAAATCCACTATACCTTTGGCGTATAAGAGGTTTTTATACATATATATATATATATCTATAGCCTATTGGGGTCAAATTTAAATGGTATCCGAACCCTCCTCTCCCACCATTTCTATGCATTTGCTATTTATTATGTAAACCACAGTTTATGTATCAAATCTTAACAAAAATGTTTGAGCCATTTTTTAAATATCTTTTATTTAAGAAACAGTCAAATGCGAACTACTTAAAAATTAATTTTCTCTGAGAAATAGGTAAAAGGTCCTATTCATCAATAAAACACTCTTGGGATATACATTTTAAGCCAAATCGTTATAGGAATTTTGAGTAACATATAATTTTCAAAAATTAGTCGTTAATAAGCGAATTTTCTTCCAAAAAATTGTATTATTTGGAATATAAAATACACCCTAGATATCAATTTTAAACAAAATTTGAATGGCCATTTTCAAAATATCTCAAATTACTCAAAAATAGTAATCGGTTAACAACGCTTATTTTAAAGAATAGAACCAAACTTTTTAAAAAAAATTTTGAGGGTAGTACAATATAACACCTAAATATAAAGTTTGAGCTTAGTTTCAAAAATTAAATGTTTTAATATAATAAGTACAACCAGATAAAACGAGGGACCGACAGAATATACAGACACCCTATTTTGGTTTCGAAGGAACACTAAATCTCAATATTGATCATAATCACGATGTCGAATTTGTTCACGATTACAATTTTTTTATACAATAAAATAAAAATTGATATAATCAAAAAGTATATAGCGTTTTGTAAACATAGTTATATAATTATAATATTGTTATCTTAAAGCTTACATATGAGCTAATATATAATATTATTAATATTGGCGTCATTGACATCATTATTATCAAGGTCATTAAGTCTGGATTGCCATTGATGGGGGGACGTGTGAGTTTTTTTCTACCCCAGCCGAGTGTGCAGATGGTCGCTTATCCCAAATAGTCTCCAACTTTCCCCCCACGAAAATACGGGTGCATTAATTCCTCTAAATTCTATCTCTATCATTCTTACAACACTAGCTTAAACATTTCTTCTTATACCTACACCAAAATAGATAGTGAAACGCGTGTAGGTAAAAATATAAAAACACATCTTACCTCTTTTGATGTTTCGTAGCAAATATTTTCTGCTGGTGCTTCTTTTATTAACCAGGTGTTAGTATTGAAATATTATTTTAGAAAAATCCACTGCAACGGAGATATTTGCAAAAAAAAACTTTTTCTTTGCAGTTTTTGATGTTTTTTTTAAGATTCCGGCAAAAAATTGTAGTCGCAGACCTATTAATTCCACCAATTTCCAAAATTCCCGCAAAACTTTCTCCAAGGCCACTGTTTTGAACAACTATTTCCTGGATTATATTGAATGTAGGAAAATAAAGCCTCTAGAAATATTGGACAGCGTGAAACTTAAAGGTGTATCTTAAAGGTAAATATTAAAATATTAAATAGCATTTGATTGATGACATACACGATTAAAATTGTATTAAAAGTAAAAAACTACTAAAACAAAACAAATATCAAAAAGGTCAAAAAAATTACAGGGGGTCCAGCCCATTCCCTAGGGGGTCTGGACTCCCAGACTCCCCCATTCTACGCCCTTGGTTCTAATAATACAACTAACGCGATGATAATAGTTTTCACTTTAAATAAATATAAATTTACTTCTAATAAATTCCTCTTTGTTGTTAATCTGAGCAAAAGAAAAGAATCATAGCAGATTTATGAACTTATTTATAACGTATTATTTGTTTAAGATAATTTAAATAATATATAGTCCCTTAATGTGAAGCTTTTTACTTTATATTTAAAGTAGAGAATTTATAGTTATAAAGGTGACATCATATAATTATGATGACAGCCTTAGTTTGAAGCTTTCTACTTTTTAACTGTAAATTATAGAGTAGATCAACTATAGCGTCAGAACTAAAATATCTAGAAATCTAACACATTATATAGATACTTGGGGAAATCACATATCCTTCTCCTCAAACCCATATTTTGCAAGACGATTAAAATATTTTATTACATGACCACTGTTGTGAACTGTTAACAGGTTATTCAAAAGATGTCCACTAAAATATGTACCCGTGAATATAGTATTTATTTACTCTATCTATCATCAAGTTAAAAGCTCTTCCTAAAATCTGATTAGAAATGTCGCGATTCAAACTAGCCACAAGAACATAGAAACTTAAACTATATTTCTATTGTTATTATCTTTGTATTTAAAATATTTGAGGGTATATTATAGTGCGTTCAACACCTTTTTTACCTTCTCTGGACCCTTCAGAGAGAAAGTATTGTGATCATCAAAATAATCGAGCTCAAGATTTTGATAATTAATGTCGACCTTTCATAACCCTCTGAAACTAAAATAGTGGTTTTCGCAATAACCTTTGTCTGTCCGTCTGTTCGTCTGTTTGTACCTTGGGCTAGAACTGAAATTATTTTATCGATTGGGCTAAACTCCACTCTAGAATTTTGGTTGCGTTTTCCTTTCCTTTTGGCTATTGTAAACTATAAGAACACCAAATAGTAAATTTTTAGACTACTTGTCTGTCTGTCTGTACAGTTGTTGGTTTCCAGTAAACCCCCCAAAATGTATTTATCGGATTGAGACGGGACTTCGTTTGTTTTACTTCTTATCTTTCAGAGAACCATTGTAAGCTATATACCTTCATGCTAGATCAGTATCGATCAAAGTGGTGTCGAAAAGACTGGACGCAAGCAATGAACATTCATCGCAGCTGGTATTGTGGGGACATTACATGGCAAGTGATATGAACTGAGGTGTGGAGGGAGAACGTATGTGGATGGGTCAGTCTTCCTCTCGAATCCCCTTACGCACATAAAACAATGAATGCCCTTGAAATTCCACTCTTTTCTAGCGTCTGAATCTGTCAAATGTGTTGATGTATTGCTTAACGCGAGCGAAGCCGCGGGCAGATTCTAGTATATTAATATAACTATTTCAAATCTGAGAATTCTTAAGTTTGTTTTATTTCAATTAATGTTCCCTGTTTTTAAGAATTTCAACACACCACAGTAGTTAGTTAAAGTGAGCCGGTGGTCTTCAAGATGACAGAGCCTAATACTTGTCCTTGATGGGGGTATGTGATAGGACAGTACAGAGGTACTTAACCAGGGGTATTGGAACCAAATAATGGGGTTATTGGACTATTTCGCTGAACAATTTAAAGAAAAACTTGTGGTTAGATTAAAATACACTAGCATCGTTATCAATACTAATTGACGTGGCGAACCCAATCAGTTGGCTTTAAACTAGATAATTTGTGGGTTACAAATGAAACGTGTGGCCAGCAAGCAGTAAGAGATTCCATGATTTTATTGCACAAAATCAACAACAAAAATCTCACTAGCTTGCTGGCTTATGTATTTGTGATTTTATATTTTTTCATATGAATAGATATTAGAGTATCCTTATGACATTCTTTAAGCGGCTATGTTCCTATCTCTTTATATCAAGTAAAACAAAAAGCTATCGAAATATTTTGAAATCATACTGGTACCTAATACGATTGGTTGTGATGATGATTTTTACTGTTTGGTGAAGCAAGTATTGGGACATATCAGTCAATCTTTTAGGATTCAATAAAGACAAAAAAAGTTTTGAAACCACTGCTTTACTAGGTTAAGTGTGTGAATTACCATTGAAATAAAATATACTATAATTTTAGAATGTAACTATTTGCAGATGAAGACCACTCTTTGCAAAGAAAACTGTCCGAAAATAATTTCAAAGATGATCTGGATCCACCACTTAAAATGGAGATATTTGTGGATGGCCCTGCTCTTTTCAGGCTCCCTGCTATACCTTATAGTTGTGTGTCTACCAATATTGTACGTCCCGCATAATTTACGCCTCCCAGGATTTGTTTATGAAGGTAATTAAAGATATAATTTAAAATTTAAGAGTTGTAATCAATTTTATTCCACTATTAAGCCTAGAACATTTGTTTTGCCTTTTCTCAATCATGATGGTTTTATCAAAGTGAATATTAAAATAAACAGTGTTGAGAAATATATTTATATCTAAGTGGTGTGAACAAACAAGGCAGTGAATAAAGTTACATTTTTAAGAATTTCCTGACTTGTAATCATCCCCGAATATAATAGAGATAATCAAGAATTGTAGACTGGGGTAAGAATATCATGTTTGTTGAGTATCAGTGATTAAAGGATTGCATACAAGAGTTTTAATTGGGAATTATTAAGTTACAGTGCCTCTTGGTAGGCCGATAATTTAATGGGAGGAGAGTGTGAAAATTGATTAAAAAGGAGTTTGCGTTTAACTTTAAGGATTAGATAATATTATTACTATTAGCACCACGTCTTACTACCCGTTTGGGCTATATGCACTTAAGCTAATGTGTAATGGTAGGGTGATCATGAGATGAAATGGAGGACCTACAGTTTGTAATGATCCTGCTTTGTTGCATAGCTTTTGGTGTAATTAAATTAAGTTTGTGTCAAATCTATTAGTCGCACTGTACTGTTGTGTATTCATTTCCGTACACGTGCGAGCAGGCTACGGGTTAGGAACATTTGGTTTGCTTGTTTCTAGCTCTAGTAATTATTAAAGAAAAAAAACCTCGCAGTGTGAGTGCGAGAAAGAGAGCAATATTTTTCATTTGCAAACTGTATTTATTTTGATTTCTTTTTTAAAGGTAGTTTTGCTTGTGCTCGCAAGAGTTCAGCAGCTCTCAGTATCAAAATTAATATTATAGCCATGAAACTGGTGGGGGGTATGAATAATTTGGGACACTTGTTAACGAGGTGTTCTAAGAGAGGGACGCGATGAAGAAACGCGAGTGTTATTAGGGCAATTTCTTGAATGTAGCAGCTTAATATGTGGAAATAAAACTTGTAAAATGTGTTAATCTATATATATACCATTTAATTAACCACAGCACAAGAGGTTCGTGGGAGAGAGAATCGCGACAAGTTTAACGTGGAATCCAAACCACGGTGGAGGCCTGTTTTAGGGATTAGATGGAGTTATCTCAGGATAGGTTTGAATGGCACGTTTAGGTTCTGGTGGCCATTAACGTTTTATATCCTTGAACCCAGAGAGTTAGTTGGTTAGTCAGATGAATAATTTTTAGAAAAAAAATGATAAAATTAATTAAAAACACACCTTTTAATTACTACGATAAGTTGAGTTTAAGGTTAATTTTGAAAAGAGCTAGATTTTAGATGGTACATTTTATATTCTGCTTTTTATAGGTTTGTACACCGATTGACACTCTTGTTCAATTGGTAAATTTCTGGATGTTAGGATAGGCTGTAAGAAACTATTACGTTCTGGTGCAGGATGGATTTGCTTTTAAGTAGTGAGTTGATTGATTTAATACATTTAATAAATGAAATCCTAAGTTTTTCGGAAAAGGAATGGCTCAAATTAAAAAGGGGATTTGGTGGCCCACTGACAAGAACATTCTAAGTCTAAAAGGACTCTATATTCAATTTAATTAGAGATTATTCTTTCTGAGTAGAACTTTTTTTATGTGTGTCAGGTGTCATTCGGGAAGTTTCTGAAATAAGAACGTATCCATTTCAGTTAGCGCTGAAATAGTTTAAACGATTTTACCCGTACAGTTTTATGAGTCTTTAAACTGGTTATTTATAGAGACATCTGTAGAACAAATGAGCTTACGTATAGGTATATTAGAGTAATATTGGTATTTTCTTTTTAATCTTTCCTAGTGTTGCCTTGTTATAGCAAAGCTGTGATACAGAAATAAGTAATAGAGGTACAATTAACTCAAACAAAAACATTAACTTTTGTAGTGTCATGAAAAAAATCTCAAATATGATAATAATATTAGGAAATACGTGAGCCTTAAGATTTTTTCTTAAAATTAAAAGTATGCAAATATTTTCAAATTTATACGATTGGTTTCGAATATACTATGAGAGGTATCAGAGGGAGGGAGGGAATTTAAAGCTGTTCCTAGCCATAGCAAAATAAATCCAGGAACGGATTAAATAAGACTCTCCCTCAGAAGCTCCGGAGTTCCTGATTTCATACCTCTAACGCTACTATTAAGGAGTGTAGCTCTTCTGGGTGTGCTTAAGTCTTACTTAGTACATTTTTTTACCAATGTGATCCAATAAAATGGGCTTACACGCTTAAACTTCTTCCCAAACCGGCATAAAAAAATATATTTTCTGGAAGAGCAAACTAAGATATATTATGTGCTGGTAGAATTCTGATTCAATTTGTCTTAATTTTCTTATTAAGATAAATTCACTTTTTACAGTTGATATGTTGAGAAAGGTATTTGGTGAGTAACGTTTAAATATTTAGGAAACGACGGTTAATTTGTTTCCTATTCCTGTGAGGGGGTCAACTAGATTACGAAACAGAGTTGACCGTCCAACTGACAGGAGTGGAAAACAGAAACTTTGAGTACCTACTTCACATTTTGAATTTGTCAAGTTCCCATTGGTGCAAATTCAAACAAGGTGAAGAAGGTTAGGGGTGTAATGATCGATAAGTAGCGGTCCCATCGAGGTGTTAGGTCTCGGCCGAACAAACCGGGCACTTCTGTTGAGAATCTAGAAGACTCAGCTACAATTTGTGAACACTATAGTGTGTCAGTAACTGTGGGAGGACTTTGTTAACAATGAAGTACCATTAATCTTTTGCAAGTGTACTAAGAGTCAAGTTTATATTCAAATTATAATTTAGTTGATAACGTGTAATTAATTTGTTAAGTATATCACTCTTAATTTTAGAAATCAACCGTGGAAGGTATAATTTACAATGTGTTTAATAAATGAATTAACAATGCAAAAAAGTTTAGTCAATTAATTTTTACATTATACACTTTTTTAATGGCCGAAAATAAGAGATAGAAAATAATCGTAGCAATGGGAATTAAAACCAATACTTTTTTTAATACTTTTTCTCTTTTATCAGAACCCTTTTGAAATCATTTAATGGCATCCTGGTACCATAATATTAATTAACTATCTTTAACCCTCAAACCTTTTGATTGTTTTAACTTTTTAATAATTTTTTTATTACTTTTTACGTCAAAATTGTAATATTTAAATTATATATATGACTTGTCATTTCAAATATATCATTTTCTATTCTGAATTTTTACTTTCCCTAGATCCCTCAAAGATTGCGATCGTCGAAAAAAAAAAACTGAACTCGAGATTTTGATGAATGTTGATATTTCATGACCCCCTGAAACCGAAAAGTGGATTTCTCTATCTCATCTGTCTCTTTGCCTTTTAGCCAAGAGAAGAAACCATTTTACCGATCGTGCTAATACTTGGTACTAACAGCTTTTATAATCCTCTCCAAAGGATTAAAAAAAAATAGATATCAAACCTGAAACTAAGGGTAGTTTGCCAAAGAGCAAAAAAGAAAATATCGATTTCTAAAAATCCGCTAAAATAATTTTTATTAAAATTTGTATTCAGGCATTGTTTAGTACTACAAACCAAATGCCATTTCTCGTCAACCCATAAGAATGACGTTGAGGGAACATTATAGAAGCGGAAATTTCCAATTTGGATCATATCTTTGTAACCATTCGAAATACGAAACAATATACCTTTGTTAAGATGTAATACTATTAAAAGCAAATATTTTAGTTTTGAATGTATTTTTATAAAACAAATAGTTTGTTAGTGATAAGCAAACATATAATATCCTATGGAATACTTTAAAATATGAAATGGTAAAAAAATATGTTTTTCTGCTTAATTTTTTTAAGCACTCCGTCTTACTAGCCGTTCGGGTTATACGCTTGTGTACAAACTACCATAGTGGTTTTATGGATGAGATAGATTATATATAGGAAATGTAACCGCATCTGCGTGGTGGGAGAGTGAAAAACAATTTTGGAAAACCTCCCTTTGAACACCCTACTGAGATTTGAACCTTGAACTCCCAGTCATAAACAGGCTAGTCTACTGCTAGAATATCGCCTTAGACCATGTGACCCCTGAAGCAGGTTTTTCTTAATGTTTCTGAATATCTTATCCGTGCACTTTGGTGCAGTGTTTCTGCAACAATGTATATTACTATTTAGTTTCACAAATATTACGAGTTTTTACTAAATGTTTTTATTTTAGGATTAAATAGAAATAGATAATGTGCAGTGCACCGCAGCATTTATTTGTAATGTCGTCTCTTCAGGCTACAAATTCCGAATCAATGGAGCAATAATTTAAGTGTGAAGATTTTTTTCTTTCAATCTGATTTTGTCAATTAATAGCCAAAATGTTGCAATTTTTTTTAAAATTAGAAATTATTTTTAAAAATAGTTTTAATAAAGATTCTAATCAAACGTGCTACAGCTACACAAATCCACGTTAATATTTTTCCCTTTTATACCATTCAGAAAATGCCAAGAATATCCTCTCGAAGAAAAGTGGATATCTAGTATACACCCGTGGATGTCACATCCCAGACTTGGACCCGTTCGACCGTCACGTGAAGAGGTTCTACCACAAAGAAAGTCCTATCAACTGCTCCCAAAATAAGCCTCCGAGCCTCGTGGGGTCCAACCTAACAGCTCTCTTCATCATCCAGTCGGCACTAGGATTTTACAACGTCAGTGACGTAGAAAAGCTGCAGTGCTGCTATCAAACCTTCTGGAGAGTCAACGAAAATAAAATCAAGTAAGAACATTTACTTGCATTAAATGTATTTTAGACCCACTTTGGTGGCCACATGGTCTAAGGCATCGCTCTCCAAATAGACCAGACTGCCGGTGATGGGGCTTTAATTTAAATTGGGTGTCCTGAGGGTGGTTTTTCTTAAATTATCATCTTGAACTCTTTCTAGCCTGCGTCCAGGTTTGTTTAGTGAAATGTCTCCATCTCCTTCTGTCCTTTTCCTAAATGGTGTCAGTCTATTTTTACACGTTAATGCGGGTACACTTACTCTAAATTACATCTTCCTCATCCTTAATAAATAAGTTGTGTGAATGTAGACTACAATCTACATAATATGTAGATTTTAGTCTACCAAGCCACTACCATGGTTACTGTGAGCCTAGTCTATTTAAATCGGTTTGATACATTCTTAATTTCTCTTGAAACCTCGGAGAAAAAATTCTTGTGATCGTCAAAAATATTGAGCTTGAGATAATGATAAATATTGACATTTCATGACCCCCTGAAACAAAACAAAAAATTGTTGTTTTGGAGATGCCGTCTTTCTGTCTATACCTTGGGTTTGAGCCGAAACTATTTTACAGATTGGGCTATATGTTGGTATCTTGAGTGTTCATAAAGTCCCCGCCAGGGTAACCCAGGGTAAAATATGTTTGTACATAGTGTAAAGCTTTTAAATGGTTTCATTAGGTATTTAGAGGTGGGTGATTTTAGGTTTAATAATTAATATACAAAATAAAGGAACGTAAGATAATGATTTTAGAGAAGTGTGTCAATATATATATTTAAAAAATGCAAAGATATTTTTCAGTCCGTTGGTATTTTTCGTAATATTTCAAGAATTATTGACCATGTCAAACTTGATTATTGATAATCAGCCTAATCCAACTTTAGCCAAGTACTATTATTATACCTTATTGTTGTTACATTAATATTTCTATTTTCTAGAACATGATTAACAATTATTAACATTTATAATAAAATCTTAAAATACAATAATAATTTTGCTCGCTTTTAGGAATTGTATCACTTAATATTATTGATATATTTTTTAAAAATTAATGGAAAGTTACCAATCAAATTATTTTTAAAAATCTATGATTACTAATGTTCCTTAATTTTGATTTTGACTTAAAGCAGTCTTTTGTTGTCTGTTAACTAAATGAATCGGTAGTTTTATTTGATAAATACCATTAACCTGGAAACATAAATGATAACTTGTAAGATAATTGTTGACTATCTATTATAAGAAGCTGTTGTTTCCTGTTATAGATATTCTAATGACTGCCAAACATTTGTGAAAGAAGTGCATATCAGCGAGGAATTTGTGAAGGTAAAATGCAGCTATGAAGGCCTAAATATATTCACATACTATTACGCTTTTACGCCCTTAAAAAAGAAAGTTGAAGAAAGATGTCAGAAGAAGAATATAATCCCTAAAGAAGCTGTCAGCTTATTGGTTCTAGGAATCGATTCAGTGTCCCGTCTTAACCTATACCGACAAATGCCAAGGACAGTAGCCTTGCTCAAGGAAATTAAGGCTACAGAAATGTTAGGTTACAATAAAATTGGTGATAACACTTTTCCTAATGCAGTGGCATTTCTTACAGGTTTAAAAGAAAAAGAATTAAAAATAAAATGTTGGCCAAATAGAAGTAATTATTTAGACTCGTGTCCTTGGATATGGAAAAACTTTAGTGATGATGGCTACCACACAGCTTTTGTTGAAGATTGTCCATGGATGGGAATGTTCAATTATTTAAAGAGAGGCTTCAGGAAGCAACCAACAGATTACTACTTGAGGCCATTTCAAAAATTGTTAGAAGATAAAAAGGGCCATAAAGGAAGTAAAAGCACATTGATATGCATCGGCCCACAAATTATTTTACAAGTTTTATTGAACTACATTTCAAAGTTTCTCATAACGATGTCTTTAAACAAATATTTTGCTTTATTTTGGAGCTCCAGTGTTACACACGATTACATGAATCACGCTCAACAAGCAGACAAGCTTTGTGAAGATTTTATACGTAATGAAAGTAATTCATATCACTTTAACAAAACTGTGCTAGTTTTCTTGAGCGACCATGGTGTTCGCTGGGGGGGAATCAGACAAACATTTCAAGGCCACTTAGAGGAAAGACTTCCTTTCCTTTTCTTTTATTTTCCAAAATGGTTCCAAGAAAAATACTCTAGTGCTCTCAACAATATGAGAAGGAACTCCCGGTTACTCACTACCCCGTTTGATCTGCACGAAACGTTCAAAGATCTTTCAAATCTTCGACTTATTGAAAATGACCTCATAAAAAAGAGGAGTAATGAACTCAAAACATTAGCGACGTTTCCACGAGGTACAAGTTTATTTTTGCCATTGGATGAAGGTCGGACTTGCTCAAAGGCTGGGATCGATCCTCACTGGTGCACCTGTCTAGAAAGTCATGCTCTGGCAACGAAAAGCTTAAAGGCACAAATATCTGCCAAAGTAGTAATTGTACACCTTAATAAACTTCTGAAACCTTATCATGCGTGCTCGTCACTGAGATTGTCCAAAATTCTTGACGCGAGTATTAAGGTGCCTCTGTTAAGCCAACATAAAAGTCATACTATAGAAGATTGCGTGGTTGTAGTCACAACTAAGCCTGGAAATGGGATTTTCCAAGCTACAGTTCGACACCGTCTAGGAGACGGTATTCCCGAAGTTCATGGTATTGTTAGTCGAATTAACAGATACAACAATCAAAGTGCTTGTGTGTTGGATTATCACATGAAACTGTATTGTTACTGTAAGCCTTGAAAAAAAGAACCGATAGTTCAATATTTATTGAGTAATAGTGTGGTGTTTTCTTCTTTTATACTTAATAAAATTTCTTCCTTTATTAAATTTAATAACAAGGCTTTGTAAATTTTTTGTAGAAAACTACCACAAAAGAGTTTTAAAAATCGATTTAAATAAAGTTGTTAATCTATACGTTGTAATAAAATGTTACCAAATAGATGTAAACTACTATTACTAACAAATCGATTGTGTGTCATTTATTACAATTATTTGACATATTTCTTGAATTATCGGTTATCCTATGGAAGATGTAGGATGTGGAGGAATATATTTTATCTTTCAATTTATTTTATAAAGGTTAGTATCCCTAAATATTCATTATACAAGGTTTAAGGTTTTCATGGTCCTTCAGCACTATCAACCACTCAATTTAATACTTCAGGCTCACAATATATGTAGTAACAAAAATTAAGGTTTCCCAAAGAAAGTGGTTAGTAGCGAGTTTTTTCTATGTGTGTTTATTGCTTCTTTATATAACCAAATACGTAGTCACAATGTCTAATGTGCTAAGCTCATTATGGATGTAAACAATAAAGATGCTGAGGTGCACACCCTAGTGACTTCCCTAATTAATTATTTAAAGTTTAAAATTACTTATTTAATTGAGTTTAAAGATGCACATCCCAGTTGACTCGCGGTCTAAGGCACTAAGCTTTATATATTTGATTATTTTTTTTAAATACACCTAAGGTGCACACCTTAGGGTTTTAATATTTAGACTTAAAAAGTGACACCTTTAAATTTTCCTTGAGTTTGTAGCTATAGACAATTGAGGTCACAAGGTTTAGGATGTATACAGTATTAATATATAGTCAACTCCACTTTAAATGAACCACTATAGACAAAGAATCGTTAAATATATATATATATAAAATGACAGAATTTATTATATTTGATTCACAATGTCCAAGGCTCACTTGAACAGAAATGTTATTCCACTTAACCGTAAGTGAGACGGGTAGGGATAAACAAAATAATACATCACAACTATAATAAATTTATTGAAATCAATTTATTGCAATTTAAATAATAGGCTATTATGCTGTTGCCTGCTGTATGCCATTTTAATTAGAATTTTCTGCCTCTTAAGTGTATAGATTGTTCTATTTGTCTAAATATTAGTTTTATCCATGTAAATATAAAATTAAATGACAAAAATATGTAAACGTACTTATATGTAGGACTGATCTGTTAAGGAATCACGATTTGTCAATTAATAGGAATATAAAACAACTAATACAAAATATACTTTTTTCCTTGGATTTAAATTTAAAATGTATTCAGTAATTTATCTTTGAATTGTATTTAATTTGGCGATCAAGTAAAACAGGAATAAATTAAGTCTACATTCATAGTTTGTTGATTTTATTTCCAAACCCCTCTTTTCCGAGGACACTTAAACGGAAAGTCAAGACATTAACACACTAATAGTTTTTAGACACTACGCTTCTCGCTGATGTGAGATAAAGGTGATATATAGCTCACCTTTTATTGTTAATTACAAGGAGTATTAGATAAGAAGTTTCATCTCGATCAGATGATTAATTTTTGAGTTTAATGGAAAAAATCAAACAGATAAAATCGAAGGTCCTGACATATTTTTAAAAACCTATAGATATGTTTGGGAACGTTTAACAGGAAAAAGAATGGCTTGTATAGTAAGCCAAAAAAGTTTTGTCCATGGAAATTATTGTCGCAGGCAGCAATAAGCTTTTTCAATATTTAAATTGGAGCTATCAAAACTGGTGTTGAAACTGAAAAAAAAAAAGGGGGGATTTATGTTAAAATCTTAAGAATTACATCAATTCAAGGAAATGTATCTGTTGAGTTTTAAGGTAGTATTATATTTCATTACAGATATATTTCAAATTGATCTTGTTAAAAAAAATTGCAATATGTGTGTGTCTATGTGATTTTATATCTAAGAGATTGTTTGTTTTATTAAAATATATTTCAAACAAAAGATTTTATTTATATAAGTACTAAAACTTTATATTGATAGTTTATTTTATATCCCAAATAATCTCGGATACATCAACATTGTAGATTTTTACCTATGTAAATTAACCTCGTGATCATTTTCATGGTATAATAAGAACTTCCATTTTATTTGAAATGCTAAATGGTAACTGTATACAAAATTTAATCTCTAGAAAATCGATTTTATTCTCTTTTTGCCCTTTAGTAAACTACCCTTTATATTAGGTTTACCTATCTATTCCCAAAAAACTCCTCAAGGGAACCTTATTAAAACCCTAAATACCAAGTTTATCTTATCAGTAAAATGGTTTCTATTCTAGTCAGATATACAGATAAGCCGACGGCATCTCAAAATCTACTTTTAAGATTCCAGGAAGTCATGAAACGTTGACAATTGACGTTGACATTCTCGATTTCAATTTTTTATTGTTATCACAATACCTCTTTCTCCGACGGTTAAGAGAAAGTAATTATAGTGGTGTGGGTGCCAGATATGACGTCATCAAAATGGCACCACGCCATACTACTCTCAATGAATCAATTATAACGTCTCAACCGTTAGTGTTAGATGTGAGAATTTTATTTTTATTAAATCATTTAAGAAACTTGATATAGTAATATGCACAAGTTTTTATTACTTAAGAGTCAACAGGATAATTCAAATCCATAAAAATACATTTTATTATTAAAATGAATAAACACAATTATCAACTAGTGTAAACTAAATGTAACAAGATTTTTTCCTAAAATACTTAATAATCTAAAAATAAATTAATATAATTTTCAATATTAGAAAGATGTCTATTTTTGTATAAGTAATGTGAAAACGAGAACTTACCAAACAATTTGTGCTAGCTAAAAATCTTTATTTTTGTTATTAATTCATAGTATATGAATTTATTTGGTTTTAAAGCTAGTCCAATAATGTAGAAAGCTTTTCAACACTTAGAAATAATTTAACCTACGTCAAATGTAACTATTTAAAAAGATTATATTAGTTTGTGTTTCGTTAGTTAAGTAAGTGTGAATAGTTTATTGTAATAATAAAATTCGGTTCCCATTAAAGCTCTAAAATAAAAGTTCATTTTAATATATATTAATATACTAAAACCTAGCTTTTATAAACCTCAAATAATTACGTAGCAGTTTACTTTATTAATTGAGCGTTTCATTCTGTATCATAAACTATAATAATTATTTCTTATTGCACTGTATACCATTACTTGAAGCTGGAGATTAATTAATTAATCTCTAGCCATAACTAAAATACTCTATTCTCGATTCGAAGCCAGACTCCCCCTAAAATAGTTTTTGTAAGATTCTGCTTATCAATAATTGGAGGTAGAACTGTCTTCTCACAGACGCTGAATTTATACTTTGATAAGAGTGTAATCAATCCAATCTTTATTTGGACGAAGGCAAATCTCATACCTAGAACAAAATGTATATATAAATTTTGCAATATTCTTTAAGTTTAATGTGGGATTAGGAGACTTGAGGAAAGGTTATGTATTTTTGCACTTTTCATAACAAACAATTTTACCTTGCAAAATAAATTAAATTTTTCTACACTAAAACATGAAAGTTTTTTTTATACATATTAATTTCAACGAATCTTGAATATTTGACATGAGCATATTGACAAATGACAAGAAATTGTTTAAATTAAGACAAGAAATTCTCATCGAACTCTTAAATCACCCTTGTCAGGTGTCAAACAACTTTTTATATTATCATGTGAAGAAAATTTAACTCTTACGTTTATTCTGGAGAAATAGTAAATTGATTTTGACAAAATAAATTTATAGCTTTGAAATATACAAAAATTACTGCTCTTAGCTTACAGTCCCAATCATCCCACCTTAATATTAGTAGAAAAAAAGGGTCACTTGGCTCTTGGACAGAGGCCTCTACTCTGGTATACCTATGAGAAGTATGATGAGGTTCAAATCGAGGCTGTATTTACAGAGATAATTTTTATTCAATGGTTTCTAAATCACACGCTTAGCTTTAAAATAGTGTTTTTTGGTTTTTATTTCCTAAAATACTTCTTTCTTCCATATACTTCATTAGGGTACGTAGAACACATGAACCCTAACTATTGATTGATTAGATATTATTTCTACATATTTTCAAATAATCCGTCTTACTACTATTTCTGATTAAATGCATTATTGCACTAATATAGTAGGAATAATTAAAGTAGAATTTTAGGTCCTACACGCATTTTTGGAGAGAAAAGGAGACACCAAGATAAAAAGAGTGGAAAGTCGTACATAAATTAAACTTGTATTTAGCCTTCATTCTAGACCTACCCCCGTTTGCCCCTCCACCCCCGCCCCATCTCCCCACATCCACCATTGGAAATCCAGATAAAACAAGACTAACGTTTTTGTGTCAGTACCCACCGGCCTCTGTTATTTTTAACTGTATAGTAATTGCTTGGTTAAAAAAAATTACAATTTGTTTAGTTTCAAATAGTAAATTAGAGTGTGATCTATAAAATTGTTTTTTTTTTGTAAATTAATGTAAATTAAACCTTTACACATTTTTTTCACAGAGTATTTGTACTTTTTCTGACCACACGCATACGTTAACTACGCTAGCAGAGTAAGCATGAGGAAGAGAATACTGTAGATGAAAAGTACCAGCATTTATATTGAGGTAAAGTGGAAACTTTTTTTTTGAATAAACACTCCCAGCGCTATTCGAATCCTAATCCCTCAGTAACATGCAATCCGGTATAACAATGAAGTGACTTGATAGATCATGTGACTATCGATGCATAATTTAGATATTTAATCTTGCAATATTCTCTAAGGAGATAAATTAATTTCAACCTAGTTTGTGACTACTGTAAGGGTCTCTGTTACCGGATATCTGAGGTCAGTGTCAGCTACCCACGACCCGAGCCGTATCCAGCTGTATAAACACATAGTCCCAGTGTTTGATAAATTAGCTGAAGTGAGATGTGCCTCTGTGTGAGCTGCTGATTTATCTGTGTGGGTGACTGATATGCCTCTGTATTGGTCACTGACGGAAATGAGAGTGAAGTTCAAGATGGCATAAACTAGATTCTAGACCTCCTAGAGTGGAGTTCTTAGTGATGGGCATAATCGAGTGATTTTAAGAATCGAATAATCATTCGATTCTTTGAAAAATAATCGAATGAATCGAAAGAATCATTCGAATGATTTTGAGAAGTAGTAAAGAGTCGGTAATAATCGGATGTTAGCTATTACTACTTCTTAAAAGTAGTTACTAGTTGGTGGTTTTGCTTTGTGCTACTATTCTCCTCACCCTGCTGTCGGCTCTCACAACACGCATTCCTTTAAGTTTGCAACTTATCAACACTTTTCTTTACTGTATTTAGTTCCTTGTGTCGGTGTCAAAGATCAAAGTACAGCCACAGCAAAATACTACACAGTGAACGCTTTAGTCTCATAAGTACCTCGCCATTAATAGAAATACTTTTGCGTGAGAGTCATAGTAAATAAATAAAGAACATATCTTTCCATTCTTGTTTAAGAATCGAAATAATTGACCCTCTAATATTTCCTAAACATATACAATTATAAGCTTACAATCCTATTTATATATCGGTTAAGTGATGACATATTTTCTATTTGAATTCCAGGCGGCATATAATTAATTGATTCAGATATTCAAATAGAAAATATGTCATCACTTACCCGATATATAAATAGGATTGTAAGCTTATAATTGTTTATGTTTAGGAAATATTAGAGGGTCAATTATTTCGACTCTTAAACACGAATGGAAACGTAAGTAAATCAAACACAAAATTTACTACCCGAAAACGGCAACATAAGTTTGCTGTATAGTGACTTTTTTTTTCAGTTATAAGAATATAAAATTATTTGAATGAATAAAATGATAAGATGATCTGAATATTACGGCCGGGCAATGTTTTATTACATTTATAAAAAATATATACTTATCTATTTAATAAATTTGAGTCAACTTAAAAAATATATTATCTCACAGCCCGTTCGGGCTATTCGCGTTTGGTTACACAATGGTGGTGGTATTAGAAAGGTAGAAATTAAAGGAAATGTATCTGCGTTCACATGGAAGAAGAGTGGGAAGCCATTTAAGGAAATCTCAATAACCAGGGGCGGATCCAGGATTTTCTTGAGGGGATGAAGATTGCCAACGATCGCAAGGGACAACATTAGAACAACAAAAACCAGCCTGTATTACTCACGACCAAAATAAAATTCTACATTAAGTCGGGAAAACTAGCCTCACAAATAACTCCGAGACTCGTCTATCATCATCCACAAAAAGGTAAGTTTTTATTTGAACTTAGTGTACATTAAAAAAAATGCTAGCGTAAACTATTGGTATTAGTTTGCAGTGTGAAAGTGTAAATGTTTCCTTTACTCATATTCCATATTTATTATTCGCTTAGAAACAATTATTGGAGAATCGGAAGAAAAAAAACACATTAGTTTCAAATATAAATATTGTAACAAAAACATATTTTACTGTACTTAAAAATTAGGTGGCATATTCAAAACAGGAATTTAAAAAAAAAGCGCAACAGAAAAAGAAACAATCTACGTAGTATCAATAGTTATAATGTAGCAAAATAATCGAATCATTTTGTTACTTTCATTCGAATTATTTTTGGCTGATATTCGATTTTAAACTGTATAACCACTTAAACTTTGTATTATATTAGCCTTGGAATCATTTGAAAGCGTAAGGTTGATTATTGTGTAGCAATTTGAACAATTTTTTGAAAATGAACCTAATAGAAATGAAGACCTGTATTGAGATAGCCTAGAAGTATTCGAAACCATAAGGTCGATTTTCTCCAGTGCTGGTAAGGAAGTAGTAAATGAATGAATCGGTCAGCTCGCATCGAGTCAGCTACTGTTTTCATTCGAATGATATTTTCATTCGAATAATATTTTCATTCGAATGATATTTTCATTCGAATGATTTTGAAAGAATCGAATGAATCGATTATTCAGAATAATCGAATGAATCGATTCTATTCATCCGATTCTGCCCATCACTAGGAGTTCTACACAGTTGGCTATTGACAGTTGTAAGAGAGTGTCGTGAAGATGTGTCCGTTCACCTATGGCTTGTTTTGAGTACCATGATTGAGATAAAGTGGGTGTAGACAGTCAGAGACAGTGTTATGGACAATGGTCAAATTGTGTTAGTGCCTTAGATATGTATTTGGAATGTTTGTGTAAGGAGTGGTGTATTGTGTGTCATGAGTAGCACGAGAGGAAGCTAGCAGGTATGGATGGTATACCAATAACAACTATAAGGAAACGAAATAGTGCAGTACCGACCGTACAGAATGACACTTTCTAAGATATCCGATCATGATCCAAATCAAATTCTTTTGTCGGCGAGACGTCTATTCGTAAACTCGACTTATTTATTGCTAAGAGGGGTTTTTGATTATTAATAAGTTTCCTCGCACTGTTATTTTGTTTCGGCCACAGGTTTACTAGGCCTGATGTGATCTACACCTGAACAGCGGATCTACCGCCTTTAGGTCCTCTGATACAACCTGGTTTTGGTGATCACCTTCACTGACCGGGGTTACGGGTGCTTCTCATCAACAACCCTAACACTCCCAGCCCACCATGCTGGCAGCCAACTGGCCAAGCCCTGTTCAAAGCCTGTTGGGTTTGTCCCTGACCAGTCTCCTGTCTCTCGTCTGCACCCGACATGACTTTCGTTGGGGTTCAACCCAACCTCCACAGGGTTGCTCAGGCCCCGGGGTACACCACTTGGTGGCGAGATCAGAATACAGTAGGAGAGGCTAATTGGCACCCACTGGTTAGACAAATTTATTAAGCTTCACCACCCCATTTATAGGAAGACCAAGTAAGAGATGGGAGGAACAGATAGCAAGTGAGCAAGTGAGAGCAGGAGAGTGGAAGAGAGTGCAAGAGGAAGAATGGTGGAAAGACAGAAGAAGATGGAGTCATTTTACTAAACGGATCTGGCCACAGGCTGGAAACATTTCATGATGATAAGCAATAAATAGGTCATACAATCAATGATTATAAGACCTGTGGTTACATCTGAATTATTTTAATCCATGAAATATTTTTATAATTTAAAAATGATTGTAAATCAATATTTTAAATAGAAAATAATTCCATCAGACAAAAAAATCTCAATACTAACCTTCGAAAATATTCATTTCTTAATATTTTGATAAAATAATTTTAAACTAATTAGAAACTTTTTATAAAAGTTATAAAAAATTAAGAATATGGAGATATAACTTAAGATATGATAATATTTTGATACTAAATAAGTTACGATTTATTATTTATTATATTTACAAGAAATGTGAAAATGATAGGGGCCTACTCTACTTTTATAGTTTTCACATTTCTTGTTGAAATTTAATAAATCGTGACTCTAACCTATTTTTAACTAACACCTACCGATGCATATTCTCGGCCCTTCTCCGAACGGTAGGAAAGTGTAGGGGTGCCTTGATTTGACATTCTCTTTGGTGAAGCGTTCAGGATCAAAACGTTCAGGATCAGGATAATACTTTGGATCGAAGTGAAGACCAGGTATCGATACAAGCACGCTGTCACCTTTCTTCAGGTGTACATTGGTGCCAGGTATAGTGTAAGGTTTGCTGCAAACGCGAGTGATACCCGAAGCTGGCGTATGTTTACGCAAAGTTTCTGAAAAATAAATAGGATAGTAAAACACGATAGGGGTGAATTAGGTATTTACAGTATAAATCAGCCCAAGACTAGTTAAAATTTGTTGCCAGGAAAATAAACTCTTGATAGGATTATGCTATTAAACTTTTCGCTCACCACTACTAAATATTTACCCACCACGTACACAATAATGTTACTAATCAATAAATGTTTATTGGCTTTAAAGTAAAAGCTTAATACTGAATATAAGGAGACAGTTATTTCCTAGTACAGTCCCTTCAGTAGTTACTTGCCTCGGCAACGACCAAGGAGCCACCTCTGTGTATAATTAACCTATTGCGTATTGACACAGACACAACATTATGTATTGATTTATCAAATTACTTATTAGTATTATAATAAATAGGAAATTGTACTTTATGGTTAGGTGAATAAAGAAGCCTATACGATAAATTTAATTGGCTTTTTCAATCGTACATGTTTGATTGTATATCGATTATAGCTTAATACTGATAATTATTTTTTAAATATAAATGCTTTCTTAAAATCATGAAGTATTTATTTAGAGGAATCCTGGGTATGTTATTTTAAAAACCAGCTCATCTCCTATTCACAGGTTATACAACCTAAAACGTTGAGGTTAAACCTGAAAATAGTATATATTCACATAATTAAAAAAAAATATTAAATAATATTTAAACCTTTATTCTAATTGAAAGTATTTATCATAGTAAAGTTTAAAGATTGAAATATATATTAGTGAATATCAATCTGTAATTACGTGCTTTTGTTGTTTTAGGCAGCCTAAATGCATGGTATATTGAACTAATCTGTTGATTAACTACTTGGCTGGTTTGTTTAAGCTACTCATTATAGCATATATTTCAAATAGAAATTTTATTAAAAACATATTAATATATTATGGGATCCTAGTGTGAATTCCAAACTCATTTTAAATAAATTAACATTCTTTACAATCAAACGTTGCTATATTTGTCCTTTGAATTATGAGCTAGTAGTCTACTAGCCAGTCCACACCATTACACCCTATCCCTATCTTGAGCTATTTATATACATTTCACCTCATTCCACCCTATCCCTATCTTGAGCTAGTTATATACATCCGAACTCTTTACAGCCTATCTCGAACTATTTAAATTCAGCTCTCCTCATTACAAGCTTTCTCTTTCAGTTAATTTTTAAAATTATCCAAAAAATTGTGTTTAGCTTTTCCCGATGGGCTCCTCCCATTAAATTCGCTAGTCAATAGCATATACTTATTTTATAAAATTATTAACTTAAGACAACATTATGTGTCAATTTTCATTTATGACAAAGTCAAACTGGGTATTGGCTTATGGTCTTTTGCAATGCTAAGCTTGACACGTCAGTACTGTGAAACAGTTTCCTCCCATTGTGTATCAATTTCGTACTTCAATGTTCATACTCACACCTTATTATTTATGCGATAGTTTAAAGAGATAGTGAATGGGAGGGAGTATTGAATTGGAACAGTCTTTGTTATCTTAACTTAGCCTAGCAACCACTCATAAATATTCCCTTTTGAAAGATTTATAATTGTGTAATTTTATTATATTTATAAATATGGGTTTGTGTAGGTCACTGTTAAAATTGTAAATCAAAGTCAAAGTTGAAGTCAAATAGCTTTCATTACCGTTACACTATACTATTTTTAATCTAGCCATCCATTTAAACGCAGATAAAAGTTATTATGGTATGCTCTTGCCCCAAGATGGGCTACAAATTATCATGCCCTCTCCTTTGTGGTTATTGCCCGAAGATTTTGCTGCTACTAAATGATATTTTAAAAAGGATAAACTATATTAGTATTCCATATCGATGCCTGCTCGACATGTTACTGATATAAGTAAAAAATTTCACGGAAAACACCTTTCAATTCACATTTCCTTATTTAAATTAGATTTTTAAGAATATTTAAATATTCCTTTAATGAAACATTATGCCAATTTTATAAAAGGATTACTAAAATATTTTGAGATATCGTCAAACTGCATCCTCACAGATTAAGTTTACAGCACAGGGGGACATCCTGAATAAAGGAGAATGATTTCATCATGGAAAATATTATAAGCTGACTACAGAGAAATATAGTACCATGAAATAAACACAGTGCTAGTATGGGATTGTTTCCAAATAGAAAGATATTAAGTATTTAAATAAATCTAAACAAAATGACCGTGTAGATAAATAGAAAAATATACCAAAAATAAAAATTAAATTTAGAAAAAATATTAATATAAAAATGAGGATGATTAAAAAGTTCAAAGAAATAAACAAAGCTCACTACATTATTTTATGCTGACATATCTGGATATCTTTATGCTTACGCTAATGATGTCTTTAATTAATCACTAGTTTGTGTTTAAATACTGTTTAGTAGCGGTTCTAATGTAATATTGTATACTTAAAAAGGACATATCAAGTGAGATAATTCAAATATGTTCAAATATATAAAGGTTTTTTCTACATTCGAAATGTTGCGAGGAATTCGAAGGTTTTATATGGTGTAAAATTGAAGGCAGTTTTATATTATACTTTGACATATAGAAGCTTCACACACCCATATATTTATAAATTATTTTTAAAGCTAAGTATATAAATATGTTTCGACATACCATTAACTACTTGATCTAGATAGTTCATCTTATTTATTATTTCAAAGGTAATTTTGTTATCTTGTGCTCTGAGAATTGTACAAATTTCCTCTGCAAGACGGTCTTGAATATCTTGATTTACAGCTAGTTCATGAAGACAAAAACTTATTGCTGAAGTTGAGGTTTCAAACCCAGCAAGATAGAAGACGAAGCACTGAGCAGCCAGCAGGTTATCAGTGATGTCTGCAAGACCAGAATAAAACATAAATTTATCTACCTTAGTGATTTTGTAGTATGTAATGTACTAGGTAATAACCTTATGATTATAATTATTTTGTAAACTACTAGCTAGGGAAATAGCACCTTTAGGTGTCTAAATTCACTGCCTTAGTTAAATAAAATAACAGCTATAGTATAGACATTCATTATTTTGTATAACAATAAGTTAGTACTTCTACAAAGAGTTTTAAAATTATGATAAGAAAATACAGCCAAAAGAATATAGTTTAGCTATGGTAATTTTACTAGGTGTCCACTAGATACCTCTCCTACGAGATCTATTTTTATTGATACCTCAACAATAAGTGTCTTGGTGCCATCTTTATAACTAAGATTCAGATGTCAATCAATCTCCCATTTGACCCAAATATTTGATCATATACCGAGAAATTGGTTGACTTCCAGACTTTAAATAAGCCTTTGACTGGCTGATGAAAACAATGTGTATTTTTATACAGTTTAAACTATCCCTGCATGGTTTCTTAACCCCCACCCCTATGGCACTTATACTCACTCAAACAATATTTTACTGGATCAAAAGTATTTGTCAAATTAACTTATAATATTAATTTCCTTCACTGGAAGAATTAATATTTTGCAATCTGGAAGCTAAATTAACTAACCCATTTTAAATAAAATGTAAGTAAATTAGTTTTTAAATAAAATGTTTAACTTACTTAAAGGAGATTTTTTGATATCTGTAACACCATTCACATTATATTTCAAATGCGTGTCTTCCTTTGATATGTCATCCACTAAAACATCATTTTTTAAATTGATCAAAAGCTGTAAGAAGTCATTTCTAATCACATTATTGTCTTCACGATATTTTATAGTTCTCGTCACTAATTTCTTTATGTAGGCTGTAACCTCATCGTTCATTCCGGATAGCCTAAAAGTAGTAGACATTTTAAAGAGAAAGTTCCAAATAGAGAAACCCAAGGAAATTTTTGGAGCCTTTGCGATCATAACTCTATGTTCAGATTTTGGATCCTTTATAGTATTCAACTGAATTCCTAAAATGCATGTCCCTATGGCATCAACCAGATAATGAGAAGTGACCTCGTTTATGTTTATAGAAGAGCGAGCATCTGCGAAACTTTTCAAATTCGTACTCATTTCAAAAGCACACTGTACAATTAAATCAAACATAGACTTCATTTTGGCCGATGAAAATACTGGGCTGATCTTATACCTCATAAACTTCCACGAGTCGCCACCTAATTGAACGAGATTGGAAGACAGATCTGATTCATTCACCGGTTGTTCTGTGAAGCGATTAATAAAATGAGAGAAATCTTTGGTAAGTATGAGTTTAATCAATTCGGGGTCTCTAACTAATAGAACAGGATTTCTAGACTGGTAAAAACCTCCGAATCGATATCCATCCAGATCCTCATAAAGTTTTCGAAACATATCAAATCGGGAGACACGTTGAAAGATCAGGTCAAAAGTATTGCCAAAAATTGAATTAGGTGTGATATGATGAACTCCTTTGGATTTCCAATAGCCAAAACATGAGGTGCTGCGCCAATAGATATAAAGAAGAATGGGAGCTATAAAAATCCCAATTTCCATCAAAGATATCTCCAATGGTAGCTTCATTTTAAATAGGTTACCTGGAAAAGAAGTTTTAGTCATAAACATATATTACAATAGCATCTATAACTAAAAACTAGCACCAAAATTGTTTAAAGTGAATATTTAATAAAATAATGCTACTTAAGAGACTTGCATAAAAATCTTTCTTAAATACTAATTTTAATTGTAAATATATTTTAGTTTATATAAAATATTTCATCAAATTTTTAAAACCTGTAATTTTACTTTTAATATGTGATTATGAAAAAACTAACCTTGACTAATGAATGACAGGGAAGTAATTATAATATCTGAACGCCAAGCGCAGGCTACTTTATATATTAACTTTTTTTTTTACAGTTGTTGAATCAAATATAGAACCGTGAATACTTAACTTATTTACACTCCTACCCTTTCTTTCAGGAACAATGTTATCTGTTTCTTATCATAGAAGATAAAAACAAAAGGTGCAATAAACAATTATTTAAACAATAAAAAAGCTTAATTTTTTTGTCTGAGACAAGATTGCATTTTGCAACAGTTAACACAGATTGTAGTGATGAAAGCATTAACAATACCTTAATTTTTGTAGAAAGAATAGTATCTTTTAGTTTATAAAATTTCAAGAACTATTTCTATATTTATTAATGCATCAAGTCATGTTATCTGCACCATTAACGTCTTAGAGATATTATAAATAACTTTAAAGTAACACAAATAATATAATAAAATTTTATCAATGTTGTCCGCAGAGAAATGTGTTTGAATTTTCTTAACTGTTTTTCCAACCTAACTCATACTCTGGTTTGAAAAGGGTTTTATTGAGATACACCTTAATCTATATTTTGAAATATCAAATGTAATTTTTAAAAAGGAATTTAAAACATAGTAAAGAATATAATTCAACCTGATAAATAACTTTTCAACTAACGATCCAAATAACGAATTACAAAATAATCTAAAAATATCACGTTCAAATCTATTCAGTAGTTCTCTAGAAGTGAACATTTAGGTACAGAAAGTATCCTATTTAAGGATCTGTGAATTCAAAATACCCACTCTAAGCTAAAATAAGGTTTCTTTGGATCTATTAATGGAATTTATTCTGTAAATTGCTCTTTATAATTAGCAATCAGATTAAAAAGGAAAATAATTAATTATAGGCCTACATTCATTACGAGAATACACCATTGACCCTGCACTTTAAGACATATATTTGAAAAACATCAATTTTTATTTGATTTAGTTCGTATGATCAACAGCGTTGAGACCCTGTTGTTAAAATCCACATAATATAAAAAAAAATCATCGCAATCAGTAAAGCGGTTTCATAAATCTTACGAAAAGACAGAGTCAAACACTTTGATTTATAAGTAGTAGAGAGGGGCTTTATCTCATAGTACTTTGAATGTACGTACTTATGTACATGCAGTATTTGTTAATCTACCGGTATTTAAACACTTAAGAATTTTGTTATCTTATGTTGAAGTATATTTTGGTTAAAAAGAAAAAAAAAAGTAATGCGCACCACACAGACTTTCCATCTCCTTTATACATAAATGAAGACATCAACTTAAAAGTAATAGAATTTGTCAAAATAAGTAACGACCATTAATACAGGAACATGGTTAAAAAATAGAGCATCACATTCAATTTTTGGAACCCTACCTTCCTCCCAGTTAAACGCCACCGATGGGAATTCTTGGTAACTAAGTATTACCGTACCTTACTGGGCTATGGGCTAGCTACCGGCAACATATTAGAGTATTTATGTTACCTAATTTTTTTAAGCCCCACATCACCCCCAAAATTATTTTTGGTTAA
Source organism: Timema genevievae (assembly GCA_902155825.1). Lineage (NCBI taxonomy): Eukaryota > Metazoa > Arthropoda > Insecta > Phasmatodea > Timematidae > Timema > Timema genevievae. Next base: position 297,769 of record CABFWO010000022.1, read on the forward strand.
CATTTAATCAGAAAATAAATTAATAATAATGGTACATAACTCAGCACGGAATTTCTCGCGCTATTGTTTAAAAACTTATATATCTACTCAAACCTCGTAATATATGTGAAACTAAATAATATACACTAGCAACCCCAAACATTAATTGCAATATACTTATATTGAACATTTTTTGAGTCCTTGATTTGAATTTTATAAATTTATATTTAAAGAATTAATGTCCTCATTTGTATGTTTGAACCAATAAAAAAAGATTGTTAATTAGTCCCCAAGGGTCAACACTACGTATTAAAATGTCTACATCCTTTAAAATTTTCTACATTTTATTAGGTGTTGCATATCTTCAGGTCATCGCATTGCTATTAAAATATTCATTTATAAATTTTGACCAGTAAAAAATGTAAATATTATCTATTGAGTCTAAAATGAGGGAGCTAGATCATTGCTGTACAAAATCTCTCCTCAGAGGTTTAAGGAAAAATAACAAACTTTTTGATAGACTTATATTTAATTACTCTATGGCATTGGAGAATTATTGCATCAAAACTTGAGTAGTGTACATTTAAATAAAGCTCACCAAATGATATTAATATATTTGCCAATATCTCAGAAACTATTGATTTTATAAAAATATATTTCAAATAAATGTATTTTATTTATATAATACTACAATTTTGCAATGATAAATTATTTAGTATCTCATTTAGTTGCGGAGATACGGAAATTTCCTCTTCTGTAAAGTACCCTAAAAGTCATTTTCATGGTTAAATGAAGTTGACCATTTTATTTGTGATCGTAATCAACGCATAGATACAAATTTTAATCAAAATCTTTACAGCCGATTTTGAGAAAATTAATTTTTTTCTCTTTTCGATTTTTATTAATATACTCTTAATTTTACTCTTAAAAAGACACAAAGACAGATGGCATTGCAAAACAGCTTTTTAGGGTTCGGGGGGATCATGAGACGTATACATCCATCAACAATTCAGGTTAGATTTTTTTTACGGTTGCAATACTTCTTTAGTGTTCGAAAAGTTAAATATATATATATATATATATATATATATATTTGCATATAGCTCTAGAGCTATGGTTTATAAAAACATGTTTTGAATAAAAGCTTTGTATTATAAATAACCCTACATATTTGCAATGATTAGTAATTTCATATCTCAAACAGTTTTGGAGATATGATTAAAAAAAATGAGAATTACCGCATCAGAACGGAACACTTAAAGTCATTTTTACGAAATACATAGAGTATCCATTGAAATTTAATCAAAATCGTTAGAGCCGATTTTGAGAAAATAGAATTTTATTCTTTTCACCCTTAAGTAAACTACCCTCAATTTTATGGTTGGATATCCAATTCCAAACCTCGGGGAAACCCTATGAAAACCCTAGAATCCAAGTTTCAGCCTGATCGGTAAAATAGTTTAGGCTCTAGTTGGAGGAACAGACAGGCAGACAGACATTCAAAAACCAATTTTTCTGATACGGAGGGTCATGTAACGTCGAGATTCATCAAAATCTCTAGTTCGATTTTATTGAAGATCACAATAATTTATCTACCTGTAAGATAGCGAGAAAGTGAAAATTGAAAATACGGCTCAGTTAGTTCCTGTCCCGTGAAAATTACTATAAGTGTTCAAAGTTTAAGGTTTTAGAGTTCATTTAGGGGCTTCTGGAGGGTACGGAAAGAGAGACACACATTAGGAAATTATATATAGATATATACACTGGGTAGAAATGTAAGCATTTGCATATGCATTTATATTATATAATTACCATATTACATAATACCATGATTTTGTTTGGAAGAACAGTAGAAAAAATTCAAACATATTTATTTGCGGCCAACATTGATAACATATTACTTTTTTACTTGTGTTATTTTATAGGTATTGATAATATTTATCTAAAAAGACATCTGCAAATAATATGACCTGGTGTATGTATATAGTAAAATTATTTTAGTAACTTTAGTAACTAGCTTCAACTGTTCTTACTACCAAGATCATACTATACGTACGTATCTATCCACTCAGCTATGTTTACGTTATAACGATTAATTCCTTTAAAAATATTTCAAATAATCAATCTATTTTGTTTAAGTATTTGGTGACACAATACTATACTAAACAGTTTTTCTTACCAAAAAGTTTCCTTGTAATTTCTCATTTTTACAGTTCTAGCTTAATACGAGAATTTTTCAAACATAGTATTTACGTCATGGCACTTCTAAATCTAATAACACTTTATGGTTCACCATAGAATAGTTTTCATTTGCCCATCAAGCATAGCCACTTACAAAATGTCAATTACTCCGCCTTTTGACCTTTTCTGTGACCTTTATTTGTAAAAGTGGACCTTCTCATTTACTCTTTGCTTCAATATCACATATTAAAGACTTTTTTTTAATTTTAATTATACTAAGTCAGAGTTCCTTTTTTTTAAAATTACGACCACTCAAAAAATATATTCTAGCTTTTCCCATTGTTTTTAATTGTACTTTCTACTCTTCCTTTATTTAAAGAGTACTTACTTCAATTATGCCATACGATTTACATTTAAATTGAAATTCCTTTCACTCCCAAATACTGACTTATGGTGAATACTTACTCCTGTACCTTTAAATACGAGGAAAGTAAAGTAGCTAACATTAAAAGGGAGCCTGGAATTATTGCAAAAAGGATTTATGTGAAACAGTTTGTAGTTCCAGCTTATTTCCAAATAAGTACAATTTTAAAAACTAGATTGAAATACTAGTTTTTACAAAGTTTACTTAAGTGAGGTTCTCACCCTTTTATGGCCTAATTTTAATTTGTTTATATTCAATCAGTATTTGCATTACAAATCAATAATATATAATCTTATATTATTTTATACTTGCTATTCAATATTTTCTATCACTTCAGTTTCTTGAAGTATAAATAAAAAAGTAAAAGATGAAATGCATATTATTTTAGATGTATAGGTAGGTTCATAAACACCCGCTTCGTTGGCAGCATGGTCTAAGGCGCCACTATCGCAATAGACTAGACTGCTGATACGGGGAGATCGTGGTTCGATCATGGTCGGGTGTTCTTCCTACATGCTATCTACCTACTCTACCTATCTCTCTCCGTCTCTTTCTCTTTCCATATCTCTATTTCTATTTCTTTCTCTCTCCATATCTCTATTTTTCTTTCTCTATCTCTTTCTCTGTTTCTCTCTAGCTTTATAACTTTCTTTATTTCTCGCTCTATCTTTATCACTTTCTCTATTTCTCTTTCTTTCTATCCCTTTATATATCTCTCTGTCTCTTTATCTATTTCTCTCCCTTTGTATCTCTTTCTCTCTCTTTTTACACCTTTCTTTATTTCTCTCTTTCTATCCTTTTCTCTATTTCTCTCTCTTTCTATCCCTTTCCCTATTTCTCTCTTTCTATCCCTTTCCCTATTTCTATCCATCTATTTCTCTTTCTATCCATCTATCTATCGCTCTCTATCTCTTTCTCCACACAAATACTGGTATTTTTACTCTATACTCAATCTTCCTTGTTCCTAACCAATGAGCGTATACAGCCAGAACAGGTAGTAAGACATGGTGCTAAGATTAGTTCATAAACGAATTATTAATGACAGTGTAAAAATAAGAAAATATACAATATTTTGTTTGCATTAAAATGTAAATACAAGACTAAGAATTACTGTATATCTTTATTTAAAAAAAGTTTTACAATCATGATAATAAATAAAGACTACGTTAAAATATTCAAAAAATATATAAGTATTATATATCTTTACATTCTAGATCTAGTTGATAGTTATTTAAATGTTATTATTTCATATAATTGATAAAGTGACATGTTTATATCAACACAGTATTTTTAAAAAAACACTTAAATTATTACAAGCAACATTTTTGTTTTAATTTGCTAAATGGTACTGATAGTTTCAGAATCCAGATACATTTAGATATATAATAAAAACATAATATCAATAAAACCTTTTTAATTCTTTTAACTATTTTATTGAAGTAATATATCTGACACGAGAATAATATAGATTTTGATTGGAGTTGATAAGTTAAATATTCTGATATTAGGCTACTATATTATGTTTATGAATAAGCAATTAATATATATATATATATATATTACTTGAAAGGGTGTGTTGAAATTGTCATCATTGTGTATTTCAGTGTATAGATAATCCAATGATAAATATTACCTAAATTAAATAGCTCCTCTACAAACACACTAAAAAACGGCTTACTCATGATTTGAAGTGTTGCTAGGCTGAGCATAGCTTGTTAAAACGGCACCTGCAGTACGTAATTCCTTGCGCGCTGCTCATTTGACCTATCAAATATGTAGTATATGCTCTACACACCTCACATTGGATTGTATGCTCGTTGGTACTGGAAAGTAATAGTTCTACTGAGGAAAGAGGTACATTTACGGGCACGGTTCAACTACAGTCCAATAATTTTCACAGGAACATTTTTTTTATAAAATAAAGAAAGAACTATTGCAAGCACTGTTGATTAAACTTTTACTATTTTTACATACTAGAATTATTAAAATTTGAGCTAGATACATAACGCGGTGCACCGGGCAGCCATTGAGATTCAGATATATCCGCAATTATGGATTTATACATTAACCGGATTTTGAAGCTCTTCTTATCCGTTCAAACATATCCTATTTAATTCACATAACTAAAAAAAATAAAAATAAAGATAAAAAACTAATTTTTCAAAATTACACATTATATCGATGAAATTTGATTATATATTTCTTATATTATAGGTGCTGATTTTAGATATACCCAAACACACACATTATATATAGGCCTAAACACACATACAAACATATATATTTTAATATAAAGAAAATGCTGAATATCAAATGACTTGACGGACGAATAGATAGAAGTTGGGTTTTTTTACACTACGTCTTGTTAGACTTAAAGATACCACGCTTACATTAAAGTATAGTAGCACTTCTAGTTCTCAGATTAGGTTCTTCCTAAAGTAAATTGAGTTTGCTCTGCCTCCCTTAGCAATACTACACACAATGACACTGAATTTCACGTAAGGTAATGCGCCATATTTAGACTTCGTAGTTAGAGCACAAGGAAAATAGTGTGTGAGAATGTATCCCATAAGAGAAGAAGAGTAAATAACCTGTTCATTTGGGACTAAGAGGGTTGTAAGGTAAAGAACATTACATCCAAAAGAACCTCTGTTCCCCAGTTGGAACTAATAATAAGGACGTAGACTCTACCAGGTAAAGTCAGAGACACAACACTACATCTTAAACCCAAACCGGCCTCTTGTCAGAGGCCCTAGATATAACTAAGGCTCCCGGGTTGGATTCTTGGCTGGTACTATCCGGGAATTTTTATCGAAAGGAGAATTATTCTCATGCTCCTCAAGGTTTGGTTATCTAGGCGTAATTTAGGATAATATATTCATTCATCTACCCCGGAATTTCACTAACATCATCCCCTCATCTCATTGAGACGTGGAAAAGAGCCTCCACGAAAATTGATGTGAGATTAGTACATTTGCGCGTTCTTTGGGAAACGGTACATTAGTACTGGATAATCTTTTCACAAACTGAGATACAGATTGATATAGTCCAAACACGACATCATCATCGTCATCATATTTTACCCAAAGATGGGGTATATTACATAAAGATTTATGCTTCTACAAACAAATTTTCATAGGACATATTTCATATTTGACAGAAATTTTATTTTATAAATATTTTCACGTATTTATACATCAAGTCATGTCAACTGTAGCTGTCACTTTTGATAGACAAAATCAATAGCTATCAAGGGTGGGTTTCGTGCCCCCCACAACCCTCCCTCAATAAGTTTTATAGTTAGTTCTAACAATAATGATTAGGCTAATTAAATAATTATATGTTACGGTAGTGTGCGAGTTAATGTCAACACAAATGCTAAAATTCAAAAAAATCATTTATTATACATTAGGTAATATTATGAGCACTGTAATTTTGTTTAAATATGAAGTATGTCCCCCTTTGGCTGGAATAACTTTTTGAAGTAGTTTTGGTAAGGACATTTATGAAATTTTCGCAGTTTTTCTTGATTTCATCATCGTGAAACCACACTTGAATTACATTTTCTATCATCTTTGTTTTGGTTGTGGAGTCCATCTACAAAGTCTGGACTTACAAAGGACCCAAAAATTTTCAATAGGATTTAGGTCCGATGAGTTCCCTGGCCATTCCAAAGCCGTGATATTTTTGTCTTTGAAATACTTCTTCATAACCTTTTGATTTATGGCATGGGGCTGAATCTTGCTGAAAGATTGCTTTACCATTGGGATAAACATTTTCCAGTTCTCTTGGCAATTTTTCTTACTGTAACTCCTTGTATTGTTGGCTATTCATCATTCCTTCAATTGGTACAAGAGATATGATGCCTTCATAGGAGAAACAGTCCCAGAACATCTTCTTTTGGGGTTGTTTGACTGTTTGATCAATGTGGGCTGTCGTAACTTTTTCATTGTAACTTTTTCTGACGTATCGTGATCACTGTCCCTGTACTAAAAAGTCTGTCACCTCTGAAAACAACACCTTTCTCCAATCTTCTGCTTCCCAGCTGGCAAATCTTTTGACCCACAGAAGCCTTTTCTCCATCATCGGAGCAGTCAGAAGTTGTTTCTTCCGAGGTCGGATGGCCTTTCTTCCCTTTCCTTTGAACCTTCTTCGTACTGTTGAATCATGAATTTTTACACTAGCATCTGCTAAGTCTCGTTGTAAATCAAAACTTGTTTTGTGGGGATTTATTTTGCCGTTTATGATTAAAAAAGCTTCATCTCGTGCAGTAGTCTTCCTCTTTCGTCCACATTTTTCTACTCGCTCCACTTCAACTGACAGTCTCTTTTTATTTTAAAACTTTGTTCCCCACCCCAAGACTTAAACAACACTACGTTGTCATCTCCCTTTGTGTAAAAGAGGTGTGCAAACTTAATGTTACAATCTTCTCTCATTTTATTGGCGTGATATCCATATTGAAAAAGTTTTAAAAGCATGCACAAAATGCTACAGATGTCAATCTTTATCTTGCACTTAGGAAAGGATCAATTATAAGCTCAAAATACTTAAAGTATACATGTACACAAGTTCTAGCATAATGCTTGATTTAAGGTTACTGCATATTAACCAAAATTGTCACCACAAATAGCATAATTGTGTTGCCAACAGTGAAAAGTATAAAATAATAGCAGTGTTCACTTTAATTTGCGCACTACTGTATATGCAAGACTAGTTGTACTGTCACGTATTGTCTCACAAGCCATATGGCTCACGTCAATAATTTATTTACATTTTTAACACACAGTTTAATTAACAAATAAATAGTATAACACAATCACACAAACTTTCTCAAATTGTGTATTCTGCCTTTGAAGATAACCTCCAGGAATTGGTTTTCAGTAAACTACCCTTAAATACGTTTTCTTTATAAAAAAAATCAACACATTATCTAGTTAATAAAAATAATATTTTTTTATATATCACTGAGACCAATTAAAATATACGCTGCTATTTTTCATGGTCACACACTCCCAAGATACCAATTTGAAACCAAATGGTTAGGGTCATTTTTAAAATATCTCCAGCTTTTGAAAAAACATACATCAGTAAAATACCCATAAATCAGTTTAAGTCCCCCGTTTCTCCAAAAAAAATACAATATTAATTGTCATATTAATCATGCCAAAGATACCTATTTGGAACCAAATTGTTTTGGCCATTTTTTAAATATATAATGTTTTTGAAAGATCAGAGCTATATAAAATACCCATAAACTATTTTTCACCACATAAACAATTATACAAATAATTATTTTTCATACCACACAAACTACAGATATAAATTTTGAACAAAAAGCTGTGAGCTACTATCAAAAATTAAAAATTTTCTAAATTATCTCATCTGTAAACTACCCCAGTGTTTTTGCAGTTTTTATGAAAAAGCTTTTTTTTTTGCTAAAATAAATAAAATATTGCTCCAGTACAAACATAAAATTTAATTTTCTTCACATGTTGACCTGAACACTCAACAGTTCTTGAATATCTGATAAGGGTTTCTTGAATTTAGTGACAACTTTTTCTCTTAATTTAAAATGTTTCTCATCTAATGCCTCTAGGCTCATGACAGCTATCCAAGAAATGTTGGTATCACCATGAGGAGAAAGTTAAATTCTTTCATTTTGCTTGAGCAATATTTTATTTACTTTAGCAAAAAAAAAAGAAGTTGCCATAATAACTGCAAAAGCACTGGCCTTTTCTAGCGTCCCCTTCCATCCCACCTTAAGTAATTGCAATTATCTAAATAAATCTTATGAGACACAATCAAGACAGATATAAATAGACGTGGTTCCACCAATATAGTTGACTGTATATATTTCACACATTAAAAGTTAATATCAAAGTCTTGATGCTACTCGAGCAAATATTTGACTTGGTCACGTGTATCCCTATCCTAAGGAAATAAGAGGGAGTGAACTAGTTAATGACGGGGTTGGGGTGGGGGTTGAGGGGGTGTGAGGTTAAAGGGGGTCAGCAAGGTTACACCCATTACCCCTATGGTGCGTGGCTCCAGGGAATGAACTTAAGGTGATAATCTTACATTAACCTTCCAGATAATCTTACATTAGTGCCGCTTTAATTTAGCTTTATGTTGGTTGCGAGTCTTAGTATGGTGGTGTAATAGGTAGAGTGGGGAATGGGGGAAGAGTGTTCAATGGGTGTCTGGGGAATATTTGGTGGGGGGGGGGGGGGCTTAAGGGAAA
>CABFWO010000022.1:307319-318637 GCA_902155825.1 Timema genevievae
TGTGTGTGTGTGTGTGTGTGTGTGTGTGTGTGTGTGTGTGTGTGTGTGTGTGGACTACACCTTAAAGCCCATCAATGCCATTTAGGTATTTACACAGTTGAGATGAGTATGAGGAAATTAAGAATTGAATAATATTTTAATGGCATTTTCGTGGAGGGAGAGTGGAAATAGGCTCTAAATATACCATCAGAAGTCACACTTGACGGGTAATTGAACCCCAACACCCCCTCCTCCCAGTCATGGGCAGTCCAGTCTTTTGGGTGCGTTACAGTCTCCTAATAAAGCAGTTGATTAGTGATTTAATTACATCTGTAACGTAGTTTTAAACAAATTTAAATAGGTCAGCAGTGAGAGAAAAAAAATTAGTGATAAAAATAAATCTCTTGAAATCCATGCTCAACATTATTTTTAAAAAAATAGCACAATAACTACAATAATTCTAGCGACTGAACCTTTAAAACACAATCTTAATATTAATGGAGCTTTTACCATTTTAGCACCTTGTTCAGTGTTCCATAAATTGAAAATGGTTTAAGACCGATTATCTAAGCTTTGCCTTTATTCAGATGCACCTGTGTTACGTGACAACAACTATTACCTTATCTACCTTATATTCAGCTTCGATTTTACTTTTCATGTTTCAAGCTCTTTTCGCAATTAAAAATGACCTCTACACACACAATTTGTCCAGTTGAGGTAGAAGAGGGGGTCCGCAATAGACTAACAGCAATGTTAACCACCCCTTGTTGCCTCACTTAACCTAACCTTTGCTTTTTGAGGTATGCCTTCGTGCAATAAGATAGGCTTTGTTTTATTTTACTTTATATTAATTAAATTATAGTATTCTATAAAAAAAATTCTAACTCATTTTGTTTTGTTAGTTTTTAAATATACAGTGTGACCTTCATATATCGAACTTCCGTGTATCAAAATTCTCTGTGTGTCAAAATTTGGCGAATCCCCGTGACATTACATAGAAAAACTCTTTATGTATAAAAAAAATTTCTATACAACTAATTTTTTTCAAGACGAATCAGGATTCTCCCTCCGTAATGACAATGGTATAAGAAAAACAAGTGAGAAAAAATCGAATTGAGATGTCGCAGGAGGAAGAAAGAAATGTTTAGTCAAACTCGTTGCGACACCGAAGGGTTGCCTAGAGTGGTGTCACCACACTCCCCTCTAACCTTTTCTCAAGTAACCTTTCTCTGCTATAAATCAGGTTCAGTTTGTCACAGTATCTCTAAAACCGACTGTTCATGCTTGCTATTGTTTTTTTAAGGTATGTAGAACACATTTTTTCTTGTTGGTTTTTTTAAGTTATCTTTATAAACATAACTCGTATATAATGTGATTCTCATTCACTTATAATGAGTACGTTGATTAGGAAATAGTTCTTAATACAATAGACCACACAATTTCATGTATAAAAAAGATAGTTTCTTTACACCGAGGTTTCTATATATAGTTTTTTTCCTGGAACCATAGACTTCGACATATCAGTTCCGACTGCATATATGTATGTATTGTTATGATTGTTAGTTTGTAAATATTAATGCATTATTGTGAATGAAAAGGTTCAAAGGAGTTTTGAGTGCTCATAAACTCACTTTTCTTGTACATGTTGGTTTTCCAGTGTGCCTTTGGCGCAACTTGGGTCTGGTAATGGGGGTTAGTTATTTAGGTCATTGGTGCGATTTGGTTTCGGTCAAGTACCTGAACCAGGTAGATTGGCGTTATTCGGGTGATCCCGATACCTCATTCTCACCATCACTGTGGTCTCACGATGTTTGCCATGTTACTACGTTATGCAGGGTTTTTTTCTCGTGCACTTTTGATTAATGTATAGGTGCGCTTTTGATATGATGTTTCCCCGGCTTGTGCGCTTTAAATGTTTACCACTCTTCCCATACTCCCGTAAAGTTAATTTAAACCTTTAAACCTTCACAGAGTCCCATTATATGCTAAACCGTGTGCTCACATGTAAAACAAGGTTAAATATAAGCACGAATGTGTCACTCCACGTATGTATTAGTCTGAATGGTGCAGTTACCTGACGGCTAAGGTAAAGTTAAGCCCAGCGAGCGGGTCGCGCCATACTTCGGATTGACAAACCAGAACGGCTAATTTTGAAACGTGTGGGTTGCGAGTTGCTAACGGATTGCTCGAATCTTGCATTCAACCTAGGAAACACCTAATATGGAATCTACTGGACTGCGAAATTTTATGTCAGACTTGAGGTTTGCGAGATAACTCCACTCGCCAGATAAACACCGTGAGAGACAGGGCTTGTCTAGTGAGTAAAGCAACATAAAACAGCCTGTTTATGTGGTCTTATGGTCTAAGGCTCTACTCTCGCCGTAGAATATACAGCCAATGACGGTGAAATCAAGGTTGGAATCATTGTCGAGTGTACTGAGGGTAGTTTTCCTTCGCATTTTACCTACACCCAAATGTGGGTACACTTCCTTTAAATATAACCTCTCTAATCCCTTAACTACTCGCGTAATTAGTACATGTGTGTATATCCCGAACGGGTAGTATGGAATGGTGCTAAGAATAATGATCAGATGGATGGGCCTCTTCCTCTTTGGTTGCAGCATTCTGAGAGTGATTTTGTTGAAATAAACTTGTCATTGTACAAAATAGGTTTTCAGAAACAAAAAAATTATTGGTTTGAAAGTTTCATGACATGTTTTTATATAATTATATTTTGTTTGTGTCAAATGGAAAAAAATAAAATTAATTTACTCACTCCCAGCATGAATTTTTGTCCAAGTTTGCAGCTTTCTTTCCTCATAATCTTTAGTTAACGGGTTCAAATCCTCAATTTTTAATAAATTGTTTTTGCCTGAAAAAATATAAATGTTACAACCGAACATATAATTGATTTCAAAATGTGTTTATAAAAATATACAAGGTATTTGGTTATAATGTCAAATTGGTCAGTTCATTGTCATGGAAAGTAGTTTCAACTCCCAACACCAGAGAGATGAGTTACGATCCAAATTATTGTTTTAAGCTACTTTTTTTTTATGAATAAGTATAAAGTAATTTTTTTTAGGTACTGTAACTAACGTGCATTATCTTAACCGACTGACTATATCAGCACACAACGTTTTAATTTAACGTAGGTTTATAGCACGGTACCGAGGGGATGTAGGAAACGAAAAAAATAAAAAAATGGTTTTGTTTCAGTTTTTATTCCAAAACTTTTTTTTGGTCTATATAAATTAGATCTCCCTTCAGTAGAATCATAAAGTTTAATTTTCTTCACATGGTGACGTCAACAGTTCTTGAATATCTCAAAAGGGTTTCCTGGAATATAATGACAACTTTTTCTCTCTTCATATTATAAATAGCTTATCATTTAAAGCTAATATGTTCATGATAAATATTCAACAATTGTTGTTGATATCACCATGGGAAGAAAATTAAACACTATGTACTGCAGCAATACATTATTTATTTTGGCCAGAAAAAGATTTGCTACAAAACTGCAAAACACTGGGCTTTTCTCGCGTTCCCTCCATCCCCCCTTCCCTAATTAATCACTCTAAAGAAATTACCCACACCTCACAAATTGTAAATTGTTAAGAACAAAGGACCTTAAGATCAGTAGACCAACAAGCTATCCTCTTTTTTAATCGTAATGCCTTACTACTTGTTCAGATTGAACGCATATGTTAATTACTCTAAATGCGTAGGGAAGTGGAAGGAAAAATTTTAGATATAATCTACCCAAATTTGCGTGAAAGGAGAGTGAGAAAGAATTTAGGAAAAAATCACCCTAGTAGATCCGATGGTGATTCAAACCCCAGTTTCCCAGTCATCACCCAGCCAGTCTAACACTTTAATATTGCCTTAGACCATTTGGCCACTGAAGCGGCTAAAAATGATATTGACTGAGCTATTGTGTCGGACACCGTAAAGAGCTAATGGCAAGGCTTACCTACTTTGGTGTTCGAGTGGTGACGTCACACTCGAAATAGACTACACTACCGATGAAAGGGAGATGGGGATATGAATCTCCGTCGGGTGAACTGAAATATGATTTTTCGTAAAATGTGATCTATTGTAATTCGAATATAATGTATTAGAGAGGTTGGCCACCTTTTATCGTATGTTTTATTAAGTTATTTGCAGTTAGTTCTTAAATATCAGTAGACGAAGATAAGAATTTAGGTATACAAAATAATGATGATAAAAAATATATACCAGCGGCTTAAACAACTTGATTCAACTATTTAATAAAAGTAACATTAGATGTAAATAATTTCAGCCAGAATTGTTCAAAGGTTGGTTAAACATATAATCTATAAATAGAAGATATAGAATCAATTATTCAGAGTTTACTTAAAGTACATACCCAAATCCTAATAGCCTCTCTCATGCTAAGTGGTTTGAAACGCTTATTTGCCAAAATCAGATTAATGATGGATTATCTGAAAAAGCCATAATACTCAATATATCTCTTTCAAGTTTATAGGATGAGAAGTGTGGATTGCAGGTAGCTACATCAATACTCTACAGCAGTGGTTCTCAAACTGCGGACCCTGGTGGTGTACCAGGTGGTCCACACATAGAACCACAGGAAAATAAATGATATTAAACAATCATATTTGCTTTCTCAACATAGTATAATAGTTTTAGACTAATTAAAAAAATTACTAATCTATCCTTAAAGGATCTTTATTATACTATCATGTAAATAATTTTCTGATAGCCGTTTTAAACAAAATATTTATATCAACTTTTGAAATCACTAACATTGCCTCTTCATACACCTAAAATAGTTTTTTATCATTATTCTTGTAATATACTGGACTGTCGATGACGGGATGACCGGGTTTCGAAACCTCATTGGGTTAATCAAGGTTGGTTCTCGGTTTCCCACTATACCTACAGGCAAATGGGGGTACACTTCCTCTTAATCCAACTTTTGTCATTCATAATACGCTAGAGTAATTAGCACAGAAAAAGTTAAAAAATCATGATTTAAGAAACAATTGAATTAAAGTCCGTACAAACACACTTCCCATGAGGTTCAACGATTTGAACATCTTTAATAAAAATATCTTATCCCATTGCAGCAATACGTATGGCTTTAGAATTTGGTTATAAATTTGATTCCCCAACTTGAATCTAAACACAACCTTGATGGCTTTACGTATTGATTTCATATTCCCTCAACCCAGTACCTTCTCCTACTTAGTAGGCCACAAGCCGCCACTGCGGAATGTGTTCATCGCTAGCCTTATCTCGTTTGGGTTCGAGATGAACGAGTAGAGCTTTGCTCACAACAATACACGAGAGCTGGCTAAGCCTATGTTTACGTTGGTATCGCGTGAGTAAGTATTTCACACGAAACGTCAGCTACGCTATTTATTTTCTTCGTGTGGAAATTTCATCGAGCACATTTAATTCCTCGTCACACGGTAGATGAAAAAAAAACTCTAATGGGGGAGGGGGGGGGTCAGAGCTTGTGTGAGGGGTGCTTTCGGGGGGGAGGGGGGTTTAGTATAAGGGTGAAGCTAGGGGTGAAAAACGTTGAAAAGAAAAATACGTTGGAAGCAGTTCACTAAACATTTACACTGTAACTTCTGTGGTGGCCCATAGGGATACGAGTTCAGCCAAGCGGTTTTAACTCTTAACAGACCAGTGAAAATATTTAGAGTGAGAGAGGGTTGGTAGTAAAATGAGAAACAGAGATAGGGAAGGTAACACAAACGCGAGTATTCGCTTGACATGATCAGCCAGTGATAATAAGGTTAAAATAAAGGTTACATAAATACAGTGCTACCGAGTTATAATAACTTATTTTATTTTATGAGCGTAACCTTAGCCATGCGCTGCAAATTAAAAACCCAAGAGACGGGGCGGAAACCATTTCTAAAGATAATTATTACTTATTCGGCTTTTTCTCGCTAGAGTTACATTTCTAGCTACGTCAGAGCGTTGTTTATTAGTCTTTTAATCTGAGTGGGATGGAAAGGAAAATAAAATAAGTTTTCAAGCTGTATTCCATTGTGAATAGCTCCATTTAATATAGTTTAATTAAAACAGGTTACATAAAAACCTGGATGACCCAAATTGTCTAATTAAACTTGAAATAAATGGTAGGTCAACATCATACCATCATGATTACTGGTCTATGTATTCAGTGTGTTTTAGAGCTCAAATATCAGTATACATGGATGACCTTGGTTTGATACAAGTAGGTGATAAGGAAAATGTTTACTTTTAATTATAACTGACTGTCCTCTTATAGTACGCCAGCCACGTATAAAAAAAATCATCGGAATTTTCTGTTAATAGCAGGCATGCATGATAGATCAATCACACATAGAATGTGGAAAACGGTGGGGGTGGATGCCAAGCTTTATTTTTAATTTGAAGTTCAAATAGGGTTAAATAAGGTCGAATGGATAATTTTGTGTTATGCATGGATTCAGTGTAGAATTATTTTATCGATTCAATGAAACTAAATTCGACACAATGTATATTTAGGGAAACTTTTCAATTAACATCTAAAGTATCGTATTGCATGTAAATATAGAGCCAAATGACCCACAAGTCTTCAATTTTCTCGAAACAATTTTTTAGTTCAGAATCAAGCTAGTCTAGAAATCCAATTAGTGGTAACTCTTTATTTTATCTTTTCCACGTTTTCCCTTGTTTCTAACACTTATATCAACTCAGAAATGATCCAATCATTGCCATAAATCCATTGTCCATAATTTAATGTGCTTTGGCAGGACAGTGTCGTGGCCGGCGGAGATGATAGTGATATCTACTCAAATAATAACAACTTGTCTCTGTTATCATTAGCAACCAGGGATGCTGCATCAAGTGAAATGAGCTGTGATCTTTTAACAGCTCAAGAACGTGGAAAGCAACAAGTTGTCTCCAATGTTGATGAAAGACTTATAAACGAAACTTTTGGGTTTCATACCATACTTAAAAAGTACTAATTGAAAACCTTTGCTGATCTCTACAAGGCAGTATTTATACAGATAAAAACAGAAAACTATCAAAGCTAACGGAAAATTACCTCAGCGATTGTTTAGTGTTGTAATTGCCACTATGAATGTTGAAATAATGAATGTATTAAAGCATTAACTGATAAGATGAACGCAACACCAAAAGCAGAAATTATCACTATTTTTATGGCTGGACTTCCAACATACTTGGAAGTTCCTGATCCTGACATGAAAACATGTGTGATGATTGATGAACATGTCTTTATTTAGGCTCTTGGAAAACCTGAAAAATGTCTCACCTTTGGCAACTACCCCCATGTGTTTATGTGATACGTGACATTATTTGTGGAGGAGTCTATCAAAGCAAGAACCAGCTTAAGCCAATTAGGCAAGAATAAGCCAATTTGCAAGATCATTGATGGCGAAAAGGTCCCAATTCCAGAAAGTTTGGCACTACTCATTGCATTAGATGAAAATATGACTGATCTTGCCCTCTTCCTATCAGAGTTTATAATGAATAAAGGTAAGAATCTATTATTACGATACGAGTTGATAACAGGAGGTGGAACCTTTTATGCCACACACGCCAAATCAATAAGGAGACAAGATGTCATGCTTAGAGAAAGCCACGAAGAGGCTGATACCAGGTTGATTCTGCATTCATGTGAAGCTGTTGACAGAGGATACGAAAGAGTGAATGTTATCTACAGGGATACTACTGATGTAATGTTACTACTGTTGCATTTTATATGTGCAAAGGTCTCTGAAGTTTGGATAATAATTGGAATAGCAAAAGAACGAAAATGCAGCCTTTTACATCCAGTATCGCAAAAACTACCTCAACCTGTAAAGGGTAATAGCTCGATTTTCATTCTTCTACAGATTGCGATAAATCAGCCTTCCAAGGTCATGAGAAGAAGACCTGTTGAAAAACCATGTCTTGTAAATGGTATTGGACGGGATGGAAATCTGTAACCAATCAAAACGTTCATGTGTCATTTATATGGAACACCAGAATAAACAACCATTGACCATAGCAGGTGTCTCCACTTCAATAAGGCGAATAAAGCTCTTGAATTACTGCCCCCAACAAAAGACGCGTTCGAGATTCACACTGCACGTGCCAATAACCAGTCAAACATATGGCTACAGGCAGACAATGAGCATATGTATGTTAAACTTGCATCTACCATCGACATTCTGGCTTGGAAGAAGAAATCATGTTTGAAACCAGTACGGACCAGGCTTCTCATATTACCCGATTCGTGTCTGGAGCTTGTCACTTGCAAATTTAAATCTAAGTACAGCACTTCCCGCTGTTCATATTTCATTAAACATCTCAAGTGTACTCTCACGTGTGGATGTGATGCCACCTACTGCTGCAACTCTTATTCCACATAATAGCCTCATATACAGACTTCTTCGTTTCCCATGGCTGAATAGATCTTTAATTGATGAACATTTAAATAAAAACTGTAAACATGCGTTAAAATTAACACATTGGATTGCTTAGCTCGCTTGATTCTGCACTGAAAATGATTTCAAGAAAATTAAACATTCGTGTATCATTTGAGTATACATTTACATGTAATATGATATTTTAGATTTTAATTAAAAGGATTCCATGAATCTACATTGTATCGAATTTAGTTTCATTTAATAGTAAATTTAATACTAAATCTACACTGAATCCTTGCAAAACACAAAATTATCAATTTTTACCTTATTTGATCCTATTAGACTTTTAAATTGACCTTTTATTCAAAATCAAGCTTGGCATCCAACAACATAGATCAATTACAAATAGGATGTGGAAAACTATCATGGATTCCTGATGTGAACAGAAAATGCCGAGGAAAACTTTTCTGAATGACTTTTACGAGTTTGGCTAGTGTCCTATTGGGCTTATCTCATTATTAAACCCCTTATTCACATCAGTAGACTAATGGACTAAGGCAGACGTATCAAACTAATATATCCAAAGAGGCCATATTTAAAAATGAAAAATATTAAGGGGTCTGCTTTTAATAAAAAACCGTCGGTATTGTCATTTTCTAAAGAAAAAATAATTTCTACATATTTTACAAAAAGAAACCTGTGTAAAACAATAGAAGTCCTATATATTTATATTGAAAATTTATAACCCTTTATATGCAGCATTAGTGGTATTGTCTAGCTTTTAATCTTGTGCCAAATTCACTTTCATAATAGTTGGCAAACACTTATCTGTAAACTGTAAAGAATTCGGTCAGTTTCTATTTGAAAATCAAACAACTTTTTTAAATGCGTATGTACTGCCAGCAATTTCACATATCTGGTGAATAAATTCATGTAGAAGAAATAGTATAAATTTGGCAGACCAGCCTCAAATTTCAGATCTCCTTTAATTATGCAAAATTCCCAAATATCATATTTCCAAATTTTATATTTCTTCTACAGCACTTATAAAAAGAATAAAAAAGCCGTATTGTATGTTGGTTAGTCCCAAGGTTCCCGGGCTGCACAAAGCCAGCGACAGGGTTGCAAGTTTGACATGCCTGAACTAAGACATCGCTCTCGCAGTAGATTGTACGATCAATGACGCGGAGATCATGTGTCAAATCATTTCCAGATTTACTGATGGTGAGCTTTCTCGAATAGTTGTCTAGTCCTTCGCACAAATTCTAGTACATTTTCTCTGAATTATACCACTCTTCTTCCTAATAAATTATTTAAAACAGTGGCTCTTAACCTTTTATTATATGCAGCCCCCTAAACATCCTAAAATATTTTCGCTGCCCCCTAGTTTTTTACTAATATATTAATCATTAAGATTTATTCTAAAAAAGGGGATTCATTATTTTACTAATTATAAAAATAACCAAATAAAAAACAAAAATTAACTTACCTAAATGTATTTATTGGGAACCCTACTGTTTAAACTTTCCACTTATTAGTCTATTCTTGTTTCTAATGTATTAATTAATGCTATTTGTATGCATGTGCTGATTCGGAGTCGATTTCACTGCATCATTACAATTATGAAAAATCCCTTCTCACATAAATAGGTAGAAACAAGGGCATCAAATTTTGAATGGCGATGATAAACAGATGGAGATTATTATTTTTATTATCCATGATTCTATTATCCATGCATCCCCTCCCCTCCATTACACATGAAAATAGAGAGTCTAGTGTAGTTACATCATCGAATTATTTCTTACAGAACGTAAAATTTAAGATAATTAACTTCGGTTATGAGTAAAAACATTCTAAATTATATTTTGAGCCTTCCAAAAAAACCTTTCGTGACCCCCGGTTAAGAATCGCCGAGTTAAGGTATGCGTACGAACGAACGGAAAGATATACACGATACATAAAAGTCACCGATTGAAATATAATATATTTTATAAAAGTATAGATTTTACACAGGTCATTTACAGGAATCCTTACACAACTTAACATAATATATATTTGGAGATCATCTTTCCCAATCAAAGCCTGCACAAAAACAAAGGTGTAATTTTCATCTTGTTTGGTTTGCAGGTGACAGAGAGGTCAAGGCCGAAATTCCGGAAATTTTTACAAAGGTGTTTTTAATCTAGGAGTTACAACTTTCCCTACACACGATTACAAAGGTTTCAATAATATATATATATATTAATATGCTCTCTCAAAACAACTTGATTTAATAATATCAAACACGTGTTACAAGTTATGAAAAGAAAGTAATGATTTGAACTATTTTACATCATTGCGATCAACACAAAGCTTATTCACAGCTTACTCTATGGTGTAGAGGTGACGTAGACTGTTTAGATGAAGTTTAACTTCGTTAGAGTAGAGAGACATTGTGAAAACTACAGCGATAAATCACAAGTATAAAACGAGCCTCAGTACATCAGGCTTAGAATGCAATATAACTTTGTTCTTTCTTAGGTTATGTTTTGCGGTCGTATCGAACTCCACTTAGCAGGAGATATATAAGGTCTCTAAGCATAATTTTAATTAGTTTCAAAGTCAAATATTAAAAAAAAAATTGTATGATTTAACATAAATGTAGGGTAAGCAAAATGCCTTTATCTGTCTTTAGAACTGTACGAATAATACACCTTTTGTTATCTATTCTTGACTTTAGTTAGAAGTTATATCTCTTTATTATCTGGGCTTACTTTATTTTCATTTACAAGATGGAGGGGAAACATTGCTAAGCACGCGAGAGCTTCATTTCGCCTTGAATGCTGGGATATGCTTCTTTGAAGATTGCGGTTTGGATAGAGGGTGGCCTCGCTTTGACGATGGAGAAGCTAAAACATAAAACATAAATGAGCTTTCGCAAAAAAAAAAAAAAAAAAA
>CABFWO010000022.1:323051-344608 GCA_902155825.1 Timema genevievae
CTTTTTTTTTTTTCTCAACTCTTTTCCTACTCTAGTGAATGTTCGCATGCCTTCCGTTATGCCCACGATATCATTTCATTACCTTTCCGACAGTGTCGCGGGGTAAAACTTTACATGTTGAACAAAAACGGACTGAATTAAAATAGGGTCTAGGACACGTTTCGGTGTCCTGATGGGTATCAATTTCGAAATAGAATGGATTGCCGATAACGAGGGGATCAGGTGTCTAATCTTGGTCAAGGTTACTCAGGGTGTTTTGTCATAAATAGTTTTCTACACTACCTCTAAATTCAACCTTTATCCCAAACACTTTATCGTAATTATTTGTACGCCTACATATTCATATTATCCGAAACGGTAGTAAGATACAGTGCTAAGAAAAAGTCTTGACATCTTAAGGTGGGATGGAAGAGGATGTTATAAAAAGTCGGTGTTTTGGCTAAAATAAATAAAATATTACTCCAGTACAAACATAGAATTTAATGGCTTTTACATGGTGACCTTAAATATCTGTCAAGGGTATCATTGAATTTAATGAAAACTTTCTGTTTATTTAAAAAGTGTATCATTCAATGTTACTATGTTTATGATGGATATTCAGGAACTGTTGATATCAACATATGAACAGAATTAAACTACATGTTTCTACGCGAACAATATTTTATTTATTTTAGCCAAAAAATATGTTTTGCAATAAAAACTACAAAATCGCTGGCCTTTCCTTTTTTTGTTTAGTGAATTAAATGAAGGCATACCATTATAAAGCCTTTTATAGGAAAGGCCTTTCCTACTAATATTTAACCGTAATTCGGAAGTAATATCCAAAACCCCGCTAATTTGGTATTTAGCAACAACTAACCGTCCAAGATATTCAAATATTTACACTAATAAGGTAAGGATGAGAGAGGTATAATTTATATAGATAAAATGAGAGAGGTAGACTTTTTATAGATAAAATGGAAAAATTAAGAAATGGCCTTTGATATAGCAGACATAGATTCGATCAAATATTCCCGTTAAGAGTAAACCAATTTAGACGTGACTGACACCTTAGTCCGCACCCCAATCAATGTTTAATAACTTTGTGGAATTTTCTCGACGAAGTAAGCAGGTTCAAACATCCTTTTTGTGTCCATAATATGCATAGAGATTCATTAAGGTGTGGTAAAAGGTCAAGTTAGTGTTTTTGCAGTTTTGATATCAAAATATTCCTTTGGTCAAAATGAATAAAATAGTGCCCCAATATCTTCTTCACACTGTGACCATAATTGTTCTTAAATATATGTTAAGGGTGTTCTGTATTTTGATTACAAATTTTTTCTCCACATTTAAAGAATTTCTCATCTATTGCCGCTATGCAGATATTACAGCGCTGTTCAGGTCACCATGTATAGAAAATTAAACTCCATACTGAAGCAATATTTTATCTATTTTGGCAAGAAAATAAAGTTTTTCTTTAAAAACTGACACAACACTGGCTTTTTGTGGATTTCCTTCCACCCCACCTTAATTAAATATGTATATTTAAAAGTAAAAGTATTGTGGTTTTGTCATTTAAGGAGTTAGTACGTTTTATTCCTAGACTATGTCATTATTTCCACATTTAGTCTCAAAATAAAGTGACGAGTTTTCCGAATGAAGAATGACAGGTCTATGTGAGCTACCTGCCGACTTCTTTTCATATTGATATTAATTTACCTACCACTCCCCTTATCATCCAATGCCCCATAATCCCCTTGTGTCTCCACAGACTTATGTTCAGGATGTAAACCATCACTCAACCAACGCCCCACGCCACTTCTCTCTCTCTCTCTCTTTTTTTTAACCCGTTCTTAGATTTATCTATGTGGTATTGTCCTCTGATGTGCGTGTCTACCTCTAGAAAGATAAGATCGCGAAGAAAAAAAATATTTCAATGAACATAAAACAGTTCACTGCTTTTCAATGGTACCGCCTTCTTGAACAAAAATATGTATCTTTCATTTTCTATTGTTGGCACCCTTGTAAATGAGTTTTTATTAGTATTTTGACCATTTGTAGTTGACTGCACATATAGTTGGCCTGACTTTAGCCCAGCAAGTATGGGTGGATAAGTAAGTGTAGGGAACGTGATTTATAGGCTGTGTTAGTGCTGTTTATTGAAAAGAATTTTTTCGGCCAAAATAAATTAAATATTGCTTCAGTAGAAACGTGGAGTTCAATTTTCTTCACGTGGTAATATCTTCAGTTTTTTAATACCCGTCATAAACATAGTGACTTTGGATGAGGAATTTTTTTTTAATGAAGAGAAATATTTGTCATTAAATTCCCAAAACCTTTGACAGATATTCAAGAAATCTTGATATCACCATGTGAAGAAAATTAAGGTATGTTTCTACTGGAGAAATATTTGATTTATTTTAAACAAATAAATGTTGACAAAAAAACAACCAAAATACTGCCCTTACTCAAGTTTCCTACATTCCCACTTTAACGCCAGACCCCTGTACTTTTAGTATAATTTTCCGTTAAGGTTGGGTGCTAGTGAGCGCGAATTTTGTGCGCTAATTTTGAAATTTTTATAACAAACATTTTTTGAGCAAAATAAATCAAATTTTTCTTCTATAGAAACATATAGTTTAGTTTTCTACACGTGCTAATCTCAACAGTTTTTGAATATCTGGCATAAGCATGGTGGCATTTGGTGACAAACAAACTTTTTAAATTAAGAGAAAAAGTTGTCACTAAATTCTAGGACCCCCTTGACAGATATTCAAGGAATGTTGAGATTAGCATGTGCATAAAACTAAACTATATGTTTCTATAGAATATTTGATTTATTTTGGCCAAAAATGTTTATGCTGTAAAAACTTCAAAAACACTTCCCTAAGCTCACGCTCACTAGCACCCCATCTTAAACATCATTATATCATATCCGTGACTAAACATCAATTTAGTTATTTTAAAGCATATAGCCCGAATGGGTACTAAGATGCGGTGCTATAAAAAAGTTATTTTAATTAATTTATCTTTTGCAGTCATTAGCTTATAGCCTAATTATAAATTTTCTTAAGAAAAAAGTGGGTACTTTATTTTTAAATTATGATCCACCTCATTGATCACGGGGCACTGATGTAAGTCTGTTTTTTTCTCATCTACCAGAGCACCGTACAATTGTAGATTTAACTCTGGCCTGGTGCACTAATATGGTTTATTGAAAACGGTTTCCCTATTGCCATCCAACCAAATGTGAGTACATTACCTATACAATTCTACCTTGCTTATTCCTACCTCACGAACGTATGTGTACACATTCGGATAGCTTGAACGGGCATAAATACTAGAGTAGCTGAACCATTATATTTCCTATTCAATCTATTCAAGATGCCTAAATACAAAATATTTAAAGCAACTGTAGACATATTTTCAGCTAAAGATCAATTTGTTACGTATGTATCAACCTTTACAGATTAATCTATTCAGAATGATTGTAGTCTACAAAATCCATCACCGTTTTCCTCAATTTCAAAGTGTCAATGAGGGATTTTTAATAATATTATAACTTGATTTTTGTCTGTATAGAATTATTAATGTTCAATTAAGTAGGGTTTGAATAACTTGAAATCATGACATCAAAGTAAGTCACAAATTATAGCTTTTTATTTGCCACTAGCGGAATCTGCTATAATACCTGATCTTTCACACTTACTTCCATTATCGTATATAGTCTTTAGCCATGAGGTTTTACCATTATGTTTCAAATCAATGAATATTTGTAATACGTCAATACAAAAATACAGTATAATACTTATTATAATAATGGCACACTATAGTGAAAGAAATTCCTGACATTAATTACCTCCAAACAGATTAACCTGACGTCAACCAATATGAGCACTATCTTATTACAAGAACTAAGTTACTAGCTAGCTTCTATTCAGACCCAACCAATCGAAACACACTATCCAAACACTTTCCTCGAAGCTATCAAACAATCCACACACACACATTCTATTTCACATATACTGTTCTATCGCCCCATTGACAGCTAAACACCAGTGTGGTTAAAATATTAATCTGAACCAAAGATGAATGGAGGAGCCACCAGGGTGTTATTGAAAAGGTACTGAATCACAGCTCCCTCTAGCTTGTAAGTAATTCATGACACACTACCACGACAGTTCAAACATTGGGCGAGGGGTGGTTTGTATTCAAGGGGGGGACACAAGGACCATGATGTTGCATAGGTTGATTGTTTTGTGCGGCTCATATGGAAGCATTGTTAACGTTCTATTGTAGAACGAGGGGCGGCTAAAATTATTTATAGATCTGAGTTTTTACACGTTTCGATAAATATTGGTTGATACTGTACATTAGGCTATTACTTCAATATATTCTAACTCATATTAAAAAACAATTTTAACAAATACTGAACCTAGACATTTGGTTGAGTGAAAGGACGATCTTAACTGGATAATTTGTCAATTAGTCTCTCTGTTCTTCGATTACTGCCAAAATCGTAAAACAATTTTAGCAAAATTTGAACGTGCCATTCTTTAGACCTTCCGAATGACGTATGCATTTAAATTTTTACATATATTGCAAAGCTGACGTCTTAAATCAAATTAATCATGGTTATGAATAGTGTAATATTGGCCCTTTTACCATTACTATAATTTTGTAGTGGAAATGGAAATGGTCACTAACAAAGTGGCAAGAAAACTCAGGGGTTGGGGGGGAATAAAGCCATGGTTTTTGCTGATGACTTGATGGTACGAGGGGAGAAGTAAGAGGATGTACAGGAACAATTATAAGAATGGGATAAGGAAAGTGTGGTATGAAATTTAGAATGGCAAAGTGTGAAGTGATGTTAATGAAAAAGAAGAGGGTAAGGCCTAATAAAGCTTTAAGGCTGGATGTAGTAGAGCTGAGAAAATTACATTTCGTAAAATATATTTGAAGCGTGATTGGAGGGAAAGGTGGAAGTTGAGAGGATTTCACGAGAAGAGGACAGCTGGGAGATTTATTCTATAGGTGCGTAATATACTTGCTATGGAGAAGTGTCCAAGTGTAAGGAAGTATTGTACAGGGAATACTTTGCAAACATTGTCACATACGCTGCAGAAACATGGACATCGAATGTAAGAGAGAGACTAGGAAAGTGGAGGTTATGGGAATGAAGTTTATGAGGGGCATGTTAGCTGTCACAAGGAGAAACAATATTAGGAATGGAGTTATCCGGTAAAAAGTGGGGGTACCGGGAGTACATGAGATAGTAAAGGAACCAAGACTGAAATGGTATGGGCATGTAATGAGTATGAAAAAAGAGAGGATGCCAAAGAAAATGTTGGAAATGAAGTATGTAGGAAAAATACCGCAAGGGATGCTAAGGAAGATAAGGAAGGAGCAGATAACATTAAGTATTCAAGAGAGAGGAGAAGAATGGAGTAAATTAAAGGAAGAAGGATGGTGGAAAGAGAGGAACATAGAGGCATTTAACTAAACTGACCCAGCCGCATGTTGAAAACCGTTGATAATTATGATGAATGCACTAGAGACTATAGTATTCATTTAATTTTTGATCCAACTTGATTACTAAAATAAAATATATTAACTTTTAAAATTCCTGAAGGGCTTAAATATGTTAAAAGGAAAAATTGTTAAAACAATATTATGAATAAAGATGAAACCTGAATTTGAAATATGAAATAGATATGAAAACGTTCAAAACTGCCATCTCATCCTTGGATAAAGTATGTGGGGAAATTTACTTACACTATTTAACACAGAAATAGATTAATGAAATCAGGACATACCTTATCCATGCACTTGAAACCAAATAATAATCCATACCTGTGAACATTACAATATTATTTAATATTACCTACATAACATTTTTTTTGAAAGCAGGGAAAGAACTCTAATGGGAATACAACTAGTGGTTATTTTTAGGTAAGTTTATAAATAAATAATGAGATGTTATATGGATATGTTAATAGTTTTATTTTAATAAAAACGACTAAATAGGCAAATATAGGAATATAGACTAGATTTTAAGCTCCTTTAGTGTGGCTTGCGGATTGTAACTGTGGCTAGTTTCATTATTCTGACTGAATAAGAAGTTCGGGATTTAAACACTGATGCTATTAGTGTGAGAAATTGTTTTGTTTTGTCGAATTGTTTTGTTGTACATTAAATATTTTTGAATTAATAACTTTATTGGCGTATCATCTGTGTATAAGCTCTCATTTAAAAAATAAGTATATGAGAATATGTCGAGGTAGTTCTGAGAATATTTTCTAGTAGAAATCACTTCACGTTTGAAATATACAGTAAATTAAACCAATACTAAAGCAAATAAACCAATTTTTTTCAAATAAATAAATTTAAACTAATAATTTACTAAATATATAGTTTTTAAATAAGTTGAATTGCACATCTATATCACCAGTGTAAATAATAGGCTATCACTACCCCTTCTCATAAATGTGATGCTGATAGTGATGTATGTATGAAAGAACATGAATATTTGGAAGCATGTGACAAAACAAGATGTTTCTAGGGATAACCAATGGCCAATGTCTGACTCTTAGGTGTTCCGTACATGGTTTTTGAACCCCGGTACCTTGGGTCTTGAGTGGTAGCCCTCTACCACAATTACTGATAAACCGGGCGTCCTAGCCCTTTGTCTATATGGTCAGCTCCTATATTCTCTTTGTTTACAGACTAATCACAACAGCCTGCAACACTCATTTTGTCAATCACAATCCATAACACACAATACTATACAAACACGCCTTCCAATTTAGGCGGTGCGGCTACAAGGCTTTTAAATCAAGCTATACTTTGTTAATACAACTTTGAAGATACACTTTCCAGTACACCTACATTTTTACGACTCTCTCACTTTAATTAGATTAGCGATGGTTGGTGTGTGTATATTTTATAGCAAATAGCTAAAATATCTCATTTAAGAGTTTTATTTAATCCATTAAAGGTGACCTTGTGGTCTAGGGGTAAGGTGTCAGACTTCTGTGCTGACGTTCGGGGTTCAATCCTCGGTCCCGGCACAGATTTGTCCGATTGCCAAACCCTTCCTTCACCTCTGACAAGACGTGTATTAATCACAACTTGTGAATGTGTGGAATGCCAGGCCTCCACCGTGGTTCGGATTCTACATTAAGCTGTAAGTCCTCCATTTCATATCACAATCACCTTACCATTACACATTAGCGTAAGTGCATACAACCCGAACGGTAGTAAGACGCGGTGCTAATAATAATAATATTAATTTAATCCATTAAAAAACCTAATTTTTAAAATTTGTATTTACACATATACTTTGAATGTAATTCACCTCCAATTGAGTAAAGACTGCACCTTGACTACAAATAATCATTTAAAATAATTATTACCATAACTATCAGGTTCGGTGGCTGCAAGGTCGAATGCGCTATTTTCGCAATAGACTAGACTGCCTATGACGGGGAGATCGAGTTTCGAATCTCTGTCGGGTGTATAGAGGATATTTTTTCCACTATCCCTCCACGCAAATGTGGGCACATCTATCAATATAACCTTCTTAATCCTTAAAGCCATCAGTGTAATTAATACATAGGCGTATAACCGAAACGGATAGTAAGAGGCGGTGAAAAAACTATAATTCTATTAAAATATTCTTGTAACGGCAGTATACCAAATGGTATAGAGAATTTTAAAAGGAATGTAAAGTAGATTATAAATTACAGAATGGATACCTTTAGTTTAAGTTTCATAAGTATTTCCTAACAATAATCTTTGTAATTAGATAATTTTACTATTAAATTACACACAATATATGAATGTTATCTAAAAATATCCCCTTGGAGAACTTATGTTTTTATCAAAAAGTATTTAATGCGTGTCAAAATGCTAGGAACATTTACTTGTTATGTTAATCCCTCAACTAAACTTATTAGGAGTCTTAACCATATAAATTACAAAATAGTTAAGAGCGTGAGTCTTCAACGTAACAAGACCTAATCACATTGTATGTGGTAGAGTTGAGGTAAATGTATTACACTATATATGTTCTGACAGGACTTAAAATACAAGTTTACATCCAAAGCTTCTCGACGCTTGCTAGTATATGGCACTCGTAACACAAAGTATATTTTGGACGAGGAAAAAAAAACCAACCCTACACTAACCCAAACCAAGTGAACCTTGAGTTAGCTCTAATTTCATCTACAGAACTTACATACCTCCTCTCTCGCAGCAAATTTGTGTGACAAGAAAATTACTCCCAGTTTCTAGATTAAGAGAGGTTTACCAGTAAACTATGGCCGGGTTAAATATCCTCTCTGCCCTACCTTACAAGAAGCGTTTTTGGTATTCCTCACTAGTAATAGACTTGGAAGAATTTCATTTATACACAAGAGTGAAATTACAAGGGGAGTAAATTCTTCTCCAATTTTTTTTATTAATTTGCTGATTTATCAACGTTTATTTGTTATTTGTTTGCGAAATCATTGCTGAGTCATAAATATTCATCTGATTTTTAAAATTTATATTGGGAATGTTTAGTGTTTTTCTTTTTTCATATTACAGAATAGTTTTTTTAGGAATTTAATTAACTGCTATTCACTATTTTAAAATAATATTATGAATATGAATAAACCCAATATATAAATTTATAAAACTGTGTTTAAGATTTAATTACAGGCTTCTTGTAGAGAAACGAACAAGGATGAAGTTTCAACCAACTGAATAAATTTCAAATTTTGTAAATATAAAAAGATTTATATCTCTTTAAATATCAGTATATTTAATTATAATATTATTTTAATCAATTTATTATTCTATTTAATAACAATTACTTTCACAAACAATGCAAATAGAAAACTTTCTATGCATAGTGAGTGACTTAGAAAAATATTAATAAGTTGATTGATTCATGGAAAAAAAATGGTAGTTCTAAATGTATGTTTTAATCTATCTAAGGGTCTAATAAAAGATATTTTATTTAGTAATCACTTTGTACAACTATTAGTGTTGACATTCTTAAAAAAAAATTAGGCCTATATTTACTTATTTTCTATCAAAGAGGCAAAATGACACGATCTATCTGATGGCAACATGATTGATTCCTATCCAATATTCTGGTGTTTGATACTCGACTGGATAAGCTAGTGCAAGGGAAAGTTTTGGTACTAGTTCTATTTCCAAACATATTTACAGGCTAACAGTAGTAAATATTGAAATTTAGCTTCAAAATTGGTTTCAATAGATAAATTATTGTATATGATAGTAGTAGGTAGTATCAATAGAGCCCAGTCTTCGATGACCAAAAAATTTCGAAATATCCACCTAAATATTAACACTACAGAGATCTAAAAAAAAAGCTATAAAATAAAAATAAATTGTATGGTGCACCACAAAGACTTTCTCTCTCTTTAATCTAAACATATAAACATTTTCTAAAAACTCGTAAAATGCGTGAAACTAAACAATATAAATTGTTGCATAAACCTCCCATCAAGGGGCATAAATAAAATAGTATACATTGCTACTGAAACATCAAGAAAAGATGAGTATCTCTGTCCACCAAAAAGCATAAAAATCAATTATATATTTCTAAATATTACATAAAAAGTGTCTATGTTTGCCTATAGCTCATAAACCATTGTTTTTATAAAAATATATTCCATATTAAAATATTTTAAATTTAAACAGTACTACCACTTTACAATGATAAGTTATCTCGTATCTCATGGTGGCGGGGATATGATCCAAATTGGAAATTTTTACTTATTTAAAGTGCTTTTAAGGTCATTTTAATGGGGAAACTAGAATTGTAATTTATTTTTGTAATGTTAAACAATGCCTGACACAAAATTTAATCAAAATCGATGTTATTGTTTCTTTTTGCCCTTATTTTTAGGTTTGAATATTTAATTACAAAAACCCATCGGGGGAACTTTATGAAAGCCCTAGACACTAAGCTCTAGCCCAATCGCTAAAATGGAATATACAGGGTCTCCACCATGAGACTCCAACATTTTAAAACACAGAGTTCTAAGGGAAATATTTACAAATTCATTATTAAATTGAATTGATAGTAAAACTTACAAAGTTTCTGCTAAGTTTAGTTCAGTGCACCTCCACATGGGTACATTTGGTGACACAAAAATGTCTAGTCAGTAGTTGTTAATTTCACGCAATATGTTTTGCAACGTATATACTGTGACAGAGCTTATGGCATCTGTTGTGTGTTGCCTAGAATCCATTATGATGATAACTTTCGTTGAGTACACTTAGTCTTTGTAATAGTCCCACAAGAGGAAATCCAATGACCAGAAGGAATATAGAGGCCAAGGAATATGACCATCACGACCAATTCAATGGGTAGAGGCACCATCCCGTTGAAAAATTATGATTGGCTGCATAGCAGCTATCTGTGGTACGACAAAGATCTGAAGCACATCTTCAGTAGATACATCATGCCAGTGACTGTGTTTTCAAATAAGATAAACAGTCAAAACAGTCAAACAATCGGATTTAACATGATTACACACCACACATTAATATTTAAGGCTATCCGGCACCTATTCTTTAACTACTTTCAGAATTTTCGATCCTCAAATTCTCACATTATATCCAATAAATTTCCTGGAAATGTGAAAGATTGCCTTGTCCAAAAACCTTATGTTCGATAAAAAGTTTTTGTTGTCATCTATGCGATTCAGCATAGCGATTTCAAATGACTGTCATTTTGGTCAGTTGTCTAGTTTTAGGCCTTTCTACTGTCAGATGTCGTGAAAGGCGTGAAAGACTAATTTACGGTGAAGAACTGAAATCAACCGTTGGCTGTTTTATTCCAAGCTCTCTCGCTCCTTGTCTGACTGATTTCTAGGGGCTTCATTCGAGTGATCTCAACACATTTTCTACAGCCTCTTTCAAGAAGCGGTAATTTCCGCCATCGTTTCCTTTGTACACACTACTGGTCCCCAAAAGCCGATCACAGCACTTCTTTACCGTCTTGAAAGTTGGATGGTCTTTTTTTAAGACATGGTGGAAGCTTTGCAGTGCCTGAAATACCAATTTTGTTTCTGCGTACCAGCAAACAACCTGTGCTTGCTAGCTTAGAGTTGCCATTTTAGAAAATTATTTACTGTAGCGCCACTGTGGATCTGGTGCTCACTACATTTTCGCATGAACTTTATGAGAGTCTGCTTCAGTTGCATCCAGAATCAGATGTACAACTTTAAATGAAAAAAGAAATATACTCTCAATATAGTGGTGCTTCATAGAAGAGATACTTTGTATCATCAAGAAAACAACTTTTCTGTTTCATGTGGCTCATGACTCGACAATAAGACCTAAAATTCAAAATGGCAATAAATTGCCAAAATATTTATCTAAAATATTCACCTACACCTGAAGATCATGATCAAAATTTGTAAATTATTATTATTATTATTATCACTGATTCTTACTACCCGTTCAGATTGTACGCACTTACGCTAATGTGTAATGGTAGGGTGATTGTGAGATGAAATGGAGGACCTACAGTTTAACGTGGAATCCGAACCACGGTGGAGGCTTGGCATTCAACACATTCACAAGCTGTGATTAATTCACATCTTGTCAGAGGTGAAGGAAGGTTTGGCAATCATATAAATCTGTGCCGGGACCGAGGATTGAACCCCGAACCACCAGCACACCCTTTCTTTCCCTATTAAAAATCATTTAAAACTCACAATAATTTTTTTTAAATCCAACAAAGTTGTACGAGTTTTACTTGGCAAACATTTTAAAACTATTTACTAGAATTAATGGGCATTCTAATCTATTTAAATATTATAAAGATTAATTTTATTGAAAAAAAAAACTTGTCCACGCATATAATTTGTTTAGGAGGTACCAAAATATTATTTTAATTTATTTGAGGTATTTAAAGTGCACTTTCTAATCTGACATTATATCAACACACGACTTATAAGCTAACTTAAATCAAGAACAGACACAACACCCAGCCCCCGGCCGTTAATTCATCACTGTGAAAGTAGTAAATCTAATTTCACCAATGACAATTTGAGCCATGCCAGAATTTTAACCCGGGCCCCCTAACTTGGTATAAATACAAGATACTGACTAAACTAGGTGTCTGACAACAAAAGAAATGGATGACATACCATCAAAATGCGGCCGTTGGATATCACTTAAGCATAAGACAAAGATATAAATATGTTTTATTTCACTAGAAAATTGTGGTTCTTAAATCAAACAACAATGAGATGACATAAAGGTATTGTGTTAAGCCATAACGATCGTTATAATCTACAATTAGGGGGGAATATTTTAATTTGGGTCTCATTTACCTGCAACGTAAATCTCGTTTATGAGGCAACCCTGGCGACAGACATCTCTAAGTCTTCCCCGCAATTTATTCTGAGCCAATGAGAAACCGGCGTCGAAGACAAAGGGTATGAACCAATGAAAGAGCTCCATAACCTCCAACACTCATGAGTAATTTCAAATAACCGCTCAGAGTTAAAATTGGAAGCAGATGATTTCCATCAAACCGTTCTCTTCAAATGGAATATATCTTCACTGAACACAGTCCAATAAAGAGACCACGAATCTGTCTCGTTAAAGATGGGAGGAATAAGGTGGAAGGGGATGGCGTAACGACTTTATTGCGCTATAAACATCTAAACGATTGCCAAAGTAATTATTTAAGGGTGTTTAAGAGTGTTTTGAATTATTTTAAAGATTTAAATTGTCTATTGTTGGAACACTTTTCTTTGATTAACCAACATTTGTTATAAAATAAACATTGTTTGCGTTTCTTTTCTAATAATGTAATTTATAATAAAAAGCTACTACCGTAAATGTTTTATTTTGAATTATTTATTTTAAAAACTTTATTAAAACTCAATGAAAAACCTTTGAAGTAATTTTTATAACTATAAAAATGTTAAGTAAGGTCCACAAAATCAAATTTGTCTAGTGAAAAAAATGCTAAAGAGAATTAAGAGCTTTCATGTGTACAATTAAGGCGGTAAAACTCACCTTTGAACTATTTTTAGAATTAATTTTTATTTACTAGAAAATTACAGTGATCAGAGAGATAATTTTAAAGATCAGAGATTAAAGATCAGAGAGAAAATTTTAAAAATAACATTTAAGTGGATCATACATATTAGTTTAAATGTTTTATAAACTGTTATAATATATTTTCTTAAATGTTAAGAAATGTATAGTGTAGAATTTCCCAAGTAGGCTGAAAATTTTTCTAAAAACACATTCTAAATACTGTGGTGGATACGTAAAAGCCAAAATACATATTTTAAAATTATCTCTCTTCTAGAGAGCACAGTAGTAGCTTCAACCTAAAAAAAAAATGTAAGATATTTCAAAAGATTTAGGTATAGCTAGTTTTAAGTCAAACAAGGAATACAAAAACGAAAATATACTGGTTAGCTACAAATCTAACATTTTTTTAGTAAATAAACTATATTCATACAAACTTGTCCTTTTTTGCTGTGTTATTTTTAACTATAAAAGCCTATATAATTCCTTTTACCAATTATTGTTTAAATAAACAAATCTTGTACTAAATCAAGTATTTTACTAGAATTACTTTTTTTTATAGAATTTTATGAATCATACGAATCATAATACAGTTTTGAAGTAAAATTTAGAAAAATATCCCAATGAACTAATGAACTGCCGGTGAACCAAAGTATTGTCAAGACAATTAAGCGTGTTTAATCGAAGGTGTGGTGTAACTCATGTTATGTTACATGAAAACAATAACTGGACAGTACCGTTGGAAGTTAAAAGTTTGGCTGATGAATTCACAGGAAACATCCATAGTTTTTTTTTATTTAATGTTTTTTTCTTGTCACGCAATCCAGCCAGTAATAAAGGGTACACACCCTGACATTCTTTTGTTTGAGTTTTGACACACTCACTTTGTTACACGTCTCAAAAATAAACGTAATGGACCAATATTTAGAGGAAGTTTGTGGGGTGGGGGTGGGGTGGGG
Source organism: Timema genevievae (assembly GCA_902155825.1). Taxonomy (NCBI): domain Eukaryota; kingdom Metazoa; phylum Arthropoda; class Insecta; order Phasmatodea; family Timematidae; genus Timema; species Timema genevievae. The sequence continues at coordinate 337,067 of CABFWO010000022.1, forward strand.
AAGGGAGTGTGAGAGGAAAGCTAAGTTGATTTCCGTTTAGGTAGCTCACTCAAGAAAAAAGAGAGGCATGCTTTTAAAATTAAGTTATGAAGTTTAATGGTCTATACTTCATGATGTCAAAAGTAAAACATAAACATAGACAAAGACTTTATATTTGTTGGAAAATAAGTTTTTTATGGATGTATTTTTAATATTCACGCCTTAATCTATATTTTATACATAGGCCTATAATACGAATTGATTGGTAACCATAAACACATCAAGTAACAAGATTAATAGGCCTAATATTTGAAAAGAATCTTACTTATTTTATTCACTATTATATACAATATATTATATATATATATATATGTAAAATACATATACAATAACTTAGTGTGATTTAGCCTTAGAATATAACACCATACCATAGAGAATTTGTAGTGTAAAAATTTAAGTATTCATTCATTATAAATACTAAAAGAAAAAAGTTATTGTGATCAGGAGATTAAGCAGATGAGACTATTTTTGAATGAGATAAAAATGCTATGTATATTTTTAGCACTCTGTCTTACTACCCACTTGGGTTAAACTCTTATGTACTAATTATGTCAATGGAATAGGAAGGTTGAATTTGCATGGATATTAAGACTGATAAACCATATAAGGGAAAAAAAAACCATTCGGTACACCTGGCTGGGATTGAACAACGATCTACCTGTCATCGCAGTCTTGTCTATTGTGAGGTAGACCCTTAGACTATGCGGCCACCAAAGAAGGCTATTTATAGTTAAATATTTGTTCAATTTGAACACACATTTTTTAATTAAATTTACATTGAAATATCAAAGTTAAATACATTAATTAAAGAGTGTTAAATTAATCACTGTATGAGCAATACATTCCTATTTTTAATGACTAAAGAAAGTGTCAATTTCCACTAAATTTGGCGTAAAAAAGCTTGTGTTCTTATAAACAATAAGTGCACCCCTTGCCCCCTCCATTTCCCAACAGAATTTTGTCACTTCGTTAAAGAAGCAACAGACATCTAAGTAGGTGTTAAAACTTTCTATGGGTGGTCGGGGGAGAATGTAAGAAGGGGGAAGAGGGGGGTGAGAGTTAGAAGAAACACTTAGCTGAGGAGGGTCTTCGCCACTTAAAGAGATAGTTTCCCAGAGAAGAGAAGATCAGTGGAATTGCAAAATAGGTTTCAATTTGCTATCAAAGGACGTGCAGCGAGTAAGCCGGCGAAGAACCTTGGGCCAATGTATTCCATTAAGTTTGACGATCTCTTTAGAAATGGTGTGTAAAACGGTACAGAAGCACTTTGAGATTTTCAACGAGTGGTTTAATGTGTTTGTCGTGGTTTTGTATCAACTCGTTTGAACCGGAAATAAAGTCAAGGTAAATTCAATTATTAAAATGTTGCCTTTCATTTAAACATTTATTCTGATCCCAATTCAATTAATTTTCTTGGTGTTTCGCCTTACACAAGGACTTTAAATAATCTAGTCTAAGTTATCCGAAGAAGTAAGCCTAGGGTTGCTCAAGAAATTAAAATATGTACTATAATGGAGAAAGGATTGGAAAATCAGAGTAAAAATCTCATTTGGGACACCTATCTTAATAAATCTGGTTTGGGGTTCATGCCCAAAACTGTAGCCACCCATTTTCCTCCCTCCCCACCCCAATCCCACCCCATCAAAGGCTAAAAATAACGTGCAAGTTTGAATGTTTTAGACGTTAGGTACATCGTTGCAAATCTAAATTGTATTTAGTGGAGAAAATGAGTTCAGGAAAGTTTTGTGCATCAAAGGCACTGAAATGCGTTAAGGCGTTAAGAACCGACCTTAAATATCACGTTATTTAAGAAGCATTGCTATTTCAAAATAGGGTTCGGGTCAAAACTTGTAGAAATGGAAACAAACTTTCCTTATGGGTCAAAAATACTACAATTTTAAGTTTATTATATCTAAAAATTACTTTAAAAATTAATTTAGATCATTTTAAACAATGTTTCACGTGAAATGTTTAAGTTCTGATAATAAATTAAATAGTTATAAGCATTTAGCTTTCTCTGGAAAAGAGTAACTTTTAAGATTTTTTTTAGGAATCTTTTTTAAGGATTTCAAATCTTAAGAACCTCCGCTAAATAAAAACCATATACCTATCTTTTTATACAAGTACATATATTTTATTTTTTCATTCGAAAAATTTAATATCCAAAACGAAAGAATGCGTAGATCATTTTATATTTTTTTAATATTAAATATTGCAATCCAAATCTGACCAATTCATTTATTATACCCCTTATTTTCAACTAAGATTAATTTGTAACACATATTTTATTTTAAAATAGCACTAACTAAATATTGCTCCTTGGACCTATCTTATTTAACTAAATCAGCTCAATAAATCGTATTTTTTCTTTAATTTATATTCATAAATTCTTATGAACTATTTATTTTAGCCCTGTTATTTTTAGAATTGTGTAAAGTCTATGTCTATATCTTTTCTGATATTTATTATTACAATGAAAACATATTATAATGAATAAACAATATAAATACTACATTAAAGATCAAAATATAATATAAGCATACAGCATAATATATAACGTTGTTAGGCTTAATTAATTTATAAATATTTTATTTTAGTAAGTTATGTATACTATTGTGTGTTTGTTTGGCTTATATTAAATATGATATAGTCAAAAGCTTTCAATAACTATTCAAATTTCAACATAGTAAATTAAAATAATCTTACAGTTTAAGCATTTATTTACTCCTAATCATCGCATAAATACTAGAGAGTAAACATAAAATTGCTGTTTTATAACATAAATCAAAATTAGTTAAATAAATAATATGTTAACCTGTACACACGAATATTTAATTTTTAGTGTAATATATAGATACAATATATATTTGCAATGATTTTATAATATATATACCTATAGTTAGAAGGGATAAGTGTACACTATAATGAGAAAGGAGGGTGTAATGAATTATTCGGAAAAAAGTGGTTAAAATCATTTTTTTAAAAACATGGATTTTAAAAGTGGGACATGATGAAACCACATAAATGAAGTAACCCGACCAGTTATACAACCCTGGCCTCATAAGACAGACAGACAGTCAGTCAGTGTGCCAGTAGTAAACCTTCATGAAAGACAAGTTGTTCAGTCTTGGCAAAGTACCAGCTATTAAAATTCTCTCAGTAACAATCCCCCAAGGATTAATTTGCTTGACGTTAATTATCTGCAAATGTTTAGTTGCTTAAATTATGCAAGAAGCTGAGGAAGCACTTTCCAACTAACAAGAAGAAAATCTAGGACTACAGTAATGAAAATATCATAATTGTACTAATTTATCATAGACGAGAATTATAAACTAAACATTTATTAAAAATGTACCTTACTATTAATGATTAATATATTTCTATTATTTAACTGAGAGCTATTCAAACTAAGGGCCTAACTGCAAACAATAATTTAATATTCACCGATAACTGGCGTATTAGTTATAAATAGTAGTTCTTAAGAACAATCATGAATAAATTGAACATAGATTTGTATCATCATAAAATTTGTAATCTGAGCTAAACTCCTTAAACAGATATTAACAATCTTCACCCAATATAAAAAAAAGTAAATTAAATATTCATAATATGGGACACATCTTTACAGAAACTTTTAACTATTCTTGATCCAACTCGGGAAAAATAATCAATTTCATGGTGACATTTTCAATAAATTCTATAAATAATTTTGAACTAAGTTAAAAAAGGATAAATGACAATGCCTAGGTCTTATTAATATAAAATATACCTACTATAAAAGAAAAGCAGACAGAACTATTTAAAAAAACACTTAGGTATCCTCAAGATTTGAGGCGCTAATCTCGCAGTAGACTTGACTGCCGATGACTGAGAGATTGACGTTCGAATCTGTCAAATTTAATGAAGGAGGTTTTTCTAAAATAGTTTTCCACGTAGGGTACACCTCCTATAAATATTTGGTGCCAGGGAAGAAAAAAAGAGTTAGACAAAAAATGATCAAAATGAAATATCAATATTTACATTCTTCTATGCCAGAATTACCATTTGGTAAAAGTAGTATAAGTCAACCTTATTGGTGGAAAAGTTCCATTTTATCTTTATAGTAGAAGTGAACTAGTTTTCTTTTAGTTGTACATTTTTAGTAAATTTCAAGTTACATTTTTTTACTTATACTCTTTTTCCTTGGCACCAAAGAAATATTACTTCCCAAATCCCTAAAACCACTAGTGAAGTTAGTACAAAAACGTTTAAATCGAACAAGTAGTATGTCAATTAATAAACGATATTATAATTTACCAAATTTTGGCTTTCAATATTTGAATCACTATTAAATAAATCTTAATATAATTGTATTTAAATACTAAGCTAACATGTTGTAACGCACCATTTAAAAATATTACCTTATACTCTACATCCAAATATAATGAAAAAAAGGAGATAACTCTGAAGACTACTATGAGTTTATATATTTTTATCAAGTTAAAAATCATCTATTAAACTAAAAAAAATCAAAAAGCTAATTAATTTTATTTTAATCGTAGTGTAAGTTGTTTAGTAAGACAGTTATGAATTTTTATAACAAATTAGTTTTGGTTTTTAAAATTTAATCTTCAATGTTTGTACTAGATCATATTTATTAAATCCATTAAACTATATATTTCTAGATATTATTAATTAATGACGAGAGAAGGCAAACTTCATTTTAAGCTTTTAAAGGTAAAATATTAATTACTTTAGTTTGGTTAGTTACTAATTAGAATAATATTGTTCAGGTTTATTGTCGTTATTAAAAGATTTTTGTGTATATCTGGTTCAGATTGTATTAGGAGTGATTATTATGGTTGTTTTACGAAACCTGTATTGGGACTGATTATTATGGTTATTTTACGAACCCTGTATTGGGACTGATTATTATGGTTATTTTACGAACCCTGTATTGGGACTGATTATTATGGTTATTTTACGAACCCTGTATTGGGACTGATTATTATGGTTATTTTACGAACCCTGTATTGGGACTGATTATTATGGTTACTTTACGAACCCTGTATTGGGACTGATTATTATGGTTATTTTACGAACCCTGTATTGGGACTGATTATTATGGTTATTTTACGAACCCTGTATTGGGACTGATCATTATGGTTGTTTTACGAACCCTGTATTGGGACTGATCATTATGGTTGTTTTACGAACCCTGTATTGGGACTGATTATTATGGTTGTTTTACGAACCCTGTATTGGGACTGATTATTATGGTTGTTTTGCGAACCCATTAGCGTCTGAGGCAATTAGTTATTATGGATCATAAAATTAAACTTGGTGGTCAAGCAACTACACATTTACTATAAACTTTGTTAAGGAACCAGGTGTTTAATTCAAGTAAGCATTATTAAAATTGATTTGGAGTCCAATTTTCAGAGTAATAACCATTAAAGAGTGCTAGAAATGCTACTGGATAAACTTTCTCGTATGCCAAATAATGTGATCTGGAGCTGTCAATTTTTAAATATGTTACCAATACAACAAAAACTAATATTAGGTACGGTGCACCACAAAAACTCTCTCGCGCTTTTATCTTAAAATATACATTTACTAAAAACTCGTAAGATTAGAGAAAGAAAAAATTGCTCTATACATTGTTGTAGAAAAAATACACCATATACTGTATCACAAAGGAAATAATATCCACTCTCTATTTACTTACTCTATGGCATTAAGAACTAGGAACACTGTTACAAAAAAAAATAGAGAAAATAGAAAAATATTTGACCAAATGTCCACCAAAGAACATAGGAGTCAAATTAATTTTGAAAGACATGAATTAAAAAGTATATATATATATATATATACTTATAGCTCAGAAGCTATTGTTTTATAAAAATATATTTCAAATATAAGATTTGTATTTTTAATAGTACTACAACCTTTCAATGATAAGTTATTTACTATCTCAAATGGGTGAGGAGAATTGATGAAAATTGAAAAAATTATCTATGTAAATTACCCTCAAAGGTATTTTCATAAGTAAACGAGAATCGTAATTTTGTTTAGAATAATAAACATTGTCTAAATATAGAATTTCATCAAAATCGTTTGAATAAATGTTGAGAAAATTGATTTTTCTCTATGTACCCTTCAGTAAACCACCTTTAATTTTAGGGTTGGATTTCAAATTTTAGGGTTGGATTTCAAATTCTAAAAAAAGTCCCTTAGGGGACTTTATGAAACCCCAGATATCAAGTTTAAGCCCAATCAATAATATAGTTTCGGCTCTAGCCCAAAGTACAGAATGACATACGGCATCCTGTTCTAGCCCAAGGTAGAGAGAGATGGGCAGAAAGAGAGAGAGAGACACGAGCAGACGGGAATAAAGAGAGAGACAGACGAGCAGACGGGAATAAAGAGAGAGAGACAGACGAGCAGACGGAAATAAAGAGAGAGAGAGACGGGCAAAGCGAGAGATAGAGACAGACGAGCAGAGCGAGAGAGAGAGACAGACGAGCAGAGCGAGAGAGAGAGACAGACGAGCAGAGCGAGAGAGAGAGACAGACGAGCAGAGCGAGAGAGAGAGACAGACGAGCAGAGCGAGAGAGAGAGACAGACGAGCAGAGCGAGAGAGAGAGACAGACGAGCAGAGCGAGAGAGAGAGACAGACGAGCAGAGCGAGAGAGAGAGACAGACGAGCAGAGCGAGAGAGAGAGACAGACGAGCAGAGCGAGAGAGAGAGACAGACGAGCAGAGCGAGAGAGAGAGACAGACGAGCAGAGCGAGAGAGAGAGACAGACGAGCAGAGCGAGAGAGAGAGACAGACGAGCAGAGCGAGAGAGAGAGACAGACGAGCAGAGCGAGAGAGAGAGACAGACGAGCAGAGCGAGAGAGAGAGACAGACGAGCAGAGCGAGAGAGAGAGACAGACGAGCAGAGCGAGAGAGAGAGACAGACGAGCAGAGCGAGAGAGAGACACACAGATGGGCAGAGAGAGAGAGAGACACACACAGACGGGCAGAGAGAGAGACACACACAGACGGGCAGAGAGAGAGACACACACAGACGGGCAGAGAGAGAGAGAGACACACACAGACGGGGGGAGAGTGATGAACAGAGACAGATGAACAGAGACAGATGGGCAGAGACAAATGGGCAGAGACAGACGGACAGAGAGAGACGGCATCGCGAGAACAACTTTTTTGGTTTTAGGGAATAATGAAACGTGGTTATTTATCAAAATCTCGAGCTCAATTTTTTTTTAATGAGCAAAATACTTTTTCGCGTCAAGAGAAAGTAAAATTATAGTAGGGTTGTTACCAATTTTAAATAAAAAAATAGCTTGTATTTTCTTTAAGGCCTTTCCTTTTAATTCTTTTTTTTCAGCACTGCATCTTACTAACCGTTCGGGCTATACGCTTATGTATCAATTACGCTAATGGTTTTAGGGATTAGGAAAGGTATGTAGAGGAAGTGTATCCGCATTTGCATGGAGGTAGAGTGGTAATCCATTTAG
>CABFWO010000022.1:348832-394332 GCA_902155825.1 Timema genevievae
TATTATTATTATTATTATTATTTAGCACCGCGTCTTACTACCCGTTCGGGTTATACGCTTAAGTACTAATTACGCTAATGGATTAGGAATTGGGAAGGTTGAATAGAGGAAGTGAACCCGCACTTGCGTGGAGGGAGAGTGGAAAACCATTTAGGAAAAACCACCCCCAGTTCACCCGACCGAGATTCGAACCTCGATCTCCCCGTCCTCGGCAGTCGGGCTCAACACGACTAGCGCGTTAGCCAACTACGCCACCGAGGCGGGTCACTACGTCCATGATGTCCACGTTCAATCCCCTACGTCCATGATGTCCACGTTCAATCCCCCTTGAACCTTTTTTGTCAACTTTTTCTCGTGGTGATATTACTGAAAAACCACACCGAATTTTAGTAAAGTCTTATTTATATATTTTAAGATTATCATAACTTATTTTTTTACCTTAATACACTTTTTACCAGTCGGGTAATTTAATCAGAGTACTTATTACTCGCACAATTATCCTCAAAGAATGATATTCCCAGTACAGTTGACTAATTTTTTATGTCATTTATTTGAGGTATTTAACGTAAATTTTCTGAACCAACTGATTATATCAGCACACAATATATTAACCAGCTTATATCTAGAACTGACAAAATTCAGACCCCAGCTTTTAATTAATCCTTGTTAAAGAATAAGCCCATATTTCTCAAAGCTACTTTTTTCAGCCATGCCGGAAATTGAACATGGAACCCTTAGCTCAGTATACAGACACGCTACCGACTGAGATGAAGTATATAGGCCTATATATTGAACTATATATAGAACAATATATATATCGAACTCTTATGTATTTGTATGTATATATATTTGTACGTATATATATAGGCCTATATACATATAAATATAAATAAAGTTAATTTTATTTTTACTATCACAATACCTCCCTTTCTAAGGGATTAAGAGAAAGTAAATAATTGGCATCTGTAATCGGGAATCAAACCCTGGACCTTTTTCTTAGCGTGCCAAACTCTCCACTGAGCTATCCAGTCTGTGTCCCGTGCTCAGAGTCATTCTTCACTCGTGGTTTAAGGCAAGGTCTTTTATTGAAGTGTGGGAATCATGGGCAACTACAGGCACACACTGCCTTATTAGGGACGGTGCCTTCCTGTGACGTCACGTCAGTATTTCCATGTTAATAAATTTACGTTTATATCAGCTAGTTTTAAAGATATATAATTGAAACAAAAACCATGAATTATTAAATAATTCTAAAAATAGTCTTAAGTGTCACAAAATTATTATTTTATTCAAGAAATATTATTTTTGTAAATTTATTTTCTTTATAAATCATCTACAACTTGAGGCTATTTGGCTTGGTCATGAAAATTATGTGTTGGAGTCTTCCTGCCAGGATGGAACCATATGTATATCTAGAATAGGAAACAAGAAAAAGGTAATTTTAGAGAGCAAGTCAATGTTTTCAAAGAGCAGATAGTACAGTGATTGTGTGAAACCCACCAGAGGAAGAGAGAAAGTGCTAGCAGTAGATAAACAAGAGTCTTCGTAGGGTGAATTGCTCATTTCACCCTTCTCTATCTATTTCGTACATTGGCATCTAAGTGTGATAGTTCTGATAGTGCTTAGGTGCGTTAAATTAAGATGCAAGCTGCCTCGTAAAATAGCTTCAAATTCTTCAATTAGGCAACGTCGTGAAATTATGAGTGAGGACTGGCTTAGAGCACCAGACCAAACCTAGATAGCTTTGGGGTAAAGTATTTTCACGCTGAGCCAAGGGTCTTAGGTAAGTGTTCTTTTTATAGGCGTTTAGTCTATCAAAGTTAACAGATGCAGATCAAATTACTTGACGTATGAATGCTTTAAAGTATATACACTAGAACCTTGATAATCCGAACTAATTGGGACCAAAACTTGTTCGGATTAGCGGAAATTCGGATTAAGCGGGAGAATACAGGGATATAGTACTTTCACAAATTTTAAATTACAGTTGAATTACTTTAGTCTAATTTTCCTTTATTTAACTGATGTGTTATTTGTACTGTAATCGTTTCTAGTTACAGAAAAACAAATTGTCTTGACTACAACATGTAAACTGTAACATTTATTATCAGATATCATAATTTTATTTTAACTTTGAGCTTGTTAACCAATAACATATATTTTATTTGACTTTTTTTCCCTCCATTTTACGAAAATTGTGTTTGAATTATCCGGAATTTTAGAATACCGGTGTTTGGTCTAATGGGGTTTTACTATACTTACTTACACTACGGCATTAGAACTCAAAATTTCATTGTTGCACTTACAAAAGTAGGCCACTGATCCCTATCTTAGGCTAGTTCTGTCCCGTCCGCCTTATTATATCCTATCTTTATCAGGTCAATTCTAGTGTTATCCTCCTATCTGGGTCTAGGTATTCCCGATGGTCTCTCAACCATCTTTCCATTGAGTTTTCCATTCAGTAAGTAGGTACCCTGCACACGTTTCTAGATTATTTCATTCGCACTGTGTGTCCTGCATACTGTAGCTAATCTTTCTGTAAGATAGATCCCTTTTTAAAAAATTAGAGGTAAATAAGATGGAATTAAGACCATTTAAATAACTGTTCGCCTATATTTTATGAGCCCTCAGGCCCTACTCCTTTGATTTATAAAAAAATCCTAAATGAATAAAAATGATGATAATAATAATAATAATATCACCACATCTTACTACACGTTCGGGTTTTACACTAATGTGTAATGGTAGGGTGATTGTGAGATGAAATGGAGGACCTACAGTTTAACGATGGAGGCCTGGCATTCCACACACTCACAAGTTGTGATTAATACACGTCTTGTCAGAGGTTAAGGAAGGGTTTGGCAATTAGATAAATCTGTGCCGGGACCGAGGATTGATCCCTGGACACCGAGCACAGAAGTCCGACACCTTACCCCTAGACCGCCAGGTCACCAATATAAACTTTTTTCTATTTACATATTGTTTTACTTGCCCAATCAAGACATTTCCTTCGACTTNGGCTAGATATAAGGTTTCAAAATGGGGTGCGGGAGGGGAAAACTGCGTGAAGTAAGTAGACTTGTATCGAAATACCACCCTGAATCTCCGTGAGAAATAGTCAGGTGAGCCCGGGAAACATCACTGGGGTGAGGGAGGTGGGGGGTGGGAGGATCTGGCTCAAGATAGAGGGGTGGATGTTGGGAATGATAGGGGAAGGTGGGGAAGGAGAAGGAACCAGGGAAACAGGGAAGGTTAGGTTGGTAAGGGGTTTCGGGAGGGGCAGTCCTTACAACGGATTGCACTAAGGCCTCCTCGCGCGAAATAAACTCTTCCCCCCATCTTCACCCAATCTCTTCCTCTGCCTTGTATCCAAGAAGTTTTTGGGAACTTTCCCCGAGATCCTCGTTAAGAGCTCCGTGAAGTATCTCACTTTGTTTTTAGCAAAAAAAAAAATGCCTTTTTTTTTAAAGAAAAAATATATATAGGCCTACAACATGACTAGCAGAAGCACAGAATCATAGGCGCTAGAATGGAACAAAATATGGTCTGGTCTCAAAGAGGAGGGGCAGGGGTTAGGATGAAGTGGGTTGGGGGGAGGAGGGTCCTAGGAGAATACTCCTCCCCCCCCTCCCTTTTAAAATATTTGTACATCGGATTCTTTTAGAGCTATCTTTCAACAGAAAATATTTTATTGGACGCCAAATTAATGTTATGAGCGAGTCATTGTGATAGGCTAGTATATATATATTAACTATCTATTTGAAAATTAGTAAATATTGTTGAAAAATGACATGGATTGGGAACAGATATCCGTATCCAGGATTATTTTTAAAAAAACATTTAGTTGAATTAAAAATATACATGGATGGCTGTATGTGTAATCAAAGTGAGTTTTACCTTCGTGCATTTTTTTAATATTATTATAAAACTAGTAACCAAACATAAACTATTAATCAGGTTAGTAAATTTGTCAAGCTCAAGTGAGTCAATGAGCCTAGAAGAAATGACTGGTATAGTCGAAGTGTGGTAGGAACAACCTTTAATAACAATACAAACATATTTGTCAGATTTCTAATATTGATTGCATTTTTCTATATTATTAGTGTTATTTTATAGGTATTTATAATATTTATCAAACGTGACAACTGAACATCACACGAATTGACGTATGAGTTTATAAAATAAATATATTAAATAAGTTTTTAAGTAGCCTTTGTACTTGCCATAAACTTATTTCTACCATAATCCTAACATAGATCCTGCTCCAATGTATAGAAACTATATAATTTATATAGATTGGTTGTATACAATTTCTGAAATGTTGATCTCCTATGATAATGATAGTAATAATATGAATAAAAGATCCATGTCGCAAGAATGTAAAATCGAGATGATAAATGATCCTTATCCTTCAAACTTTGGCTTCAGAAATGCAGCCTCATGCTTAACGTGTTGACTGAATAGCCAGATAAATCTCATAATAATCAATAAAAGACTGTGGTTGGTGTGTGACCTTACCATTTTGGGAGGATTACGTACGAATAAAAACCCACCAAAAGCCACGAAAGGTGATAGAACGTAAAAAGTGCTTCAGTACAGAGTAGTGACATATTTTTCTTCTTAGCAAATTGATTATAAATAATAGTCTGTAGTTTTTGATGATACAAGGTTGAGCACAGTAATTAGAAGCCAGTGCTTCACAAAACTAACCACATATGTTAAATAAAAATATATTACTTTGGAGATTTAGTATTTCAACATAAAAATGAGACTATGAGATTCTAATTACTCTCAATATTTTAAACCATTTAGGGCCGGTCTTATGACTACCTGATAAATATTGCTATCGGGAGGTTAAATTTAGCTACCAGATAAAGCTTAACAGCCACTTTAATATTTTACGTGTATCTGAAGGATAAATATATTTTTATGATGAAAACTCAAAGTTGGTACTATTCTTACCGGTACGCGCATGCGTATAAGCCCTACTACTACTGCTACTACCTCACAAGTGGCTACAACAGTCAACATTTGTTAAATAATTGCGGCTAAACGAATGCGAGTAAACAGATGGCGTCACGTGGGTGCAGAAGCTAAATTGTCTTGCAAGTATTAATTTCGGTGTCTGCCAAAATGTGGTTATTAGTTGGGTACAACGTTTACAAAATTTCATTTATTTTACTCTGTTTTTGATAATTTGTTCTTTTATAAATATGACTCAACAAATAGCTCGTCAGTTTATATAAAAGTGTGAATTAAATTTTCTAACTTTATATAGTTATAGCCCGGGCCTGTGCCTACTGAAAACGTGAACCAAGATTTTAATTTAAAAAACGATTCTTATAGGCGAAACCTCATGAAAAACAACGCTTCACTATGGCAACAATCATTTTAACTTTCAGATAAGACTTATCAGGTTCTTAAACCTTCCGATAAAAATGTGATGGATAAATAAATTTAATCTGGTGGATAAATGCTATCTGGCAGTCATAAGACGCACTTTTAACTTATCGACCAGCTAGAAATATTTATCTGCCAGATTAATATTTATCCAGGAGCCATAAGACTCGCCCTAAGTAAGTTCTCACATACAACTTAAATTTAACTATAATTCGTTTTATCCTCCAAATATAATTAATATTTAAATATAAGCTAGGTCTTATAAAACTGTGTTTTACATAAGTTAATTATTTAAAAGCTATATCCTCTAAGCCAGTAGTTTTATTTGTGTATCCCAATATAAGCAATATTTTTTTTCAATAGTAAGTAGGCCTATCTAAAAGTATATTTTTCTAAAAATAATCCACATTTAGTCCAAGTTGATTTTCACTAACAATTACTATTAATATGTAATCATTACCTACAGCATCACTAATCGATCTCAAAACTAGCAGCAAGGTAATTCAATAGATCAATTACTAATAAGTAAAAAAATAACAAAATAATTTACATTTTATTTTTAATACCAAGTACTCGAGCATATATGTGATATAAACATATCATTACCGTTCAAGGGTCAAACTACACCCCTGGAGGCAAAATTTAACACTACTTATAACCTAGACCTACCTTGTTTTTATATAGAAAGATAAATATTGTTACTATCCTGTTTAAAGCGAAGCATGCACTTGAAACGTTATAACTCCTCATCGTATTAAGTTGCGTGGTGTAATATTCACCCCACACTATAGTAAATCATCAATCACTATTCCCCCTCCCTCTCAACGGCAACAGCTTCACCTCACTTTCCTTTCTTCACTTACCTCTTCCTTACACCCCTTGACAAAGGGTACCGAACAATCAGTTTCCAAGCGGTGTAAATCCCCCTCCCCACACCCCACACACACGTATAAGACATAACACGATTTTATTATCGCTATAAAGTCAGGTGCAACCACATTTTTTTATATCCTGTTATTTACGTTCTTCGGTAAACTATAAAAACAAATTAAGTGTCTCTTGGCTGGTCAGAAAAGTCTTGTGTCGCCGAATAGGTTGCCAGTAAAATGATAAGCGCGTGAATTTAGAATTTGTCCCCTCAATTTACGCAGAACGTTTTACTACCCATGTAGGAGCTATCTCCATATAATAATAATAGTTATTATTATTATTAGCACCGCGTCTTACTATCAGTTCGGGCTATACGCACTTATGCTAATGTGTAACGGTAGGATGATTGTAGGATGAAATGGAGGACCTACAGTTTAGCGTGGGATCCGAACCACGGTGGAGGCCTGGCACTCCACACATTCACAGGTTGTGATTAATACACGTCTTGTCAGAGGTGAAATAAGGGTTTGGCAATCTCCATATTTACAGTGACCGTGATCGGTATGGCAAAGGCGAAATTCAAAGGAAATGTATTCGAATTCAGCGTTGAGAAACCATTTAGGAAATAAATTCCTTTGTACAAGCGAATGAGTTTTAAACCTCGATCACCCAATCATCCACTGGCAAAGCAGACTAGATGAGGATGGTGCCTTAACTTACAAAGTGAAATTTATAAACCATTACACTAACACTTGTAAGGTAAAATCTAGTTTTAAGAAGAATAGAAAAAGACTAGGTTATCAATAATTTGATCTCGTGCTAGATGGCATATGCATAAAGTTGCCAGTCTCTTTTTGACTGGTTTGTCAGTGACGAAGAAGCCTGTGAATAAAACTCAATTAGTGTTTGTACGTATACTTTAGTCTAGAAATTTATATTGTAAATGGGAATAACTCTAGGATAAAGAATCAACAAGACCTGAGTTAAACTGTAAGAGCTAATGTCATAGACCTATCTTAATTAAAAAACACTTTAGTCTATGGTCTAGCAGTCAGAATTCCCGGTTACATATCCAGGATTCTTGGGTTCGATTCCTGACGCTTTCAGATTTTTTTTTCTGTGAAACATTTAGACTGGAACTGGATCAACTCGGCCTCATGACGACAATTGAAGAGGTACTTTAATAAACAACGGCTCCAGTCTATAAAACAGATCAACAACCGAAAGGCTGGTTGCTGCAACAACACGACATCCTATATCAACAAAGTTGAATCCATCTTCACAAACATGAAAAGACCGCCTGTTCAGCATTGTTCTCTTGCAGGATTCCACCATAGATTTATTAAGGTATGTATACTTTAGTATTTTTTCATATTCCCCCCACCTCCCCACCCTTTCTCCACACAAATGTGGATACACTTTCATTAAATTCAATACTCATAATTAATAATCCAGTTTTGTGATTACAAGGTCAGTAGTAAAACTCAAAGCAATAATAAATAATTAAAATTGATATTAAAAAAATAAAGCTAACTATATATTTATAATTTAAATTATTCTGTACTATTTATATGTATTACAGCTGTTATATTCATGATGATTCCTTATAAGGGAGTGATGAATCAAACCATTAGAATACTAATAAAAAAACTGATTCAGTTGTTTTCATTACAATAACTAAGAGGCAATGGAAAAGTATTATTTTGTTTATGTACAGGAGCTATTTGTGAATGGTATTTACAATATCACATTTTTAATGATCTTTTTAATGCACCGTTCATAATAAAATCCATACCAGAATAATCACATAACTAGCGAGGACTTCTATAATCTAAAACATGGATGAAAAAAAAAACACTTTATATTTCTTTCATTACACTGTTTATTACCACCAAACTGCCCGGGCTTCTTCATTCTTTCTCTCTCTCTCTTCTAATGACGTTACTTCTGTCGCCTTTGACAATTTTTCATCAAGCGTGAGTAACAGCACATTTTGATGGTATCATTGATTACATGACAACCCGTAGGGGGTAGTTTTCCCGAAAGATGTAGTCAGTCATGAGGGAGCAAGCATCAAATCACCATCAACCCTCCAAAAATAAATAGCAGCACGGAAATAAAACTACCAGCGCAATATAAGTCATGCGATGGGGTAAAAGGAAAGTGTGTGGGGGGGGGGTATTATTTCAGGGGGAAAGGNTCCAAAAATAAATAGCAGCACGGAAATAAAACTACCAGCGCAATATAAGTCATGCGATGGGGTAAAAGGAAAGTGTGTGGGGGGGGGTATTATTTCAGGGGGAAAGGTGGGGGTGAAAGGGGGTCTTGTTGGTTTTACGATGTCATCCTCGATTATCATGGAAATACTCGGTAATAAAAACAAGAGAAGTTTTCCTAGTAGTTTGAGGTGGTTAGTTTACCCCTTACTTAACATGAATGATTTTTCTGAACAGAATGTATGTCTGGTGGAGGGGTTGTAATTATGGTGAAGATATGGTGATTATTCCGCTTGAATGGTCACGGCCAATCTATCGAGGGAGTTTTAGAGGAATGTACCGAGGGTGTAGCGGGAAAGAATTATGGAAGGGTATTTTCTTGTCTTGTCAACACTTTGTCTGAAGGACTGAAATACTATCACAGATGAATTGATAGTGAAAGCTTGGACTAGACCAATCCCCTTAGATTCGCACGATGATAGAAATATTCTAACCCCCACAGATAGAGTGACTTAAACTTTGCTGATCTCTTAACTTAATATAACCATCACTACCATCTATTATTTGAATAATTTTAAAACACTTTTGATTAGTCATCTTAGTGATAATCACAAGTCCTAAATCTGCATCACCCGCTTCAGTGGCCATGTGGTTTAGTGCGCTACTCTTGTGGTAGGCTAGACTGCCTATGACGGGGGGATCGAGGTTAAAATCTTGGTAGGGTGTACTGAAGATGGTTTTTCCAAATTTGTTTTCCATTCTCCCTATAAGAAAATGTGGTTACTCTTCTTATAAATATAAACTTCCTAACTCTTTAACAATTCGCGTAATTAGTACATAAGCGTACAAACCAAACAGGTAGTAAGACGCGGTGATAAAAAAAATCTGCATCAGTGTTCACTCAATCTAAGTCGCTAGTTTCGAAAAATGTGTTGTCATTCACATGCAATTTAAGGTTTAAATCTCAGTCAAAAGTACCTCGTATGGTTTTCTACAAGTGAATTTTAATGTGTTTTTTGCTATTAACTATTCACGGCCATGCACTCACAACTTCTCTAATTCATCCTCCTCTCTCTATTTCCTGAGTTGAACTTTTAATAACCAATCATAATAATAAAATAATAATAATCTCAGTTATAAATTCACTGTGGAAAAAATGTATTTGAAAACTAAATTTCTGAAGAAATAAGATTGGCATTCATATTTACCAATTAAACACAGCGTAAACAAGATTGTAAAATAATGGTAATACTTTCAAAGAACAAAATATAATTTACTTTCTTTTTCTTTTTAACACAAACGTGAATTAAGTAGTCCTAAGAAAAACTTCCTCTTTTTCTTTCGGGGGCCATGCAATGCAAATGTGTCTTTATTAGCCCTTTGACAGTACATTATACGGTATTTGTATGCAAAATGTTACTTTAATTACGTTAATGAGTATAAATGCAGTTTATTCGACTATTCACAACTTTACCTTTAGCTCTGGGTCTTTCAACATCCCCCGTCTTCTAGAAAGTTGTCGCAGAGAGGGTTGAATAGGATGGAGTGGTTGGGGGAATGCGGGGATATTAAAAAGACGAGGCACGGAAAAGAGTTGGAATAATTTTTTTTCATATTTTATTTTGAGGCAAGTCATGAATGTATCTTCAATTAAAATAAAATAGGTGGTGTGTGATGCCCCGATCTTCCTAAATTATCTAAATAAATATAAACATAGGGGGTAAAACATAATCACTCAAAATTTATATTAGGGCTCCAAAGAAAATGTAAGAGATATATTTTGAGTAAACTACTTAAAGTATGCTTTCCTCCTAAAAATAAACACATCTTGTTAGTAACAATAATTATTCTTCATATAAAGCCAAAATGTTTGAATATATATATTTTTTAAATATTTCAAAAACAGATTATTTACAAACTACTCTAAAATTATTTGTTATTTGTAAAAATATAAACATATATTATTATTTACCATGAAAAATATTCTCAGATTCCCATTTTAAATCATTTTTCAAGGTCGTTTTCAAACAAATACATTTTTTCAATATATATATTTTAAGTAAATTATCCTTACATTAATTTATTTTAAATAAATAGAGATAAATTATTTTTGATCATTCAGGTTATAGTCAACGAATATATACTAATTACGTTAATGAACTAGAAATGAGGAAGGTTGAATTGAGAGGAACTGTACCTGCATTTGCATGAAGGGAGAGTTGGAATCTAAACCCCATACACTCGACGGAGGTTCAAACCTCAATCTCCATTTATTCGGAAGTCTTGTCCAATAAGAGAGTTGCGCCTTAGACCAAATGTCCACAAAAGCGGGTGGATATACATTTATATATTAATATTTTGTTCATGCTAATTTATCTAATATATCTTTTATATCTAAGAATATCTTCTTATTACTAATCTAGTATCTTGGCATGATTATATCTAGATTACGTAATCGTTGGAAAGCATTGAAACGCTTAGCTTTTGTATATTACTGAGACAACATAGTTCAAGTGTCATTTTCAATGAATTTTAGGATCATATATTATATTATTGAGATTCGAATGTCAACCAATCACCCATTCGACTCTAACTGCTTGATATGCCATAAAATTGTTTAACTCCCGAGACTATACTTTAAATATAGTCAGACTTAGGGCGCCTCAAGTGCGGTGCTATACTAAATCAGGAAGACACCTGCATAATATTTAATGGAATGGGTCAGTTTGGTATATTAAACTGAATTATTCCATTCCAGTCTAGGCAAGTGTCGTCTTTGCACTTATTATTTTTAGGTGTCCTGTATTACGAAAAAACACCATTCTTTTGTCAGTGAACTTAGGCCACCAATGGACCCTGTCTTCTGCCACCTCCTTCAGCTCCCTGCATTTTTTTTTTATTTGCTTCAAGTCATCTTGTATTTGAATCCTCCTCCTTCCTAAGATTCTCTTTCCCCCTAACTTTACTTCTATAATGTCGTGCAGCAGACAGTTCCTCCGAAGGATGTGTCAGATCCTGTGTTTTTGTACCAAAGAATCACATCCAAAATGGTTTTATTCTCACCCACTTCTTAATTTGTCACCGTGTCTGTCCACGTGATCTCCTCAAGTCTTCTGCACCACATTTCAAAGCTCTCTTAGTATTTTATTTTCTATCTTCCTATGAGTCAAAGTTTCTGCTCCATACAGTGCGATGCTTCAAATGTAGTATTTCCTCAGTTTCTTCCTCATTTCCAAACTCAACTTGATTGTCATCAATAGCCTCTTCTTGTTGAAAGCTTCCTTGGCCATGGCGATCCTTTAACTAATTTATTTAGTGCAGTAGGCATCCTTTGTCAGCAGACTTCCCAGGTACTCTAACTGCTCTATATTTTCCTACTCCTGGTTTCAAATTTTTATTTTCGGTGGCTCTTAATTTTTTGAAATCACAATCATTTTTCTCTATACTTAATCCGTGCTAAGTCTAACTACTAAACTGGCCCATGATGTCCTATGCATGAACAAGAACGAGTAAAAGTGAAAGGTGATTGAGAAATGAAGTGGTGTTGAATGGATTGCTACTGGGCCGTCTGCACTAACCTACCTTATTAGATTACAAATAAACTCAACTCGTTTCTACATCACCCTTCACAATTACTCACTCTCACTCTTGCATTCGGCCTTTATTCATACCGTGTGTAATAGCGGGAGGGCGGGGAGGGGGGTTGCGATTCATTTTACTATTATCTCCAAATCAAGCAGCCCTAATCGAGTCCCCTCTTCACGCTACTAAGGGGTACACTATCAAATAACTATATTGGTTGGATTAGAATCAAAACCACAACAGTATAGAAAACCACTCTTAATAAAATGAGTGGGGATTTAAGTCCTGTCTTTACTGTCAAAGGGAGCTAGGTTCATTGAGTGGCGAACACCTTAGACATCTTAACCACTCTGGCGGGTGTTATACTAGAATTATTAGTTGTGTTTCAACCCATTTGTTCTCCCTGAAATTTAATAATTATTAAAAAAAATCAAAGTATGTGGACATGTTTAAGATTGTATTAAAATATTATATAACCTGCTTCGGTGGCCGCATGGTCTAACGCGCTACTCTCGTGTTAGAATATACTGACAATTATGGAGAGATTGAAGTTCGAACATCGATCGGATGGTTTTACACTCTCTCTCCACGCAAATTCGGGCTTACTTCTTATAAATATAACCTTACTAATCCCTAAAAGCATTTGCGTAATTAGTACACAAGGGTATAATCCAAACGGGCAGTAAGACGCGGTGCAAAAAAAAATTATAGACTGATGAACAACTAAGTTTTAAATTATATTTTAGCTAGTCTACTTGTATAGAAATACAAAACAATTTTCTAAATAACATCATACAATACAATTTTCCGTCAGCTAGAAAAAATACTAGATCAAGTTTCACGTATTTATACACCAAGTAATGTGATCTGCATCTATTATTTTGAAAAGTAACTATCAAGACATATAAAATAACAATAATAATATAGTAAAATATTATCAATATTTAGAGCAAAAAAAGTTTTATACTCCAAAAGGTCTTTGTGAAAACGGTACTGTAGTATAGTTGCAATAAACAACCTGTTAAATTTTCATTCAACACGTTTAATGATGAAGCAGTTATATTTTGATTTAGTTCTATAGTTTACACAAGACTAATTTAACTTCAACTTCCTAATGCAAAGAAAACGTCACCTGAGCCAAAGGTGGATTTATGTAGATAACACTGGTTGAGCTTTCTTTACAAAAATAAAAATGAACAGCCGTGATGTATGAATAGAACTTAAACTTCCAAATTAATTTCACGTTTAAGAGATGGTCTCATTCAAAGATTCCTGCCCATCCTCCCGGAAGATATTAATCCAGTTACTGTAACAATATTATCATCCCAACCACCCTGATTGCCGTTTTCACTCTCCTTTATTCTAGAGCCGCACAAGTCCATTTAATAAAATATTCCAAATATTTCACATTATTAGGTTTGGTAATGTGAACTGAATACTACTCGTTTGGATTTGTTCCGGTAACAGAGTGTCTATATAATAGAAAACAAAACATGGCTTCAGCCCGCAATCGAGTAATTCTGACCAAGCGGCTGCCATCCGTTGGCATTGAAATTGCCAACATATGCATATAGAGGGTATCATGTGGTAAACACAACGAACCATCTGGTCATTAATTTCAGTTTTCTGACGGGAGCAGCTACTTTTTCATTAAAGTAGCTCCTCATTTGTCTACTCAAGGTTAAGTTGACGGCGTTCCAGACACACTGCTTCATAGAAAGATCTGGGGATCGAATCCGCAACCTCTGGATCTGTAGCTAGCAGCTCTGTTGACCGCCTCTTTAGTCCAGTGGTCAAAGTATTTATATGTAGTTAAATATAGGAATAGTTTTATTCTAAAGATAGTTATGAACCATTTGAAATGAGATAAAAAAATTATGTTAAACAATCATTTCAGTGGAAAAAATAGTAATAATTTTTCTTCAATATTTAATTAGGAATATACAATTTAATCTTAAAAAAACTTCCATCATTTCATAATTTTGACATGAAAAATATAATTGTCTATAAATATGGCCTTCTCGGTAACTTTAACTTTTTTGGTGTTGAGGCTGTTGTAGGCTAAGTAACACTTAACTTGAAGTTTACAACCGATAGAATGGAAAATTTACATTTTATGGTGTTATGCAAGTTCAAGTGCCTCCATATGAGATTGAATCCTGGGATTGTGGTTCAGGAACGTACTTTAAAACCTTTTCGATTTCCCTCCCAGGTTGAGTATAGTTTGAATATTAAAAATCTTGGAAATTGTATTATATGAATTATGCAGATTTTATGAAAAAGTTTATTTTCTCAGAGCGCTTGAATTTATATACATGTATATAGGTCATATATATACATTGAACGCTTGAAAAATACGCTTAATATATTTACCTCAATGGTCGTTAGGTGAAGTGATGCCCCTAGGACGAGATTTTCACAGGTTCAAACCTAGTTGAGCTCAACCGATTTTTGCCGAGAGATGAACATCCATAGCATAACTTCCTTCGGATAATAAGTAAAGGCGTTGGTCCTATGTCAATTTTGTCATGTAAAAGATTCCTAGAATATTTACTAAACACCTTTTCGGCATAGTTTTAGACTTTTTCTCGCTCGCTAATAGAATTGTTTATGTGCGGATAGCGACTGGAAACTATCACCCACTAAGAATTTAGCTAGTTCATATTACTTCTCCCAGAATGAGTGGATGGGCGTCACTAGCCAACCGATGGGCAGAATGGTAGTGGTATCATATCAGGGCCAACCTTCAGGTTGAATACAACTCGACATATATTTATATGTATATATACGTATATTTATATATATATATATACACACAACTCGACGTGTATATAAATGTATATATATATATTCATGCTGACGTAGATACAGCAATGGGAAAGTGGTATGTGGTGTAGCCATTGATTAGGTGGTTAAGATTCAAACACTGTTTGGATACACTAACGTTATTTTAAATCTTCAATTTTCAGTCTAGTTCTCCCCTTTATTATTTATATTAATGCGTTTGGACTCCCTCAGGAAACCATCCTTTATCATATTCATTAACTAACGCGTAGATAAGAAATAAATTTTAGAGAAGAGACTATCAATAAAATAGCTTTACTCACCTCTGTGGCTGCTTTGTTTTTAAGACGTCACCCTTGCCAATGGACTGCCAATTATGAGGAGATATAGGTTCTAAATCCAGTCGGGTGTATTCTAGTTATTTTTTTAAAAAGTTTAACACACTCTCAAATGCTGGTACATTTCTGTACTATCATTTTTACTATTATTAATTTACATAATAATTATTTAAATATATAGATAGCCCAAATTGTGAATATATAAAAAAAAAATCAAGAAATCCTGCTAAGTTAAGGCAAAGGAGAAATTATCGTTTTTCGACTTATATTATTTGTGTTCGGAAGGCCCATGATCGCTGTTACTCGAGTAGATTTTGAGTGAAACTCTAACCTCCTCAGAAATAGGAGAACATGGGGGTAGAAAAAAAGATCAACGAATGAAAACGTTTCTTTGATTACAGAAAATGTCATTGAGCTAGCGATTTGAGCCAATGAAACGCACCCTACCATAAAATTGAGAATCGAAATAGAGTGAGTGAGAAAGAGAAGTATTCTGTAAGCAACATTTTGGTGATGGCAGGTTGGCAATATTGGAAATCTCTTTATGACAATGGTCATCCAATCATTGAGACGGACATCCCTCATATTATAAGCAGATTAACTGCTAAGAACCAATTACATTACGTCAAATAGTAGTATTTTATAAACGTATTTAAGAATACGTCAAACTACACATGATACTTTTTTTTTTAAATAATTGTGTAGGTTTACAAACATGATGTGTACACTCAGATTGTTACAGCCACATGTCATCATACTTATCATGCAAGGTTTTAAATTTAAAAATATTCAATGCCAAATATGTTTTATTATGGAATAATTATATAATTATTAGAGACACTTAATTTACGGAAGAAGGGTTTATACGAAATTTTACTCAGAAGGTTAGATATAACATAATATTTTCAAAGTTTATTATAGCATTGTTTAATGTGTTTTTTATGTATATAACCTACGCCAAATAAAACTAAATTAAATCTTTTCTCGAAATTGTTTACTTAACTTTTAATAAGCAAAGAAACCTTGCAGATTTTTTTTCAAAACTCTGTATGCTCATATAAAATAAATATGTATTTTTAAAGTATAAAATATAGCTTATATAAGGAAGTGTACTGTTTGTATTAAGGTTGGGGGTAGTTGAGCATATTTTAAGGTAAAAGATTGTTGGATTAGTCACCGTTGATTCTGCTATAAAAAGAGTTGTAATTAGGTGAATTTGGTACTGTCGACTCATCCATATGCTTACAATTTATTCGGGTTAAGGAAATTCATAGTATAATCTAGCAGACTACAGTTTAGTATCAGCTATCCATCTGAACCTTAAATTACGTCACATTGTATTATACGTACAGGTAAAATTAATTCTTAGTACGTACATACGTAAATAGCACGCCATTCCCTTAAGTGCTAGGCAATAAACTGTGCATATAGCTTTAAAAAAACTCTGTACTTAATCAATCCTCACTAACTTTCTCCAAACTTACCCATCCTCTAAGTGAAGGTAGTATGCAACAACATCCATACACCGAATCATACACGCTATTTTAATTTTAAAACTCTTAATATTTCTCTTTTTCACACATTCGTCTACTACATTTAACCACGTCTTACATGGCCTACCCTTTCTCTTCATCCACACACTCTACCTTCATATATTTACTTCGTCACTCGATCCACACTAACCCTTTCAACATGCCCAAACCAAAGTAAGATGACGATTCTTTCTCATTGACCTTTTGTATTCCCTTTCAAACCGCACTCCTTCAACACCCATTCATTACTAACTCTGTTTCTACGAGTTTTTCCACGCACATTTCTAAGATATCTCATTCCAACTACCTCCACATTCACCTTGCTCTTGTGTTTCTCCTGAAAAACTAACGCTTCAAGTCCAAAAAATAATGTTGGCGCTAACACACTTTTATATATACGGCCATCTTTGCCGCTTTCGACACTACCTCATTCCTTACAATAGTCCATCTAGATCCAACTAATCTCCGAGGTTCATTCACCCATCTGTCGATTTAAGCATCTCTCCTTCCAATTTTACTTAATATTTTGTCTTGATACACAAAATAATTCATTTATTCTAACAGTTTTCCTTTTATACTAAGTTCAAAATAATTACCTTATCCGTCCTTTTCAAAAACTATCGCCATAGTTTTGGAAATTTTTATCCAATATTTATTATTCCTCTCACCAAATTCAAACGATTTAATGCATCCTGCAATTAACTTTCATTCCATGCCATTAATATGCCATAATCTGTATTTATCAGCACTATCACATTCACATTGTCCAAACAACCGCTTCCTCCCAAGCAACCCTCATATACCTATCCATGAATACAATAAGCAACCGTGGAGATATAACACAACCTTGTCTAACACCCTGTTTAATGTCAACAATTTGCTCAAAGCTCTAACCACCTAACGCGTGCTTTACTTAAATATTACAGTGCCAGAATTGGATTTACTAACCATGCATCCACACCATACTCTCTCTTAACATTCCATAACATAATCCTATTCAACCCGATCGTAACCTTTTTAATAGATCAACAAATGCACAATATACTTTCTTTCATACATTTTTCAATCATTTGTTGCAATGTAAATATCTGGTCCATGCAAACTTTACTTGGCATGAAACCACAATGCTTATCCCAAACCTTGCCCGCAGTAAGCTTGGGAGGGAAATCGTACTGCAGGTAGTAATTACCAACAAACCTTAGGAGGGAAATCACACTGCAAGGTAGAAGTGACCAATCCATCTTCAGAGGGAAATCATACTGCAAGGTAGAAGTGACCAATCCACCTTTATAGGGAAATTATACTGCAAGGTAGAAGTGACCAATCCACCTTGAGAGGGAAATTATACTGCAAGGTAGAAGTGACCAATCCACCTTGAGAGGGAAATCATACTGCAAGGTAGAAGTGACCAATCCACCTTGAGAGGGAAATCATACTGCAAGGTAGAAGTGACCAATCCATCTTGGGAGGAAAATCTTACTGCTAATTAGCAGTGCATAATCACCTTTGGGTGTAAATGTTGGGGGTAGCCTGGGTTCATTGGCATTACTCAGTCCATCTACACACTGTATTATTTCGTACTACTCGATAATATAAAATATTTAGTGAATGTATTTTTTATATACAGAAAAAAATTAGAATATTAGTTAAGGAAAAATGTGATGTTTCTATATTAGACCATTTATGATACAAATATACATAGGTCATTGTTTTAACATTTAGATTTTAATTGAAATAAGTTTTAAAACATTTGTAAGTTAAGCAAAAACCATAAATTGAACCAATTTGCGAAGAAAACAGAAACAACTCTCCAAGTTGCTGATACGTCAACACAAACACTTTCACACGCAGAATGGCCATATTTCTTTCCACTTCTTGCCAATAAAAGTGAAAAAAGAAAAAAAACTAGAGGAAGAAAAAAAAAAGAAAGGGTGAAAGTGTTAAGTTTGCTTGTTATTTCAGAGTTGTTGGATTGGACGTGCAAGGTAGCGCCGTGCCGCTTCAAAATGAAGTCGAAACCAATCAGCTCTAGACTTAACGACGTCAGATGCAGTTAGCCTTGTGTTCACTTCAGCGAGAGAAAAAGAAAAAAAATATGTTGAAGTAAAATCGATACACTTTATCCAGAAGCGTCTGAAATGTTGGATTTTTTATTTTGTGATGGATAGCTTTAAAGATTAAGGCAGCTTATACACAAATTATATATAAGTTAATATTAAAATTATATATGTATTTTTATATATTTATATAAACCATGGATGCATAGTCTTTAAGCTTTGAGGCAACTTACACTAAATCTATATAATATATATATATATATATATATATATAATTCGTGGATGGATATTTTTGAATTGATTGATTCTTATATATATATATATATATATATATATATGTATATAAACTATCAGCTTACACCATAAGCGTCCGCAGGGTGTTGCTGATGGGTCGGCCAATAGGAAGACAATGAGAAGGAGGTGGGGAATATCCTACCCACAAACCAATTTGATTTTTTTTAACAATACAATAGATAAAAACAAGAAAAAACGAATGTTTAATTTTACAAGACTATTTTTTTAAACCAAAATAAATTACAATCTTTATCAGTCAACCGGCCTAAAAACAGGATCTCAAACCTACTTAAACCACTAATCTAGTATTATCCATATACATTGCTTCTAAAAAAATATTAGGTACCTATTTTGTTCTTTTCTCACGCCTAGTTTTCCTCTTCTTTTTTGTCTTTTTTTGTGGCTAGTGCCCTGATTTCCTTTCGGGAAGAATACCCATTGTACCAGCCGGGAATTGAACCTGGGGCCATTAAGTTCGTAGCCAGGTGCATTAACCACTGTATGATGGGGCTGGTTACAGATATATATATAGATATATCTATATATATTATTACCTTAAGTTTCAAGCTATCTAATCATGAATCGATGAATAAATCAGACCTGTGTTCCCTCTATTTTGGTTTATTTAACGGGTGACCCCGAGTACGGAATGATTCCAAAATATCTGGTTTCAATTCCCATTTCTAGTGGTCATTTTTCGACTATATTAAATGTAATTATAAGCTGTATCCAGAGACATGCGTGTATCCGTATCCTAAATTAATTTCTTCATTAACCGTGCCAATAGCTAAAAACATTCTGTAACTAACATAAGCTCTCTATATATCTTTATATTCAAACAAATCACCTCAATACAAAATTTGTAAAAAAAAAAAATTAAAAATCTTATTCGCTCTTGACTAATCACCGTGCCAGCTCCTACCTTATCTTCTCTCAGATTATTCTCGGTCGTCTACCGTCTGATTACAGTTGAATATTCAATAAAGCAACAGAGAGGGATTTGGAGAGGGTGTGCTGGAGGGATATGAACACGGGAGCTTTACTCGGGAGTGGTTGATGCAACAGGACAGGCAGGATAATGAGGGGAAAGGAGGGGGAAAGGGTAAGGTAGAGGGGATGACGGGATGGTCTCGCTTGCCAGTCGCTAAGCCGGCTAAATTAGTTCGCCGAGTCAATACCGGCCGGAGCGGAGCGCTAGCGTCAAGCGAAGGTATAGCGCCAATGTTACGCGACTTTAATACTCCCAAGCCACATCCATTACAACCTTCCCTCCCCCCACAACCCTTTTTTCCAGCCCGATTCTTTTCCTCCCACTTTTTTTTTTACGTCGTATAGAACGCGAGAGAGGGATGGATTTTTTTATTTTTACTGCTATTTTTATATAAAAATTGTACGAGTGGCAGGTAATATCTACAACTGCGAACTTATTGAGATAGGAGAAAAGGATTACATGAAGCTTATATGTGTTCAGGGTACCCGAAAACCTAATGAAGTTGGTCTCTTTTTTTAATATGGAAATGGTGAAAGTATCCAGAGACTGTATTTACAGTGTAATCCTGAATCTTGGATAAATCAAACTCACATTCGACCAAAATAATGTGTTATTAAGGTGTAATTGTAGGGGAAGCGAGAAAAGATCAGTGTTTTTTTTTGCAGATTTTGTATCAAAACTTTATTTTTATTAAAAGAAATACAATAGATATCTCCAGTAGAAACATTAAGAGTTTAATTTTCTTCAAATGATTATATAAACAGTAGTTGAATATTTGTAAAATGTGTCCTGGAACTTTAATGACAACATTTTCTTTCCATTGAAAAAGTTTCTCATCAAATGCTTCTATTCTCCATACATATATTCAAGAACTGTTGATATCACCATGTGAAGAAAATTAAACTATGTTTCTATTGGAACAATATTTGATTAATTTTGGCAAAAAAAAATTTATACATAAAAACTGCAAAAACATAGACCTAATCCGACAACCCCTTCACTCGTACCTTAAAGTGCGGTGGTATATAGGTTGACTATTATTAGCACTATTACTAGGATAGTTAATAATGTTTGTATAATTAATGTGAGCTTTCTACTAACACAAAGTTAGCATCATAGGCAATAAGGCCTCAATATCGTCTAGTCTAGTTTAGCAGTGCATGGGAGGTAAACATTCGAATACCGACTTGGGTGAACAAGGATCGATTTTCCTATGGTTTCCTAATCTCCTGTAGTGCAAATAGGGGTACATTTATTCCCAAATTTTACTTCTATCCATATCCTTATATTTTAATCATGTGGATAGAGGGGATAGGTAGTAATATATAGTGCACAACAAAGTATATAAGAGATATTTAACAAGAAATAATCAATTAAATTAAAATGGTAAAGGATGGATAACCAGCCAAATAGCTAAGAGCAAATAATTTGATAATTATCAATACTTAATATATATTATTAAAATATATTACTATAGGCCTATGGTTTATTGGTATCCATCGTCTACTTTCTGAATAGACTGAAATGAACACACGACTTACAAACTAGCTTAAATCTAGAATATACACAACCCCCGTCCGTTAATTTATCATCTCAAAAGTAAGAACCATAATTTAACATATTGCTTTTTTTTCTATGCCAGAAAACAAACCAGTGACCTTTTGTTAATTAATATAACTAAACTACATATATGAATATGTTTTGTACTGTAAAGTTGTTAGCTTTCACACAGAGTCAGAAAACTGGTTCAGGATATGTAATTAGGTACACACATTTGCGTGGAGGGAGATTGGGAAACAATTTAGAAAATATCTCCCAAAGTACACCCAAACAAGGATTATAGCTCCAACCTTTCTGTCACCGAGAAATCAAACCTAATGAGCTTGTAATAGACTGATATTCAGAGGCACGGGTTATCGATTAATTAGGCATAATGCTTTGCGCACATTCTACACGCTCCCAGTTTCTGTTCCTCAATCAGAACAATCTTTTATTTTTCTTAGCAGAATAAATAACTGCTTGAGATCAACAATGGGTCAACAAAGACTAACTGATCCGGGAACACTATCCATTGAATTTAGACTTGTACACACATTTAATTTTGAGTCCATCATTCATCTGTTCGCTGAAAGAAAAGATTGAAAGGCAAATTTTAAATAACTCAGCAGAATTTTAAGTTGTTAAGTCTTAACTAAATTGTTAAATTTAAAAAAGAGAACTTGAGAAATAAAAGAAGCATATAAAGGAATCAAAAGATAAACCTTTTATTAAAAGTTATTTACTACCAACTTTTTAATTTAAAATCTATGTTGCTAATATGTTCATTGTATTTCTGAAAAAATATCTTACTTAATTGGATGGTAGCTGAGTCGTCTTGGGAAAGGCTTCAGAAATAATTTTCTTTAAATCGTTGTTAAAAATTATGAATTAATTTTTCTGTTTACATAACAATATTATCTCTGAAATGTGCATGGTCTTTGAGTTTGAGGTTACTTTTTTTTAGGTATTATGAGGGGTCTGAAAAGTTGCGCATTAGAGTAATGGAAAGGGGGCCCGTCAAAATTATTTAAACCCAAGCGCTTAGTGAGCCTCAATGACACTGCCTGGGATTCTAAACGAGTTCTACTAAAATGTAAGCACAGTCCCATCTCTCTTAAACCACATTTTATTTATTATATTATTCAATTCCCTTAACTTAATTCTTTTGGGTTTTTTTTTCTATTTAAAATCTATGAAATAACTACGAAGTAAGTATGAGTAGAGTTTAAAAATATATATATTTCAAACAAGTATGACCTTAACCGTTAAAAGGAGTTTTACATACCCGAGATTCCCAGAAAAAAAAAAGATCGCAATTTTTTCCAAACTTTTATACCATCGTGTACAGAGTAAAGACCGTGTATAAGACTTAACGCAAATAGTAGCCCGACAAGAAATAAAAAAAAAAAGTTTTGATGGAGTAAGAGCTCAATGGGAGAGTGGGCGGGTAGGGGTTTAACAGGAGAGTATCCGGGGTGGGGTAAGGAAGGGTATGGAGGTAAGAGAGTATCTTGGGGATTTGTTTCCAAGACAGCGAGCGGAACCTCAATTTCGCGACTATGTCAACCATTAGACGCGCAATAGGGTGACGTGCAAAGAAGGGGAGAGGGGATTCTTAAGGAAAATAAGGGGTTAGGGGAGGTTATCGTTCACAGAGTCATAACGCGAAACATTTCCATCCCTCGGGATCTTCGTTTTGACCTGTTGGAAGTCTCCAAAGAGAGATAGGGATACTCGATCTACACTAAAGACACCTAAACGCACTTTATTTGAAGGACTCGAGATGTTAGAGGGGTATGAGGAAAGGTCTGAAAGGGGGGCAGAGGGAAGTAAAGGAGGAAGAGGCAATTTCGTGGTATGTAAATGGTCTCCTGGAAGGAAGAGGAAAGAAAGCGATTAAAGGCGGAGAAGAAAGTGAACGAAGTGGGATCTCCGTAGACTCGCATTATGGAATACGTGAGCAAGCAGTACAGTCGTGCCAAATAAAATTGTATTTTTTAATAAAGAGATATAGTAGCTTTTATTTACCTTATCTGATTTAGAACAACTAATTTAGAACTTTTAAACAGAGGGGGGTATCAGCAATAGGAACATACATTAGGAAATAATTTGTCTAGGGAAGATATAAGGTACAGGGAATACATGTGACAGAAGAATCCAGGGTGAGATGGTATGGTCATATAATGAGGAAATTTGATTGCATAGTTTGAATAGTGACTAAATCATCCTTATAGTAGTTGAGTATAAATGCGTATTTTACTTGTCCATATTATAATGATTAATAATATATATTGGTGAAGCTTCTCAGCTATCGAAGACATATTTTTTTTCTAGCGCAAAATTGCAGTTGAGAGATCTTTTTGAATCTTAAATATTACAATACCTCTGGGGTTTAAGTAAAGTCAAGGTCAAAATTTAAATGTGGGCCAGTTATAATTTGTGACAAACTTAACTAAACGTAGTATTTAAAAATAAAAATTAAATTCAACGATCAATGATAAGTTAGATTAAAGATTGTAGGCCCTATCACTATACTCGCTTTTATCTTCAAATATACATTTACTAAAAACTGGTAAGATTTGTAAACGAGATAATAGGTCTATACATTGTTGTATGAACATTATACCTAAGATCCTAAATGAAATAATATACACTGCTACTTACTTAATGACATTATAAACTAGGAACACTGTTACATACAAATTGCGAAAATAGAAAGATCCTTGTCCACCAAAGAGCATAAGAATCAAATTCATTTTCAAAGACCTGGATTAAAAAGTATAGATATTTGATTTTAGCTCAGAAACAATCGGTTTTATAAAAATATATTTCAAATAAAAGATCTGTATCTTCAATAGTATAGCAACTTTACAATGATAAGATATTTCGTATCTAAAATAGTTGTGGACAAATGATGAAAGTTGGAACATTTCCCCAATGTTAAGTACCCTCAAAGTCATCTCCATGATATAATGAACATTTCCACTTTGTTTATAGTAATTAACAGTTTCTTGATATAAAATTTAATCAAAATCGTTAGAGTGAATTTCAAGAAAATCTATTTTTCCTCTTTTTTCCCTTCGGTAAATTACCCTTAAATTTAGGGTTTGACATCTAATTCCGTAAACCTCTTTTGTGGACCTAATGAACACCCCAAATACCAAGCTTTATCCCAAACTTTTTTTTGGTTTCAGGGGTTCATGAAACGTCAACATTTATCAAAATCTCAAGTTCTAATTTTTTGACGATTGCAAAATTTTCTCTCCGAGGTGCGGGAGAAAGTAAAAATGGGGCTAAAATAGCTTGATCTATCCTCTGGTGTAGTAATATTCTTGAAAATTATTTCCAATCTATTTCAGGCTTATTATTTTAGCACCACGTCTTACTACCGTCTGATGTTGTACGCCTATGTACTAATTACACTAATCGTCTAGGGACTATGAGTCTTTATTTACAGTAAATGTACCCGCATGTGTGGAGGGAGGGTGTAGAACCATTTAAGAAAACCGTGCTCACTGCACTCGACCGGAATCCAACCCCAATCTACCCGTCTTTAGCATTCTAGCCCAACACAAAATTAGCGCATTAGACCACGGTCAGGCTTATTGAAAATAATTTGGGGAAATTTCTAGTGTTTTTTCCTTTAAGTGACTTACTACACATTTTTATTTTCTTGCAACCCTTCAGGTAGAGAAAGTGTTGTGATTGTCAAAAATAAATCTAATTATAGCCATAAAATTAATGTTAGTCTACTTCTGGGTCAAAAGAAAAAAATACTGATTTCCTCAAAATCTACTTCAAATAAATTAAAATTTGTATTCAAGCATTATTTAACAGCAAAAACAAAATATTGAATCTCATTATTCCATGAAAACTATCTATAGGGCACCTTAAATAAGCAGCCATCTCAAATTTGGATATATCTGTAATTCATTGAAATAACATAAAATTTAAAATTATTATTAAAAATTAAAAATACTTTGTTTGTAAATATATCTTGATTAAACCTAGTTTTTGAACTTTTCGCAAATATATTTTTCTAAATAGAGGTTCATAAAATCGAGAGTTGATTGTTATGTTCTTTGGTGAACATATATGTAAATATTTTAAATATGTTTCTTGTAGTGTATAATATTTCATGTGTGCTCTTTGGATGACTTTCTGCGACAGTATAAATTATTTCGGTTCACATACACTAAAAGCTTTGAGTAAATCTATTCATGTTTATGTAGAGGAGTGAGAAAATATGTGCGGTGAAGCGTTCCATCTATTATTTAAATAAATTGAAATAAACTTATATTTAAATACAAAGCTTGGTATTATCGTTTCGTAAACTAGTATTTTTCTTACCTGCTTGGACAATTCCTAGCTGCTACAAATTTAAAGTATTTTTTGATGTAAAATGATATATTTCAAGATTTATTGTATATAAGTAATTTTAAATTATTCTAATCTTAAATTCAATGTATTTAAAATAATACATTGTTTATTGGGAGATATTTCAAAAATTTAACTACTCTCGTAATTTACTTGACTGCCGATGATGGGGAATCGAGGTTCGAATCTTGGTCGGTTGTACTGAGGGTGACGTTTCCAAAATGGTTTTACACTCTCCCTCCACGCAAATGCAGGTACACCTCTTTTTAATATAACCTTCTTTATCCATAAAACCATTAGCGTAACTGGTAACTAAGCTTATAATCGAAATGGATAGTGAGATATGGTGTGAAGAAAGATAGAATAGGCTATTTTTATTCCAAATGTGATTTAGAAAACGTTATTGACACTACAAATCTACAAATATATTGTAACAACATATGTGGTCACATTGTCTACGGGGTCAACCAAATATGATCTGGTATTGAGATTAAAACCCCACATGGATTTTCTTTTTTCTAAAGTTATTTCTATTCTCATTCAAGTAAATGTAGGTACATCTAGCAATAAATTCTCTCTCTCGTCCTTATTCCATAAGTTTAAATATGAGCACATAAAAGACTAATAGTAATATGTGAATAACTTCAATACATACGTAAAACTTGTTCGTTACTACACTAAATGCTCTACACATATGTGCTAGAATTAATTAGGTGATTCGTAATAGGTGTGGTCATAAAACAGCTTCAAACCATAATTCATTGGTTGGTGATCCCTTCCCTAGTTCTTCTTATAAGTCTAGTTTAACTCCTGTAGAATTTAAAACACAGCTACAGCCCAACTTTCATAGGAAGAACCCTATATGTAACCTAGAATATCTAATTACTAGATCTATTTTCACGTACTCATGCGTCCAGACATGTGGTATGCAAATGTCACTTTTGTGATCTATTAATAATTATTAGTAACTATTTAATAACACTAATTAAGTAATAAAATTGGAAAATAGCTAAAAAAAAAGTTTTGTCTTTAATTCTGACACTTTTGCTTAGTTCGGAAGGCAGACAAGCTACTGATTAAGAAACATGGGTTCAATTCCTGGTGTGGCCAAAATAGTATCATTGCTGAAATATAGAGCTTCCTTTTTCATAGTTAACTGGATGGGGTGTATTTTCCAAATTTTAGTGAATTTGGTCGTGTACTGATACAATCAGTCAGTTAAAAAAATGTAGGCCTACATTAGAGTTCTGGAATTATTAAGACAAAAATATAAAAGGTTCTTTATATGATAGTTAAACCATACGTAAACCACGATAAACACAACATTCTATATTATTATTATTATTATTAGCACCGCGTCTTACTACCCGTTCGGGTTATACGCACTTACGCTAATGTGTAATGGTAGGGTGATTGCGAGATGAAATGGAGGACCTACAGTTTAACGTGGAATCCGAACCACGGTGGAGGCCTGGCATTCCTCACATTCACAAGTTGTGATTAATACACATCTTGTCAGAGGTGAAGGAAGGGTTCGGCAATCAGATAAATATGTGCCGGGACCGAGGTTTGAACCCCGGACCTTCAGCACAGAAGTCTGACACCTTACCCCTAGACTACCAGGTCACCCCATTCTATATTATTCAGATATAAAGAACACCTTGCAGTGTAAGCAATGATCTGATAAAACACCATAGCCTCAGCCCACAAGCAAGCCTTAACGACCGAACGGCCACCAAATTTTGGGGAAGATATTGCCAACATTTGCGGATAGTGTGTGTCTCATATGTTATTCACAACTAACCATTATATCATTTTCCTAGACCGAAGTCGCTACATCTTTATTCAAGTAGCTCTTCAATCATTTATTTTCCTCATGAGGCTTGAGTTGAGCTCGTTACAGATTCGTTACTGTTTCGCAGAAAAAACTGGAAGCATTGGGAATCGAGCCAGTGACCTATGGATCTGTAACCAAGAGCTCTGACCAGTAGACCAGAGAGGCGGTCGATGAAGCCCTAAAAGGTAATGGAATACAAGATCAGTGATATCCAGACACATGCCGCAATAAATAAGCACTGACAACTAGAATATGTCTTCTTTGACCTTTTGAGAAAGAATTTTACTATTTGACTTAGCTTTGTATTCCATGTATCTGATTTTCCTTTTCTTACAAGCCCCCTCCAGCCCCCCTCTCCAACCTATTGGGGTTGAAGAGAAGTTTGACAAATCACTGTGTTGGCCATACACCATGACACATACATATAGAGTGTAGGGGCGGTGGCATGACCCCCTCCCCTCAGAACTTTGTGATTCAAATAGCGTCCACAAGAGCATTGACGTATCTTGTCTTCAATACGTGACGGTGTACCCCCATTGATAGCTGAATCTTTGTTTTTTACTTGAACAAATATTTTCTCTTGTCAACTCTATATATGAATTTATCACTTTGCTTGTCGACAATTAAGACTAACCCCAATTAAATTTAGAAAAAATGGTAATGAAATGGCATTGAGTCCTCTGAAGGAGATTGGATGACCGAAAAATTTTTCTCCATCAAGTAGACTATTTGTTTTACTGATGAGGTGAGATTACTTTGATATCTAAGGAATTTGGTAAATGCATTTTAAGGTCAATGGTTAAATTTCTTCAAACCTCCCTGTGAAAAATAGCCACAAGTTATTTAAAACAATAATATACACAAATACATGCAAACCATTGTTTCAGTTTAATTAAACTCAATAAAAGAAAAGTCATCCGAAAAAATAATTAGGTGTTTGTTTTCAATTCACATAATCTCAAAACCACAAGTATCAAAATAATTACAATTTTAACCAATATTTTTGCTGCGTATTTGATTGTTTGTCCAGGTTGTATAAACATTTAAATAACATAAATTGGATATGGATGAAGAAGAAAATATCCAGAATAAAGCTGTCCACATTTTCGTCAAAGAAGAGTGAAAAAAAGTTAAATATAAAAAAAACTTACTACCAGGGCTGGGCTTAGATCTGTGGAGACCAAGGGGCTGAAAAAAAATTGGAGGTATCAGCACTAAACGAATATTCTATATTTTCAACGATTAGATGTTATTTTTTCTTTAAAAAAATAGCTATTAAAAGCTTAGTATTTAAGATAATAATTAATTTAGGAAATAATATCAAAATAAACTAGATTAATAATTCTATATGTAGCCAATAGATTAGCTGCAATCTTTGGGTGTGGTTTATATGTCAAAGATCTTAGTCTAAACTCTTTGTTTGCCACACGTGCCATTAGTAAGCAAGTAAAATTTTGTCAAATATGAATCAAAAATTGATATAATTACTTTATTGCTTTAAATGACTAGTATAGTGTTTTTTTTTACTAAAGCTCTTACAATTACTTAAATCCATTGAGTCAAAATAAATATTTTTGTTTGAAACCGTTTGTGGAGGTTCAGATATTTGGAGGCCCTGATGAATTTTCTCCTGTCAGCCCCCTTTAAATCCGAGCCTGCTTATTACATCCAACCGGGATTCAAACTTTGATATTTTCCTGACTAACAAACCATACTAGACAATATTGACGTCGAATCCACGTGTCTCTTGTTAAAGGTTGAATTTCTATTTATTTTCTCACCGCGTCTCACTGTCAGTGTGGGTTATACGGATGTACCTCTGGGTGTACAAGAACATGTGGGACTCACTTCTGCGGTGGTTAGGGGGCATAAAAAATGATAAAAGGCAATAGAAACATATGTCCCATTTGAACTCGTTGCAGAGCTATAGTTATTTTTGTACTCTAGTAATGTGTAGCTATCTGCTTCGATGGCCGCATGGTTTAAGCCATCACTTTCGCAGTCGAATAAGCTGCCGATGACGAGAAAATCAAGGTTCAAATCTCGGTTAGGTGTACCGAGGGTGGTTTTTTCAAAATGTTTTCCCTTTACTCTCCACGCAAATGCGGGTACATTTTATATTCATATAAACTTATTAATCCCTAATAGGCCTACCATTAGCGTAATTAATACATAAGCGTATAACCTAAACGGGTAGTAAGACGTGGTGCTAAAAAATAAATTGGAGATGCTCAACATTATATAACGTTCTCAAAATGGCCAACTTTGGCCTGAATGCAAGCCCGAAATCGTCGTCCAGTAGAATGCCTCGCTCTTTCAAAAATACCAACTATTGAATGGATTCGTTGACAGATTTCTTGTACGCTGACGCAGTATTTAAACGTTGGCAATGCTTGTTTAACAAAGAAATTGGTTTCAAACGACCCCAAAGATAAAAATCGAATGATTTTAAGTCTGGGGAACGTTCAAGCAAGTCAGTAGGTTCTTCACGGCCTATCCATTTGCTAGGAAATAGTTTGTCCAAGAAATTTCTCTACACAAAAAAATTAGTGGAATCTTTTAGCTGTATCTCGGAAACCATTTCCAATACCACACCAATTTATTTAAACTTTTTCTTTTTGTTTCTACTATCCACCGCTCTAGTGGACCCCACATGATACGGCACACCCTGTATACTAACTACGCTTAGTATAGAATGGGTAAGGAAATTTACTCGAAAAGTCACAGAGATAGGTAGTAGGAATTCATACCACCTCAATCCAAGTCTCCAAAACCGATCTTCCCGCTACTAGAAATTCAATCTCATCTAAAGGTGACGCATTAGACAATGTTACCACAGATGCGTGTTTGAAAATTAATTAGATTAAACATTTCACAATATCCTTTAATAGAAACACATTAAACGTAACAAATTATATCTTATTTCGAAATGAAGTTATTAATTTCAGAGTATTAGGACTGTACGCATTTAAAAATTGGAATATACCTTTCGTATTCTGAACATGTGAAGTCTGATAACCACCATTATTGTATGAACCCACCCAATTCTTCAATAAGTGAACGGGGTGAAAAAAAAAGTCGGAATGTGTGATAAAACGTGAGTGAAGAGGAATGTTGAAAGGGTTATTGGAGGGGTGAGGGGAGAGGGTAGGAGGCAAGGTGGAATTTGAGAAGTAGGTGGCAATTAACCTATCGACTGCACGGAGCAGAAATCGATTGTCAGCAAGTCTTCGCCAGACCGCCTTGGGTCTAATAAGCTAATTAATTACAGGAACTTAGAAATTAACAGCTGCAACGTGGGTGTTAGAACATTGAGTTTAAAGTAGAGACGGTAAACTCGAATATTACGGCATTCGTGCGACTCGAGATAAGTAAAAAATTTAAAAATTGTCTCGGATACTTTATGAAGGTCTTGACTCGAAATAAAAATATCAATAAATGATAAGAGGAATAATATATAGACTTGGTATAGCTGGGAAAAATAACAAAATAAAAAAAATGACAAAATTGTACTAATATAATCTACTAAAAAAGGATATTTATTATTTTTATGACGTAAGAGACATGGCAAACAAAATAGAATATTTCAGTGATAAAAAGCATTTAAACTATTTTTT
Source organism: Timema genevievae (assembly GCA_902155825.1). Lineage (NCBI taxonomy): Eukaryota > Metazoa > Arthropoda > Insecta > Phasmatodea > Timematidae > Timema > Timema genevievae. The sequence goes on from CABFWO010000022.1 coordinate 380,267, forward strand.
CAAAATTCAATTTTTTTTTACTAAAATTGCAAGTTTTTACAATTTTAAAGACTCAAAGATTCAAATCTAGAATTTTAGATTCGAAAGAAAATTTAAGTTATGGATTCTATAAATATAATTTTCTTAGTTTAAAGTATTACTGGTGAATGGCTGCGTGGTATTATATGGGGGGNGTATTGATTAAGAGGTGTTTCGAGTTCTTAAGTTTTCATCTAGTACAACGTCCTGGTCTTAAACGTATTAAGTTTCGGTAAAGGTAGCTTAAACCTCTAAAATCTATCATTTTGACATTGGTGATTAAAGTTAATGGTTATCAATTAATTTATAAATGTTAACACTCGTGTGGATAGGATGTGAATTGTATTCTTTGAAACATGTATAAAAACATATACTTTAACAGTCCACTTCAGTGAACGCATGTTCAAAGGCATCACTCGCGCAATATAGTAGACTGCTGTTCGAGAGGAGATCCTGGTTCAAATCCCGGTCGGATGTATAGAGAATGTTCTTTCTTCCATTGTCTTGAAAATATTTAAGTAGTGTGGTCTGTAGTGAAAATTAAGTTGATATCATAGGTGGAAATAAAAAAAGTATTGGATTGCTCTTCCTTTAAAAAATATTGCCCAGCAAACCTAGCGCAGCGCTTTCAAAATCCGATCAAAACGTAAATCTAGGTTACAGTAGTTCATTAGGCTCAAATAATAATGAGTTATGTTAATGTGGGTAAAATTTTGGAAATCATAATTAAGAAATAGAAGCTTCACAGAAGGTAATTCAAAATGGTTGTAGTAAACATCCTTTAGTACCCAACTAACAAAAAACTTGTTTAAATAGTTCATTTTAAATTCCTTTCATTCGGAGATCTTCGGGGCTCCCGTTGGCCTCGATAGATAGCAGAACCATCGGATTGCATGATCCATACAAAAACCGATACAAAAATTACGTATTAATGTTTCCTTGGTGCACATAAAATAATACATTTGTTAAGTAGATAATTTAAAAATCAGTTTTAAGAAGGTATTGTCTTGAATTGTCGTAACCGTCACTAATATAATTATTCCAACGAAATGAGAATGTCCTTTATATAATAGGGAGGCCGTGACTACTTATGATGGGGTGCTAGTGAGCGTGAGTTTTGGGCAGTATTTTCGAAGTTTTTATAGCATAAACATTTGTTTGGCCAAAATAAATCAAATATTTCTTCTATAGAAACATAGAGTTTAGTTTTCCGTACATGCTAACCTCAACAGTTCTTTAATATCTGTCAAGGGTGTCCTGGAATTTAGTGACAACTTTTTCTCTGCATTTAAAAAGTTTGTCACCAAATGCCGTTATGCTCATGAGAGATATTCAAGAACTCTTGAGATTAGCATATGCAGAAAGCTAAACTCTATGTTTCTATAGAAGAAATATTTGATCTATTTTTGCCAAAAAATGTTTATGCTATAAAAACTGCAAAATTAATGCACTAAACTGTCGCTCACTAGCACTCCATCTTCAAGCAGAGTAGCCAATTGTTACATCTGTCCACCAGAACTCTTGACAACACAAAATAATATAATAAACGATCAAAATAAATGGACAGATATTACATTATTTAAAAATTTTACAATGTTAAATAATTATATATTGATATATTCAATTATAAACCTCTCAACAAATTTATTGTAGTTAATTTTATGTTCCTTATAAATAAGACACTATGCGATAGCTTAGTGGGTATGCAGTAGCTTCACTTTAGACTTAATACTACTAGACAACCCCTGGATAGTCCCGTTACCCTGCAATGAACGAGTTTATGATGTATTTTAAAGAAAATGATCTTAGGGTTGTAGTACGTATTGGTCCCATTATTTAGTTATGTATTTTATACACGATCTAGTAATAGGCCTAGAACATACTAGTTGTATTTTTCAACCTGAATGGTGCTGGATTTATTTGTTTTAGATCGTTTGAATAGTTCACACTAGCAGCTGGATTGTTTTAACAATATTTTTTATATTATTTTCAAAGGTAATGTAATTCGTTAAGTCTATTTTAACCAGTTTTGTTTACAAGCTTACTAAATCATGGACCCATTTACAATCGTGTCTAAATTGTAATGATTTGGTGAAAGAGCCTGGACGAGGTATTGTTGTTTACTTTCTCTATGCATGGTCCACTTTCAATATTAGGTTATTACCATGAACCGCTGTTCCACAGTTCATCTAATAGTTTATTACAACGCCAATGGAATTATATTGTAATAACGATAAAAAAAAGAGGTAGTTTGGAAGATTAAATTTGTATTTAAAATTATCACTCTTGGGGAATTATCTCATTGGGATGTTAAGGTTGGTAGATCGAGTAAATTTTACATGCAAGAATTGATATAAAACTTAATTTAAAACACAGTTCCACTCTAATTTTTATTAGTTAATTATAATCTCTTATTTTAATTTTTATTGTTTTTAATCGTTATTCTTTTAATTGCATTGACAAACAAAATGGTCGTTAAAGTCATTTATAAAAATACCTACATATTTTAAACTTTTATCATGTCTGAATTAGTAAATAAATTGTCGATAATATCAAATTTTGGTAGTAAAAACCTTATCTGACAGCTAGAAAAGTTTTATTTCTACTTCAACCTATTAATACATAAAGCCATGTAATATGTAGTGGTCAATTTTGATATATATTGCCAATACCAAAAAAATAGTAATATAATAAAATATTATCATCTCTTCACGAAAAATAGTATATTTGCATTTTCTAAAAGTTTATTCATACTAAAATTCTACAATAACGCATGCTTCATTTTGGATTTTAAGGTTAGAAAATAAAATATTTAATCAAATATATTAATTTGAAGAAACATTATTAGATTTGACTTACAATTTGATTCAAATACATTCTCCCTATTTCTAATATTTAACATTGTCAAGAGAGTGAACGTGTAAAACCAAAAAAAGGTTAATCTTTATTCAATATTATTTTAGTACTGATAGTAAAATTAGAGCCACGACCAGATATAAAAAGCTATAAAAAAGGTATGTTTATTTTATACAGGCTACGATATTTTTATATCAAGAATGAATATTTTTTAGATTATCTTTAAAACAACAACATTGTGACTTAGCATTTTGTTGGATAGACAAGTTTTTAAATAAAACTAGGGATAACCAGTGTGAGCCTATTATACGGGTTTTGGTTGACTTGTCAGGTAGCTATACAAACTAAAGCGCCTGATAAAAGAAGAAAGCAGTTTCTGTTAGTCTGGCGATGTGGAGATTTCTAGTGCCTGGAAGTGCGCTGGGCTAGACTCAGCAATTAGAGGCCGGATGCTAGAGTACAAAGTGCTCAGTGTTCGTGAACAAGGACCAAAAAGGGAGGAAAGTCAAGTCACAAAGTGTCCAAGGAACCAACCAGCCGGCAACTATCTCCACGAAAGTGGTCTATCTCTTTGTCTTCCTTCTCTTATTTCCTTCACTGTTCTTTACCTTTTCCTCTCACTCTAATTTCAATTGAGACTTGTTCCTTGTTAGGTTTTTTTTTTACTCCCTTCTCCCTATTTCACTTTTCTCTTCAATTTAAGTCAGATTCCCTTTATATTTCTCTCCCCATTTCTTCTTTGGCTTTGTGTAATTTCTATCTTTTACACTTTTCTACTTGCTCATTTCCTTTGCTTGTTAGGTAAGTTATCTTTACCCCACTTCTCCTCTTTAATACTTTGTTAATTTATTTTATCTCGCCTCTAATTCTATCGGTCATCTACTTCTATACAGAGTTTACTCCATTTTCCCCTTTGTATTTTTCTGTGTCATTATTTGTCCTCTTCTTGTCACATTATTTATTTTCCTCCTCATCTCACTCATCCCTCTTCACCAGTTTTATTGTGTACTGACAACGTGGAACTGGTCCTTTAGACTCGTTTCTTCTGTTTGCTGATCATTTACGATGCTATGAATAATAATTAAAAAAAAATAGTATGTACACTGTATGGTGGACTATTTTAACATGACTATATCTTTTTTTTAATGTTAAACCTTAATTTAAAAGTAAATTTTACTTATGCTTTGACATACATTGTTAATCGTACTTACTATATCCAAATGGTTTAGAAAAAAAAAGTTCAATGCGAATTTTCCGTAAATAGTTTTAATATTTATTCCACATATAGATATAATATATATACTAAGTAAAACGTGCTGGAGAATGGGATTTTATAAAATCTTATGATAGCTGTTTTTGGGCACCACGTTTTACCACCCTTTCGGGCTATACGCTGCTAATAGAAACAGATAATTATGATGATTTATGATGAATGCCTTAGTATTAATTATAATCTACATATAGGCCTAATGTAGAAATTTGGGTGCCTAATATCTTGCATGGCTAAAAGGTTCAGTCAGTATGGGCATATCAAGCTTTTCAAGTATCTTGGGATTTTTAACTAGCCTATGTATTTTAGGCACTTAAATAGGACTTTGTACGATTAAAAAAGTAAAGGACTTTACTTGAGTAACACTCGAACTATCATTGCTAAAATACCCTTTACAAAATACATACTGCTGTACAAAAAACCTTTCAGCAATGAAGTGTAATAAGCAATACAAATAAATAAAGTACTTATGCTACCATCTGTGACTTACTTATTTTGTGTTATTTGTAATTCAGATTTCATCGCACAATCACGCCTGAGAACGTTCGGGTCACTAAGATTACAAAGAGAAAGATTTTATAAAGTGCACATATCCCTGGTAGGTATATGTCATATATAAATACACAATAGACTACTAGTAGTAGTACTAGTAGGGTGAAATAATTTACAACATTTATTAAAGGGAGTTTATCTAATTAAATACATTATTTATTGTCTGGAGAGTAATAATGAGATATAATAAATTTAATAGGTCTTTTCTAAGAGGTTATAATAGTTCCAAAAGGTGGATGATCGATATAAATTAATGTAAATAGTAAATTAGTCTGATCTCCTCAGAAAAATCTAGTTGTGTATTTTCATTTATTTATGTCCTTTTGTTTAATAGGTAGTAGTTTCTCCTTTTAAATTTTAAATATGAAAGTTTACCTAATAAAAATACTTTTTGTGCACCAGGCCTCCAGCTCACTTTGAAGATAGTTTAAATTTACTTCAAATTTACTTCACTATAAAAAAAAGTAGGCCTACATGCTTATTTAAAGTATTGCTGATGAAAAACGCACGATTCCTCCTTAAAGTTGTTAAATTTCAAGAATATTCCCCTTTAAAAATCGTCTTTATGCTCTAAAATAATCCAAACCCTTCCCTTACATAGAGGAAAACAAACCTCTTTTTAATATACTAAACAAGTTCATTCCCTAAGGTTTGAAATCGTCTCTCCGAGTACTGGCTAGTTCCTAACTTGGCAACTACGTTTGTCTGAGAGTTAAAATTGTTGATTCAAGTATGCGTACATATTTAAACTTTGTTGCAGATGGTGCTTTTTAAAACCGGTGAAATGTATTAATTCAAATGTTTGGATACATTTAGAATTATTTAAAAGTGTTAGATAACTATCTTGTTTATTTTTGAAAAATATTTTAAGGTTTTGTAAGGCGATAAAATATATTAATTTGAGAATCAATCAATGTATTGTTTAAAGGATATCAAAATTATGAAAATTATTCAAGAGAGTTGTATTAAACACTAAATAAGCTTGAAAAATATACACGAACCATTCTTAATTATAAGAAAATTATGATCGCACATCCATTTTCTCTCTCTCTTTCTCTCATATATGTATATATATTATATTTATTCTGGCAGCGGATTTGCCACAGCTTTACACATAATGTAATTTATTTCTTCAAATAATCCAACCACCACCATTTAGTGGGAACACCACCTTTCTCCCTGAACTCTGGTAAATGTTCCTCTCAGATAGCAGTTTCTTAATTCTCAACTTTATTTTTTAACCTATATTATTTAAACATATACTATTTTTTATATCTTTCACTCTATTGGTATTGTATCTACTGCGTTGTGATATAACTATAATTTATTAATTGTATGTTTATTTATTAAAGACCTGACAATGACGTAAATTACGTCTAAACAAGTAAAACAAATGTATCTACTTAAGCAACATCACAACTTAAGGAGAAAGGGAATTACTGATACGAATCATCACTTTATAAACGTCAACACTTTTTTTACTATTATTCTTAATTATTAGCAACACCTTTTCATAAAATAGTTTTCATTAATTTTCTGTTTCAATTAAATATACATATAACCTTTAAGTTTATTAAAATATTAAATGAATAGCCTAATATAATAATTATCTTTATAATAATATATTTTACCATTGAATCAAGAGCTTGATGAACTTAAATGCAATTTTTCTTAATGTAACACTTCTTAATTTTAATATGTTTTTTCTTATTGCCATAAAGGCTCTTATAAAAAGTGTTTTGACTACCATTAATCATGATACAAATTAATTAATAACGTACCATTAAACATTTTAAATCTTATTTAGTGTTTAATACAATATTCATTGATACCTTTTAAAATATTTACATATTTTCTTAATTGATTTGATTCACAAATGAGGTATGTTATTTATATTTCATGCAGTGTAAACTGAATTCTCGCAAACTACATGAATCATGAAACATAATATGTGTGTTTTTAAACCACAAGACGTTTGAAAAGAAAATCAAACTTTTAGTAAACCAATAAATTTTCAGATTGATTGCAGGCAATGAATAATAGAACTAGTTCTAAAAGGAATAAACCACAGTAAGCTTTGATTCTTGCGTATAATGCATTCATAATCATTTGATAATACGTGTTTATTTACAAAGAAATAAATTATTTTATGAACATTTTCAGAAAGATAATAAGATAATTATTTAGTCCAAATTTTGGTTGGTCTGTATATAGCTATCAACCGTTTATTATAAACAAATATCAATTCACACATCTTCGTTTCTGTAATATTAACCAATTGAAATAAACCTAGGTTTTCGGTGACTCGTAATATTTAACAAATAACTGTGCAAGTGTAGAATTAGTAGGTATCTCTCTTTCCCAGTTACTCTGGCCTTTTCTGAAAGTTGTAAATAAACTAGTATTAGTTCTACATCCAATTATCTTCATAAATATACGTTGTAACTTTGACGAGAAATTTAATTCGGTTTCACTTGTCCAAATGACATACAATACTTGTATGGTTGACGAGAATTTAAATATATTTTAATGACTTTTCAACTGTCAGAAAAAAAGTTACCGTAAACTAATGATATTAATAGTAATTTATTTATGTTTTTATTCTCGAAATATGGTAGGAATTTTATTGTAACCATAGAAATATATTTGTTTTTAATTGTTTGGTCAGCCATCTTTTTACATTATCTGAGTTGTCAGCTAAGTGTGTTTTATAAGTTATTAACAAACATTTATAATAATGGAGCTATTAGACGTCCCTGTTCCACTAATGCTGACCAAAATATTTCGTTACATTGATATAAGCAAGGAAACATTTATTAATAACCTGAAAGAGGTTGTAGCCATTCCCTCTATTTCCTGCGACATGAAACATAGAGGTGATGTTATGAAGATGCTACGATGGATCGAAAAAGCTTTGAAAAATGTTGGTGCCAAGACCGAACTTTGTGAAACTGTAACCCAGAATTATGAAAAAGGTAAAACGATTTCACAACCTCCTATACTTTTGGCCACCACCGGAAATGACAGCAAGAAAAAGACGTTGTGCGTGTATGGCCACGTAGACGTTAAGAACGCGCAGATGGAAGATGGTTGGGCTTCTAACCCTTTTATCATGGTGCAACGCAACGGAAAACTTTGCGGCAGAGGAACTACCGATGATAAAGGTCCAATACTGTGCTGGATACAAGTATTGGAGGCTTTCCTCAAAATGAAGGTCCCTGTTCCTATTAATATTAAGTTTGTCATTGAGGGTATGCATGAAGTTGGGAGTCAAGGGTTGAACAAGCTGATCGTATCCAAGAGAAATACTTTCTTTTCTGGTATTGATTACTGTTGCATCACAGATGGATATTGGCTCGGAACAGTGAAACCGTGTCTAACTTATGGTTTACGAGGTTTGTGCTATTTCACCGTCGAGGTAACCGGGGGTAAAAAGATCCTCGATAGTGGCCATTTCGGTGGTGCAGTTTACGAACCACTACACGACCTAATCTTCATGTTAAACTCTCTCGTCGATCTTAATGGTGACATAGATATTCCAGGGCTTGATAAAGATATCGCTCCCATGACACCTAGAGAGGAAAGTCTTTACAAAAATATTGACTTCGATACAGAGGAGATACGCCGTGTTCTTGGAGTTCCTAAAGTCAAGTATGAAGACTGCAGAATCGATCATCTAATGTCAAGATGGCGGCGTCCCAGCCTCTCCGTCCATGGGATTGAAAAGGTCCCTTCAGACCCTGGGGTCCACACGATCATCCCTAATCGGGCGATTGGGAAGTTTTCTATAAGGATCGTTCCCAACCAGAAACCAGAGCGTGTCAAGGAGTTTGTCATCACCTATCTTGAGCGGTTGTTCGACGTCCGCAGGTCACCCAACCGCATGAAGGTGTATAGCTTTTTTTGTTTTGATCACCACATCTTACTAGCTATCTAGGATATTCGCATATTCGATCTAATGAGGTAGGAATGAGAAATTAAGAAGGGTAAGTAAAGGAAGGGGGTAAAATATATTTAAAATGACCGTCAAAGATAATAATATTTCATTTCCTGACCTAGGCAAACCAGATGGGGTGAGAGGATGTGTTTTAATACGTATCCACATGCACGGGACCTTTCATTGTCGTAATATTTTCCTCTTATTATATAATAATTAGGATTTATTTAGTTATTTTAGCTGGATTGGTATGAATGTTTGCATATTTACAAATATTTCACTTGACACTAGTTTTCATTCATATGTATTTGTCTTGTTTGTTTAAAAACGCAGTATTTCTGATACAAAGAAAACCGGCTATTTTGTTTGACTCTTTACAACTACTCATTATGAGCCTGTTTTAAACCATTTCTAGCTATTTAAATTGCATTGATCATAGTTCATATTACATTATCATTATTACTATTAATATTTTACTTTACTTCAATTAAGTTATGAACTGGTAATAGATTATAGCTACATAATATACAAATTTCCACTTATATCACACTGAAGTAGAGTCTTAACTCACAATTCAATTATAACCGTGCCGTCTGCCATCCAGGTAGAAATGATATTCTCAGCCCCCGCCTGGGTGGGAGATCCCACGTGCAGTTATAACTTCAAGGCGGCGCAGAAAGCGGTGTGCATCGCCTACAAGATGAAGCCAGACCTGATCAGGGAGGGCGGCACGGTGCCTATCGCATCTAGACTGCACCAGGTGACAGGGAGCAGCGTGCTGCTTCTGCCGATAGGGGCCGCTGACGATGGAGCTCACGGGAACGATGAGAAACTTAACGTCAGTAATTACATCGGGGGTCACAAGATGGTTGCCGCTTATCTCTACGAGCTTGGGATCAAAAGATAGAATCAGTTGACGAGGACCTCAGCAAATAAAGATCCCGGATCTACTATTGTTTTCAGTTATCGAATAATTTTTAAAAAAATGAACTAAACAATGTGAAATACATCCATGATACGATAAGACCTTTCTTATCTGTTTCTCTCATTAAGGGAAAGCCCTTTTATAAATTTTAATGGTTAACTTTGTATGCATGAAAGAAGGTACAGGACAGAGGTTAGGAACATATTGAAGGGAACAAATAAAATGAGCCACACAGAGATCGATTACGAGCCAAGATACATTTTTTATATAAATTAATATTCAAGTCCCCAAAATAAAATTTAGTTTTGTGCCTATTGATCCGGTTATTCATAAATTACAATGAAAAGAGGATCAAAGTTTGGACGATACATTACTTCCCCCAGAACAGGAGGTAAATGATAGCTTCCTGAAGAGCATCGATTGCTACTGCTCAATTCCTCGACTTGTGTACTTAGCTATCATTCACAAACAAGGTTTTTCTTATAAATAATTTCATATATATAGTTTTAAAATCATTTACTAAAGAACTCACTAAGGTAAGTACAATTAAGTCTAGATAATTATTTAAATATAAAATGAGTTCTTAGCCAATATGATAAAGACATATTTTAAAAACATTTAACCTGAATATTAATTAAGTAATTAATATGAAACCAAAATTATATAAATAAACTAGCACCTAAAGCATTTACATGGGAATGTACAGCTATATTTTGTTCTTGAGAGGTGACAGAGATATGATCTAATCTGAAAGACAAAGATTAAATTTAGACTTAGGTGTCCAAAATAATAAAATATATAAATTGTGTATCTATCCATCCCAAGAAGGAAAAAAATACAATTATTTGGCAATCTTTTTCTAGGTCACGTTAGTTTGATGGTCAAGCGATGATATAAATCTGGATCTATAAACGATAGGTTTTCTACCTCAATCTATTATTGATAAATAATTCAACTTGGATGGGGTCGAAAGTCTATAATACTTTAATAAGGATAAATATTGGTTTCCAACACAATGCTAACACTATGAAACTCAAACTTATACCACTCTGGAGCCTTCCAACCAATGTAGTTGGGGGAGATGGGGGTTATAGTAGGGTTAAGGGGTTGATAATGAACATACCAGTGAAACAGTAGAGTGCGCCATGGGTCCTACATGCACTATGGCCTGCAGATTATGGAGTCTCCAAGGGCATATTCCGTCATGAATTGATAATGGCCAAAGACTGAAGCGGGGCCTCGCTCTGCGCTCCTTCAAACTTCCCACTCCACCCCCTGACACTTTTCTCCCATTCCCTTACAACCACACTCTCCCACTTCATCTAAGTACAGTCTAGGCATGACGAGGGTACAAAAGATAACCCCGTCAAAAGTCCTTTTGATAGCATAACTCCCTGATCCTGCAGACACGTTCTGCTATTATGGCTCCGAGCGTCGGAAACGTTTGGCTGGAAGGACATAACATTTGGATGGATTGATATCAGGTTGATTGAGGTTACGAGCGGGATGTAAAATAATTAAACCAATATCATACTAAAAACCATTTTGGTTGGTTCTTATTGCGCTTTTTAAACAAAATATACCCTGGATCGACGTCTGTAAACTTTCAACCCCACTTAATCCAAATTCATCCTAAGAGAAGACGAAGTAATTGAACCCTAAAGAGATTGGAACAAAAATATTTCTCATGGCTAGTGAGGCAATATTAAAAGGCATAGTGAAATAGTGTTCTTTCCCATGTCATAAGACTTTTAGCTTAATACGAGTATTATTTTTTAATATAAAATAAATGTAATTAATCAAAATAGACTTATTGCATAAGTAACACTTGATTTATTTTATATTACCATACAGATTAGAGGATTGTATAGTGATTATCTGGTATCAGATATCTAAGGAAATATATTCTATATTCCCATGAGTATTAGAAAACCATCATACTCTACCAGAGGTGGGCAACATTATCATTCAAACTAGCCACAGGTTTTGCAAATGAGAAGTTAAAGTCATCACACAATGTAAATATTAAGAAATTAGTTTGGTAAATCTAACATTTAAAACAGCATATCCAGTTCGAACAAGTCTTTTCAAAACATGTACCTTGACTAATCATTTGTAACTGCCTCGGACAAAAATTCTTTTAAATTATTCAAATCAAAAATTTAATAGATTCAAAGCAAAATTTGACAATCGTTTTGCTTAAAGGTATATATTATATTAAGTGTTGGAAAAGAGAGTAGAGGGAATCTTAGATGGAAATGATGCGTCGATTACTCATTCCGAAAGCGGAATGCTTCAAATGATAGGCAAGAGATAGCAAGTTACAACCAGCACATTACATGAGGAAAAAGTTTATTCTATTGTTAGAACTGGCTAACTCAAATTTTCCACAATTTACTTGGCAATTCGCCACTTGTGGGTAGCCTCATGATATAATAAAACCACCCATATACTTTTAAAGGGATTGTCGAAGTTCAAATCCCAACCACGTGCACTAATTTTTTATTTACACATGTATATTTCACAGTACCCATATCATAATTAATCCTCACTAATGGCTGGTGCAATTTTTCTAAGCGACTTTTCACTTTCCCTTTATTCGTTATGTTAAGTCATTAATAATCCTATTGGACGTGATTTATAATTAAAAACACACCCTCCAGCTCTCCCGCCTAAGAAACACACACCCTTGTCACGGTGGTGAGGGTTCTGGGAAGGGGAGATTAGGAGCAAAAATGGCCACCTGAGAAATAGAGTGTAATGTATATTTTCACCAAAATTCCATTTGTTCATTTTTATGGTTCCATCTCGATGTTATTCTTTTCTTGGAATCTTTATTATCTTCCCTTACTTTCTTATGCCTATTCTTAATAATAGTTAGAGATTTTTGTTTTAAAATTCTTTCTTCAGAGCAACCTAAATGGCATGTCTAAATTATTTTGAGTTTCCGGAGATATGACAATTTTTATGTAAAACAGCTGCTGAAAAATATAATAATTAACACTATTTTAAAGTAAATACGGTATTTTAATCCATTAGCAAGATATTAAAAAAAATTATTATTATTATTATCTCTACTGTTATAATAATAATAATAATTATTATTATTATCTCTACTGTTATAATAATAATAATTATTATTATTATTATCTCTACTGTTATAATAATAATAATTATTATTATTATCTCTACTGTTATAATAATAATAATTATTATTATTATTATTATTATTATTATCATTATCATTATCATTATTATCATTATCATTACTACTATTCCACCAATCTAGACTTTTTGGTTAATCGCACAACAGTTGATATATATATTCTCATGTATACATACATACATACACACACACACACACACACACAAACGTAAATTTTTTGATAAATTTTCATGACGTTATATTTAGATATTCAAAAGGTTCATGCATAACCTTTTTTCATAATCAAAGTTTGTTGGATGGGTTGTTTCACGTTCAGACTCAAGTAAACCTTTGACATGACATATAGCCTCATAAAAACCTTCCTTTTAAAAGGAAATTTATAACTGGTTTTTACAAATATATTTGACTTGTTTTATTTAAGGTTTTGTCACATGCTGTGACTGTTCAAAATCTGTCACACTACGAATCGAGTGAGCCAGGGGGAGAGGGTGAAGGGAGGAGGTAGAGGAAGTAGGCCTTCTACCTCGCATGTACTTCGAAAATGCTCCATTATTCAGAGGTAATCCTGAGGCCCCTCAACCTAACCTCGAAAACCCCGAGAGTCGAGGACGTCTTCTAACGTTACCCCTTCCTTAAACAAAGCCCCCCCCCACCTAACGTTTTTTTTCTTTGAAAATTTCAACCACCCCTTCCAACCCCCCTCCAAAGATTGTCTACCCCGTTGTCACGCCTCGATGGTATGCCCAGACTTTCAAGGTATTATAGTGCGTGCGATAACACTATGAAAATAAGGGTTGTGAGTAAAAGGGTTGAAGGGAGGGTGGTATTAAACTATTAGCTTGAGGGTTGAAATCGCAGAGGAATTTGCGCGTTTGGATGGTGAGAATAGATTTTAACAAAGTGGTGCTAGCGACTTTTATCCCTTTACAGAAAGACGGTTCCAGGATACGTTCATTCGTTGCCTAGACACACCTAGAGAATTTGATCCAACTGGTAGATTGGTAGATATTGCTAATTAATGTAGGGTTAGGTGTTCTTTACATTCTCGTGACCCTTCTAAGAAAAAAATATTACTATTGTAAAAAAATAATCCAAATTGAGTTGTTGATGGTTGTCCAAATTTCATGACACCTTCCAGCCAAAAAAAAGAAGGTTTTTTTGCTATGCCATCTGTCTATCGGATAGTGGTACTAGAGAAAGAAACATTTTACTTATTAGATTAATCTTGGTATCTAAGGTTTTCATTTATTTTGCCCAAAGGAATTTTTAGAATTATCCATATATTGATTTTGTCTTTATTCCAAATTAATAAAACATTCATCAGTAAACTACTTAAATGATC
>CABFWO010000022.1:394381-407610 GCA_902155825.1 Timema genevievae
CCAAAAAAAAAAAAAACAAAAAACAAGTTAAGAGATTTGTCATTTCAAACGCTACCCAAACAAAACTGTTTGCAACACTTTCAAAATATTTATCAGTAAACTACTCTTTAATGAATATTTACCCAAAAAACAAAGTACAGTGTTATTTGAGGGTCAATACTCCCTAGATAACCATTCTAAACCAAAACTGTTTGGATACATTTTAGAATATTTGTGAGTAAGAAATCAATATTTTGTAAGCTACCCTTCATTTGAGGGCTTGGATAAAAATAAATGTCCTGAGGTATTGTCCTAAATACATCTTGAACAAAATCCATAAAACTGTTTCCGAGGCCAGAGAAACAGACTGACACACAGACAAATTTATTGTAAAATCTATTTTATTTTTAGTTTGGATACATACAAAACTTTAAGATTCATTATAATATTAAGGTTAAAAACCTTGACGATTTAAATACTTTCTCTTGATATGACAAACTAAAAAGATATGAGTGTCTAACTTTTTAGGCACTAGAGAAGGATGCGCGCGTGCGCGCGCACACACACACACAAATCAAGCAAAAAAAAAGTTTTAAAGATAGCTTATTAACAATAAGTTTCATAAAAAGTTTATTTTTGTCTGAATCTAATCATAATTTTATTCATTATATTATTTTAGTACGTCCCTAGAAATATATTATATTTTGCATTGACTTTATTGGTTAACTCTTTAAAGATTATATTTTTCATACAATTTTCCGTTTTCCAAACTTTTAATTTTGTAATTTTTTAATTAAACTATAAATTATATATTTAAGAAGTTAGTTATCATACCCGAAAATATTTTTCTCAGTATATGGCGGATGGCCCATTTAATAAATATATTTCCCATACAAAGTACATTATATAAATACAGATGACTATATTTACATCTAGTAGTAATGTCAGATAGTATTTGATCTCCCCCTATGATAAAATACATACCCGAACAAAAAAGTATTTGATGTGTAAAAAATATTAGAGACATTGTCAAAGTTGTACCTCGTATAAAAGATTTTTTTTTTTTTTGCCGTCCGTACGCGACATTTCCTGTTCCGCTTTCTGAATTTCCAACTCTCGAGGGAAAGATAGTATCTAANAGATATGTCCCAATGCATTTATTGGTACAGGCAGTTTAAGGGGAGGGGGTAACTTAAGGATTGGGGAAGAACGGAGACGAGGAAGAAACTGATCCCAAAGGATATGGTAAATTGGGACAGGAAGACTTAGAGACAGGAAGACAAGGCTTATGTAAGAGGGGGTGATTCTCGGAGAGATAACTGAGTATGTAAATAGGGGGAGGGGGTTTAATCTCTTATTCAACGCACTATAGAATAAAATAGTAAAAATTCTATATTTTTATTGCTAAAGAACCTTGGGCACATGGGCTGGGCTAAGCTAGGGCAACTTTTTCGTCTAATCTAGCACGAATCTTGGTCAGGTTTACCGAGCTAGTTTTTCCCTAAATGGTTTCCAATTTCTTTACAGTTTTTTTTTCTTTATTATTCTTCAAAAAATATTTTGTAAGTTGGTTTTTATAATTTTGAATACAAAGACTATTTTTAATCACCGTGGGTTACTACCTGTTTAGGTAATACGCATTATTTAATAAGTACTCTATTGGGTTAGGTAGGGGTATGATGGATTGCCGAATTTTGGGATTCCTGCGGGAAAATATGTTTCCTGATCCTGACCCAATTGTCGGGAAAATTATTCTGTAATCCCGAAAATTTTGGTATAAGTTCGGGAATTGTTTTTTTTTTCTTCCATTTTTGAATACCCATCTAAAACATTGCATAATTCAATTTCAACACATTATTATAATCGCGACTATAATTTGGCATGGGGATAGCGATTTAATTAAGTTATTTTTGATACTAGCTCTATTTTATATTTAACTTAAAACAAATACAAATATTTTAAAGCGATCAATATATCGGTTGTTTCTGATATATTGAATGCATTTTGTCCTGGCGAATTGGAATGGTGGTATCAAAGCTAGCCGCTGTTGTGAAGTAATTATATTAATCTCTTTTCACTTTTTAATGTATTATTTAGTTGTTAAAATAAGATAAGTTTAGTAATAATAGAAAAAAAATAACGTGGTTAATAAAAGTAGAGGGAAAAAGGCTAATTTATTTTTATTCACAAGAATTAGAACATAGTCTGATGTATTAAATGTATCGATAAAAGTTCCGAAATATCGGAACCTAAATATTGATATATCGTTTCCATCCCTACTTACTACACTACATGATGTGTGTAGGCAAGACAATATCACGCTCTAGACTCTAGTCTCGAAAATAACTTCTTTATTAACTTAAAAAGAGAAAGGAAACTATTTTTTATGGATAATTTTCCCAAAGTTGCAACAAAAATCAAACATTATCTAGGTCGAAATAATTTGAATAATCAATCATTAAAAATATATTACAATTAGCGAGTGGGAGATTAATGAATTAGCAAATCT
The DNA here is from genome assembly GCA_902155825.1 of Timema genevievae. Lineage (NCBI taxonomy): Eukaryota > Metazoa > Arthropoda > Insecta > Phasmatodea > Timematidae > Timema > Timema genevievae. The sequence goes on from CABFWO010000022.1 coordinate 396,870, forward strand.
AGAAATAGTCTAAACATTTTTAATTCCCGTTCCCGATCTCGTCTCGAACCAATAAAGTCGATCTCACAAACCCCTAGGGGTAGAGACTAGGAAGGAAGAATTTTAGAGGTAATCAACTCGCATTTGAGTGGAAGGAGAGTGGGAAACTATTTTGAAAAAACCTCCCTCAGTAGACTCAACTGGGATTTTAGCTCAGATCTCCCCATCATTAACAGGCCAGTCTAACACGATGGTGATGCCTTAAACCAGGGCTGTTCAAATTAGGTAATCAGATAGCCACAATAATAAAAGAAATCAATCTGAGGTCCGCAACAAAAATTACAAGTACAGTGCAAGTATTAATATATAGAGAGACAACCCGTTAGGCTTAGAAAACACTTATAAAATTTTGAAATAAATAAGTCATGTTACTCACAAAAGTTCTAACTGAAACAAACAGTCAAAATACAATTGTTTATGGATTTAAAATTAGTATTTAATTTTAATATGAGCTCAGCAGTGGCTCATTTTCATTTACTTAAGTAGCTATATCAATATCGATACTTTTAGTTGCCGATCGCAATAGATGTTAAAAGTGATTTATCAATCAATGAACATCTGCGTTAGGTTATTATGAATGAAAAAAGTTCTTTCACAAATATAGGTGCTCCCAAGCATTGAGCACATATTAAGTCAATAGTCGCCCATTTTTGGATAAGCGCTCTCTTGGTAATATTAAAAAAAAATCCTTTCTTTTTTAATTCTGCCAGTATCAAAACGATCTAGTTGCAAATGGACAATTCTAGCTGTTGGTCAGCTCTTACGTTTTCAATGTTGAGCATGCGCACTGAATCTAAATCGAGACAGCTTGCGATGACGGAATGAAATTCACTTGAAGTTGTACCGGGTAAGTTAGCTTTTCTATAGAGTTTAATTTTTTCACGGGCGAAATTCCTTAAACCACAGAAGGGCCACACAAAATCATTTTCAGGCCACGTCTTGGACAGCCCTGCATTATATTATTCGACCCCTTTTAAATAAAGTATTAGGATGACAAAAATAATTTCAATATAAATGGCCGTTTGTAAATATAATCATATAGGCCAGGATTAATATGTTTTAACTAACTTTCCATCGATATTAATGATTGAAGATTTTTTTTAAAAAAGAGAACAAGAGAGCAAGAACATAATTGTTCTAGTTAAAAAAAAACTGAACACACAAGAGATGGATAGTAAAAAGCAATTGAACCAAATGTTTGTACTAGAATGTATGCTTATCTCCAAGTCCTATAACCTAGTTAAGGCTGTGTCTCAACGTTCCCAGCCTTCCTGTTATTCGTCATAAATATTGAATTTGAGCCAATAACGGATTAGTATTTTTTTTAATTGGGAAGAATATTATCACTGCTATCTCAGTCTCTCACTCACTCTGGTGATCAAAGGTCTATAGGTTGTTGACCACCCACAGGCGAGGGAACACGTCTGTGGATTCGTTAAATACTCCAAGAATACTGAATAAAGAACAACTTTTCACGTCTCACATCCACCTTTAGTATGTTTTATCTTAATTACAAATTCCTCGTCCCTAACCTATTAGTGCAAATACGCAGATAGCTCGGATGAATATAGAAATACATCACACTCCAAAGAACCAAAATCTTGACCTAAAGATTGCGGTGTTTTTCAGTTGGTGTCGTAATGCCTATTGACGTTACAAAATCTACTTTTTTCTAACGAGGACCAAAGAAAACGGCATTATAAGACTTTGGTACCAGCTGTTTCATTCACTTAAGTTAAACGTTTTCCTGGGGTGGGATAATAAAATACATATTTTAAAAAAACTTTATAATAAACCATTTTTTTATGTAATATTTTAATCATAAACTCCCCCAGAAATGAGTTTTAAAGAAAAGGGCTAAGATAATATAGCACATCTTAGATTAATGAATTATATCTTGTAGGCTTATTTAAAATATAACTTCGCAATAGGCATGTGGACACCAATTTGAAAACAAGTCACTTCAAACCTAATTTATTAAAAGCTTAAATATATATTATTTTGAATGGCAAGTTATAAAAATTCAGAACTTGGTATTATCTATTTTAATACGTAGCTGCCAATATTATAAAAGTAAAAAGCTGTATTGACAGCACACCTAGTGCTGATGACCGAAACTACATCTTTTGTTCTGAGGAAAGAATGTTGTGACCCCATAGCCACCTCTCCAAACCCCAACCTCGTAGCTAGTTTGCCGAGGATTATAATATATTTCTCCCCATTCCAACTCAATCCCACTTGTATCAAACAAAGTCAACAAGACACTTTTTCTTCCGCCCCTAACGTGGAATCTTGTCTCTCAACAAGAAAGAGGGGGAGTTAAGAGGGGCCACTTGTGGTTTTGTGTGCGTCCAGACGCCCCCTATATACCCCACAACCCCCTTGGTTCAACCCAGGACGGCTGCCGAGATGGTAGGGGACGCCCCACCACTGCGACGCTCTACGGACACACACCGCCTCAGATTTATTTAAGTCATGCCACCTTCACGTCTCTTGGGGAAGGGGGAAAAGGTGGGGGTGAAATACTACAAGGAGACGGTTGGTGATGTAGTGGAAAGAGGCGCGTAGCGGGGAAAGAAGAGGTCAGTATGATGGACGATGTATAGAACAACAAAGATGTCCTTAACTTTTTTTAAGATCATTTTTTTTAATGTCTTTTTTCTGGATTAGTCGTCGAAGATAGGAGTGAATCTTTAATATTTTACACTGTACACGGCTGGAATGTAGGGGAAGCGGGAAAAGCCCAGTGTTTTTGCAGTTTTCATACCAAAACTTTTTTGGTCAGATAAATCAAATATTGCTCCAGTTAAACATGAGAGTCTAATTTTCTTCACACGTTGATATCAACAATTGTTGAATATCTGTCAAGGAATTCTTGGAATTTAATTAAACATTATTTACTTCATTTAAAATTTTGTCATTTAATGCCGCAATGCTCATGAGATATATTCAATAACTGTTGATAAACCATGTGAATAAAATTAAACTATGTTCGCACTGATGCAATATATTATTTATTTTGACAGCATAAAGTTTTCATGTGAAAAATGTAAAAGAACTAATCTTTTCCCACAGCCCCACTTTAATGGAATATGTCCAGATACCATGAACTAGTTGACTAAATTTTTCTAACTTCCGTTTCAATGTTCTTACTTTTCACCGCTATCCAATTTCTCTCCACAAATATGAAACGATCTGTATATAAACTTTCACTTCATTCTTAGAGTCTCCCTCAATTCTTCCGAACCCCTTTTTTAATACCTTCTTTATTGTTTTATTTCATTGGGGCTGTTCAGAACTAGAATACAATTTTGTCAAGAGTAGGCTTCGTTTCTTGAGGATAACAAGACTCTGTAGGGAAGAGGAAAAAAGTGAGAATTAGAGCGGCAAAAGATGGACGAAAGTAGAAAAAAAGAAATCTGTAGACTTTTTTCTTTCTTCAAAATTTGAATAACTACGCAAGACCATTCTTTTTAGTTGCTTTTATCACTGTCCTACATTTTCTTTTATTCCTTTAGAGCTTTTGGTTTTATTTATGTTTTTATTTTAGCTTTCTCTCTTCGCATGGTTATTAGATCCGAAATGGATTTTAAGGCCTATACATTTCGCTTTTCTATTCTGTTCTTTAGTTTGTTTACTTCAGACTGGTGGCCACTTGTTTGTTCTTTCATTGACTCTTTCTAGTTGTGTCTTTTTTTACTATCTTCCTCTTTCTTGACTATTCCTTACCTTTTTAAGCTTCTTTTTATTCACTTCCTGGGTCGCCCTACCCCTCCGTTATATTTTATTGTTATGTCCCTTATTATCATAGTTATAACTTTCATGCGCCTTTTAGGTCATAGCTACGTTGCGTTTCTTTTCGAAGTATAGTTCTTTTCTTATCTCTTTCTTTATTAATTATTATTATTATCTCGGTATCTTATTTTTATGTCTCTAAATCTCTCTCTAGTAAACACGCACAATGAAATAGCTCCTCTTCTGGAATTAAATTAAGGTCAAGTTATTCTCTTAGAAGGTGTGACTATTATTTAATGCTTTAAGTGGCTGCCTGCCATTGTCTGGCTCCTTAATATTTTATGTGATAGTTTGTAGACCTGTGTACAGGTTTATTATTGTATTTAAACGTAGCGTTTACACGTAGGTAGCCATTACCATCATACAAAACAATAAAAGGTGTAAAACTAATGAAAGGAAAAAGTAAAGAGTTAAAATAATCACCAAGCTGTAAGAGGTCAAGTATGAGAAAAAAAAACTCTGAATAGGCACCCAATGAAGTGGGTTGGCAAATTATTAATCAAGTATTACATAACTACACTTCAATTAACTTTGGCAAAATGGCTCCGGTCTTATGCGTGAATTCTCATTTTTTATCATATCTCCGAAACTATTTGAAATATGAAATTACTTATCATTTCAAATATGTAGATCTATTTATAATACAAATATTTTATAAGAAAAATATTTTTATAAAACCAATAACTTTAAATCTATACGCAATTGTATATATTTAACTTTTCGAACACTTAAAGCTAAGATATTGCGACCTTAGAAATAATCTAACCCGAAATGTTGATGGATGTCTACGTCTCATTAACCCCCCCCCCCCTTCCCCCAACNCCCCCTTCCCCGAACCCTAAATAGTGGTTTTTGCAATGCCGTCTGTCTGTGTGTCTTTTTAACCCCAAAATAATAAGTAGTTTGGTAAAAAGTGAAAAAAGATCAAATTAATTTTCTCAAAATCGGCTTTCACGATTTTGATTAGAATTCGTATCTAGGCGTTGATTAAGATTATAAATAAGCTGGCTATTTTAATTTTACCATGAAAATGACTTCTAGGTTACTTTACAGAAGCGGAAATTTCCGTATCTCCGCAGCTATTTGAGATACTAAATAATTATCATTGCAAAAATGTAGTATGTACTATTGAAAATAAAACTTATATCTGAAATATATTTTTATAAAAACCACAGTATGAGATATTGGCAAATATATTAATACAATTTTGTGAGATTTAGTTGTAGAGAAATACTACTTAAATTTTAACGCAATAATTCTGTAATGCCATAGGGCATAGAGTAATCAAATATAGGTCTCTCAAAAAGTTTGTTTTTTTCCTTTAACCTATTAGGAGAAATGTTTGTACAACAAAGATCTATCTCCTTCATTTTAGACTTAGTCAATATTTACATTTTTTATTGGTCAATAGCAATGCGATGACCTGAAGATGTGCAACACCTAATAAAATGTTAAAATTTTAACCGGAAGTAGAAATTTTAATACCAAATGATGATCCTTGTGGACCCAAATCGATCTTTTTTTGGTCCAAACATACAAATGAGGATATTAATTCTTTAAAAACTTAAATTATAAAATTTAAAACCGGGTCTCAAAAAAAGTTTTACGTAAGTATAGTGCAATTTATACTTGGGTTTGCTAATGAATATTATTTAGTTTCACATATATTACGAGTTTAGAGTAAATATCTCATTTTCTAAACAATAGAGCGAGAAAGTCCGTGTGGAGTTCCGTACCATTTATTTGTTTGTAATTATTCCATCAATAAAGTGGCTAGTGTCTACAGATGTTCTAGTTGTATTGGAATGTTTTATCTAATTTCACGTATTCATTATAATTCTATCTGAAACTTTCTCTTTTGATAGATATCAATACATATAAGATGACACTGATAGTATATTAAAATTCCATTTTTTTTGTAGAGTAAAAGTTAAAAGATTTCTAGTGCTCGTTCTATGAAAATTGGATTCATCAATGTTTAATGTGCTAGTAAAAACTTATCTAATAGGTAGAAACATTTTTTGTAAATAACAATTTAACTCCTCATTTCAATACAAATTGTATTATTGATGGTTATTTTACGCCATGAGTTTTCAAACAACAATAATAAGGTCATTGAAAGTATAACTATGGAGAATTTGTTGCTTTAAATCGACGTCATATTCAAATGCAAAATAAATATTTTCTTATTTTAGAATTTTGGTCTTAAAATGTTCATATAGTCAAGTACAAGTTAATTATCCTTTGATATCAATAAAAAAACTTTTTATAAAACAAATTATTACATATAGTTTGAAGATGTCCAAATGTGTTTTCTTAACAATGGTTTTAAGAGTATTCTTACCCAATAGCAGCGTTCTATAAATTACGTTTCAGCCAACTCAACATTCTACCTATCTCTGAAATGATTTTCTCTACTATGCTCAGGCCTTTCTTAAATTTCGGGTTAAATCAGACAAACCAAGAGATAGAGAAAGAGAGAAGCAATCGAATCCAGATTTGTGTCCCTTCATTCCCCTCCCAAAAAACTCCCCCTTTTCCCTTTGATCAGATTGAGGTAAATAGGATTTGAGAAACAAATCCTGTTAGTTCTGGTTTCTGATCACTTTCACCAAAGTAGTGAGTGGCGTGGTTGATGAGCAAGTTTGTGGGTGATGCCAGATATTGCTGGCCTTAGGCGTCCAAACGAAGGGCTATATACCAAGTGGTCTGAGCAGGATCATTTTCCTGATAAAGGAGGGGGAGGGGGGGTATGTTAGGGAGAGGGACAGTGGACCACAGATTTCTGCGGGTGACACATGACATTTTGGAGTTTAAGGAGGGGGGAGGGGAGAGGGGGACTACGAATGAATCGCTTACATGGAAGGAGATGTTGAGTGAAGGCTTGTTTCTGAAAGTGGTTTTGCTTTACATGGCAATATGTCCCCAGGACATAGGCTCTTTTTTGTCAATCAAATGGTTGACTAGGTAAAAAGTAAAAGGGAAAATCTGATGTTTTTTTTATATTCTAAATAAAGTTAGCAGGACACTCAATCTACCTTGTAAGTTTGACAAAAGTATGGGCATAGTATTTTACTAAACGGTACAAGGGAGATTAAATCGAAAATATAGAAAGATTAATTAGTTTGGGATGACTAGCAAGCTATACATAGATTCCAATTTAAAATTTTGAAAAAAAATAATTCTTTCTTAGTAACATTGACACACACGCTAAACAAAACTAAAAAAAAAAGAAGTAAAACCTCAACTAACAAGAGTTTTGAATTCAACCCGAACAGTTAAATGCGGTTAAAATATAAGTGATGATTATTTTTAATAAACATGGCAGTAATGTAATTCAATATTAATAGAAAATTTTAGTAAAATTGATTTTTTTGACATCATAGATTGGTAGTGTTATTTACTTTTCATAAAAAACTTGACATTGTTATTTAAATAAAGGTTCAATTTAATAATACCTCGGGGATTTATTCTATTGTGTCTAGCTTTAGTAGCTATTTAAAAAGTTACATGGTATGTTAACTACAACACAATAGGAATTATTGACAAATCACGTTTTAAACATATCAAATAAGAGTTGGGGGTTGTAACATTAATCAATTTGATAATATATTCTTATATTCTACTCTTTTGATTGCTCGGCGCCTTAAGGCAATTTCGGGCTATGAACATGTTTGAATACACTTTAAAGATGGATATGAGAAAGGTATAATCCATAGGAATTATACCCACACTAGCCCACACTAGTAGAAAACCATTCGGGAAAAACAACCTTCAACCAATCCGTATAGGATTCGAACCTCGACCTCTGGTAATCAGAAACAAATTAGGTATACATTAATTCTTGGATGACAACTATTCCGAGTCTTTATTTTCTATACCGTTTAAAATGCATTCACTATATTTTAGACAGTAAAATAATCCAAATCTTAAACTAAGTCGACTTGCTCGTATGAAATAGTGTATATCATAAATTGTTTCATACATAGCTTACGTATAATCTTAAAGTGACATTGAAGAGAAATTGTAATGTGACAAAATCAAGAAACTTTGTAATATATTCCCAAGCGGTTTTCCTTTTTTTTTTTCAGGAATTCTTGGTATAGAAATGACATTTTGCAATCAAGACTAATTTTTTTTACAAGATCCAATACCCGTGTGGGTTTATATAGTAAGAATTGAAAAAAAAAATCTAAAACCATTGAAAATTTTATAAAAAAAATTGTTTTGCTTATTTTCTTGATTTGCAATGTGTGTGCACTGGGAAACGCAAAAGAATATTTTATTTCCCGCCGGTTTTGTTCTGTTACCCCGTAGTAACAAAAACTCCTTGCAAGCTCCTAAAACCTTTTCTGAGTCACTAAAATCTCATTTCTATAGGAACCTCGGGACATGTACAAAGAATTCGCTACGACATGGAGGAGCATGTATATTTTACTGAACAACGGTATGGTCCCTCAGGGCCGGACTGGGATACTTTATATATTCACGTTTTATTTGTTTAATGGGAAAAGAAAAGGGGGAATAAAAAAAAGAGAGGGATAGATGGAGTGAAAATAAAGAAGAGTGAAAAAAATTTAAATGTACATTACATTATAAAATAGTCGGAGTTACATAATGTACTCTTGTGAGCCTGTAGGATGATTTGAATACATCAAGTGTGTAAAGTGCTTATTTGTGTATTCTCATTCTATAAATATTTGTGTAAGATATGTTCCACTGCCAACGTATTTTATTATTTATTTCCAAAATATTGAGAGACGAAGAACTTTATACGCTATATAAATAAATAAAATCATCATTTATTAGGAAGTAACAGTAAAAAAAACATGTAAGATACCATATTTGAAAAAAAAATTGATTCTAATACATGCTGACACTTATTTGATTCTTAGAGTATGTAAAATTATTTGGCAACGTTGTATTACTAAAAATACATATCTTAAAGTATTAATATAAGGATTTTCATGATAATTTATCTGGAGCCAATTAACAATGAGTTATACGGTTGACCAGGCTATGTTAAGTTGGTGTACCAAACAATTAATTTATATGAAATGTGAAAATTAAACATCCGAATATAATAATAGATATTTTTAAAAATATTTATAATTTAGTTTATAGGTAAAATTCCATTGGATATAGATTCGCCGTGGATTTATGTGATCATTTATGAAAAAGATTATGGTAGCTTGAATTAAGTATTTTAATAGGTCGAATGAAAAATATGTTACCATCAGTAACTCTGAACTTGTACCAGAATATTCTACAGTACTATTTTTAGAAAAGAAGTATATTTGACAGCTATAAAAGCTTCTAGATATGTTTCCCTTACCCATCCGTTGGGTAGGGCTATCCGCAGGTGTTATTTTTAACACCGATAGAATAGTAGAATATTATCAATGGTGATCGCAAACAAAAAGTATTTTTTGATATTTTATAAAAGGTTCTTCTTACTAAAATAGAACTTGAGCTTTCCACGCTATTTTAGTGGTGACTTAATATAATAATCTTCCATGAACGAGATTCATCTCAGTGTGTAATAACTAGTAATGTCCGGTTTGGCTCGGACATCCTCCGAGCTAGATTAACACACATCACGACGTTTTATTGCATTTAGAGGCAGTCTAACCATCAACCCGGACAAATACTGAACGAAGAGCAAATCATAGAATACAAGCCTCAGGGTAGAGAGAGACTTAATATCGCCATTATTACAGCTGCGGGCGAATAATCATCAAGGAGAGCATGGAGATCAACGCAAATGTTTGCGGCGTAGAAATAAGGAAACTTATTCGATTAATCATTAGACTAAAGAGTATTTGGTGGAGAATGGAAGACGGGGAATTAAGGGTCAAGGGTGGAGGGGAAAGGAACGTGGCAGAAATAGGCCCGAGGCTAATAAATTTGTTTTTATTCAATTTTTATTGTGGTTGAAACGTAGTAGCTATTCAGATATTTTTAATCATTTAAAATTAATACACCCATAGGCCTCGGTCTGGTCTAATCTGGCTTGACTGAAGTGAGGAGACTTAAGATCGAATCCTAAGAATGTAAAATGAGATGTATTTTCCACTAAATTTCTTCCCATTTTCCTATCACACAAAAGTAAGCGCATTTCTCCTTAATTATACTTTAATCTTCTAATTCCTTAGTTTAAAAACGTGGATAGCACGGTTGGTTACCAAACAGATTGAACAAAGATAAAATTAAAATTAAGCAATATTCTTAGACCATTACTTAAACACAGGACTAACAATTCATGGTTTAAAAGAAGTTAACATACATATGTATGTACCTATAAATATATTACTCCTAAAAGATTATTTTGACCAAAAAAAGCTTTGATATAAAAACTGTAACCTCTTCTCACGCCCCTTTCTACCCCAACTTAGATACTTTTGCTGACATAACATTCACTATTAATGTGAAAAGTTACATAATACAGATTGGGGAGGGCCAGGTTTAATGCCTAATTGCTGTTAAATGGGGAAAAAAAAAAGCGAGCGTGGTCATATAACGTAAGAAAAAGGCATTTCATGGTTTATAGATGCCCTCCTAGACATTTTGTCTATCTTAAAGTCATGTAAGGTTTTTAAATTAAAAATATGTTTTCTCTTGATTTATAACCAATTATAAATATATTGTTAATATCGGCGTTGTTAATTAATTACAAGGAAGGGATATTTATACACCCTAATTAATATTTTGTCAAGGTTCCATTCAACCATTTGCATTCAGGCCACCAAATCGTCTCCGTCACGTCGTTTCGTCGAGAACTACCGTAACTGTTCCAAGTTTGTATCGTTGACGAACTCCCTAAAGGCAAGGGGACAGTGCGTAGGCAGCACACCTTACCTTCTAATCTCTACCGACACACTCACAGAGCAACCGTCATCCCCCCCCC
>CABFWO010000022.1:414451-530971 GCA_902155825.1 Timema genevievae
ATCCTCTCCAACGATCCATCCAAAGCCATAACAGAATATGCTCACTTCTCCTCTCACTTTGTAACACATTTCTCCTATGTGATGACGAAACCACTTTCTATTTATATTATAATATAATATGATATAGCTTTCAATCATCGCTGTGTCAAAACAAAAAAAAAAACCCAACGAATATTGTCCATAATTATTAGGGACTATTTAGTGCACCCGTTCTTCGCACAGGAAATCTATGTGACTTTGTTCTCTTTCTTTTTAGTATGTAAGACTATATACACCACAATTAAAATAACAAAATCTTAAATTATTTTAAGAAAAAAATACTTGATTGGTTTAAATTGTTTTAAAAAATACAAAAAAAAATATAAAGAAAAATTAAAATACGATGTACAAACAGAGATATATTCTTATCATGTGTTAATAACTTAAATTTATTTAGAGAGTAGTTATAACTTTTCTCTACACAATATGACTGTTGGTGCTTGTAAATAAAGAAGAGTGATGGAGCTTATTAGGCGTTAGAGAGTGTAAGACGAAAGGAAAGCTAAATAGTACTTTAACAGTTTAAAGTTTAGAAAAGGAATTATTCATTTTTAAAGTGTTAGATACTCTATTTAGACTTCGCCATGTTAAATTTGTTTATTTTTTAGCTTCTTAGAGAATATTATCTTAATATCACTATGTAAAATTTCAGATTTCTAGGATGTTTAAAAGTGTTTGAAGGGCTTATGCGGATACACATAATTATATCAAAAGCATATCGAATTAAGCTGTTCAACATATGGTTGCACTCTTTATATATGAGGGTGTTTCAATGAATAGGACAATAAAGGTAAATATACTCACAAGCTAGGTCTTGCTACCTTATTTATTGAAACACCCTCTTAGTTTCTTCTTGTACAATATCAATCTTAAGCCAAATATTTTAACCAATAAATTTAAAAAAACAGATTTGAAACGAAGTATTAATCAGCTCACAAATTAAGCGAAAGCAATCCATAGAAAACCCAATATTTACCTGAGAGTGGGTATAAGCTATGTGAAAATATATTATATAGGCTACATTGTTACCAAAACATATTTAAAAATATAGCATCATACTTTAATAAAGAGCTTAGTTGAAATAATAGGCTGTTAAAGAGACAGATTGGTCACTGCAATTACCAACCAAATTTTTACCATTAATATTTCTTAAATTTATTTTGTGACATTTAGATCATTGATCAGATTTTCATTATTTTATTATTTATCTGGGGTAGTATTTGTAGATAAAAAATATTTCAATTTTCTACTACACCTAACGATTTTTATTATTTTTGGAAATACTAGTCCCCCTCCCCCTATTTTCCAAATAAAAATTAAAAAATCAAAAACTTAGATACGTTTATATTTATCTAAGTCTGTCGATCCACATTGCTGAAAAATTTCAATTTTCTATCACGCCAAAAATTCAGTTGATTTTTAAGTTATAGAAATTGTCTTCTACTTATACTGACATGTTGTCTGTGACCATCAGTCTTATGTATGGCCAATTTGGATCATTTGACCCTAGTTGTGTCCCGATTAGTCAGAGGGCACAGAATGAAGCTTTCCAAAAACCAACATTATGAATAAAAGGAAGAGTTTCTCGAGGCATTTGGCCGAGAGCTGTGTGTTTCACCTGCACATAGATGGTACATTTTAACGGCCCTTTTCTGTACGTCTGAATCTTATAAATGTGTGATATATAGTGAAAGTGAATTTTCTATTACTTAGAAAAATAAATTAATTTAACTAACCCACTATATGATCATCGAATACTAATTTTTGGTGCTTGTAATAAACTATATATTTAAATTGCTAACATGGTGAGATAAAATTTTAAAATCAGATTAAGGTATTCTGGATTTATTCCAAACAGTGCTGACGGCAGAACTTTGTTTACTATTTGTTAAAAGGTAAGTCGTGCTGTAAATATCTATACGCTAGGTCTATGTTTATGATATTAGGAGTAGTGTTCTAAATTAGGTAAGGTTGTAAGTTAGTTGTTGATATATTTTACTAATATATTGTCTGGTAGAGAAAGAAATTTCAGATAGTTAATAAATACGTAGTGCAAAAAAAGTTTAAGTTGAAGGGGAAGGAATGTGGAAAATTAAAATTTGGAGGAAAATTGATAATATTTTCGTGCAGAAAGAGTGTATGAAAAATTATCTATACACTCGGGTGGGATTTGAACCTTGACTTCTATTTCACCGCAAAACTATACTATAAGAGTCTTGCATAGAATATGCGTGGACACCAATTTATTTTTTACCTTTAGAACATTAATAAAATTATAATCAAATTTGAATTTAGGTTTATGCTGTTGCTTTGAAATAAGTAATTGGGCCACATTAAGCCATCACATCTTAGCTAAATAAAGTTAATGCATTATATTTAATATACAGGATGATTCAAAAGTCTCCATACAAAGGGAGGGTGCACAATTTGAATTTTGTATAGATGGCATTGTTCTTTTTTTAAAACTATTCCAGTACCGTGTCCGATATACATTCATTGGTGGACGTTTGAGAACGGCCATGTTTCCGTTTGGTCAATGAAACTCCGGTACCTCGGAAATTGTCAATAAGTTTAACTGTGTGGTTTGTTTTACTGGGCAGTGATTTCTGTTTAACTCATTTAAGACAGCTTCTTGATCTGTCCAGGTGAATGATCTATTTAGGCTCTTCCATTTAAAAAAAAAGCTATTTCAGAACGGTGCCTGAAAATATTCCCTTTGTATGGAGACTTTAGAATCATCCTGTATAGTGATCATTTATATAATTTAGGTTTACTTTAGTAAAAATATAATGATATTGTATGAATTATAAATTCAGATTATGGCTCACTTTTCCAATAACTCCACAGTGAATTTCTTTCCGTTTATAATTATGTTTCAGAAGATTATGTAAAGAGCCAAACTAGATGGACAATTATTAAACACATTATGAAAAAAAGGGAAAAAAAATCTATCAGCTAAGCTATGAATAAAGTCTTGCAAACTAATTTCAGTTTTCGTCAAAGTTTTTACTAACTATAATAACTAGAATATATTCACCTAGCCTAAATATTTATAATGCACAAGTTTATTTAAAATATTAAGATTTTAAAATAATTTAGTGTAAATAATTTGATATTAAATTGACTTTTTAAAAGGTTTTTTCTACACTTTTAAATTGTTCGTGTGATATAAGGTAAATTATATATATATATAGTGTTTAAGGAAAATTATAATATCAACAGTTTTATATAATATATCAAACATGAGCATATTGTTGGCATTTGAGGAGAAACTTTTTAATTAAGAGAACAAAAATTATCACTGAATTCTAGGATGCCCTTTAAGGCAAATATACAAAAAGTTTGAGCTTATTATGTGTAGAAAATCAAACTAAGCTTTTATGAAGAAAATATATTTTATTTAATTAGGCTAAAATAAATGACTATAGCATTTTTAATTTAACTGGCCTTTCATTTAAACTTTCACCTCTTTAAAAATAATTAATTTTTTTAATGTTTACTAAGCTGTTTCTTGTTACTTATCCCAATAATACATCATATAATCTCAAAATGCCATTTGGTCATATGAAGTCAAATATGGCTCGGCTATATTTAAACACCACGTTTAAAATTCTCACCGAAAAACCGAAATAGCCTTTGCAAGGTTCAACGTTCACATTAAAAACAACATGAAATGTACTTAGTTTTATCTAAAGTTGGGTTGACAGGAATCTTAATCACCTTTAAATAAAACACAAGAGCTAAGCATAAGTCTGGTTCAGTGTTGTGATAACACCAGCCATCTGCAGAGTACTGAAAATATGCAGATTGTTGAGGTAAAGGGGGATGAAGGTGAAATTAATCAAGCAGACAGCTCGTGATGTATACAAGGGGTAAAGGGTGAGAGTTGAGGGATGGTGTACACTTTATAGTCATCTAGATATTCTTCTCTTTCTGGCCATTACATCAACATCGGCTGGAGGAAGTAGTTGGGAGTTTTTATGCTTCTTCTTCGTGCCGTTGTTTAAACAACACGCAATCTTAGAAAAATATTTAAGGTGGAAGTGTTTGTTTCTTGACCTCGTTTGAAAGCGTTTAAACTATAAACTCAAGATTGGTTTGAAACCATTTTTTAATAGCTCAGCATCTATATTTTTAGATTATATACTGTATTTAATTTTTTTATCTTTCTTGAAAAAGAATGTCGTTTCCTTAGAAAAACAGTAAATTTGGTTTAGTATCAAATTTTTAAGAAAGGTTTTCGAAATAGATTCTATAAATATAATAATCTTTTATATATATTTTTTTCATTATACCAGTAAACCCTTGCAAAACTTTAGCACATTCAACCTTCCCTCTACTCTCCAAAAAATGTATGTAATATTTTGTTGGGTTGTTGAAATTAAATACTCAGCGTGGTGTATACACAAAATAGCAAAAAGAGTTTATTTTCGGTGATTGATATACAAATATTTTTATATTTTTCTTTTAACTTATATTTTAAAAAAAATGGGGTTTAAAGTTAACTGAGTATACTATGTCAGAAGTTGGTAAAAAAAATCCTATCCACTGATACAAAGCCTACAGCGATAAATAATGAATTAGTTGATAAAAAGGGATGTTGACAATAGAAATAATATATAGGATCATTATTTTAGAAACACCCTCAGAATAACATTAATCTATTATTTATCTCTTTTTAAATATATTGAAAAAAAGAGTATTTTATAAATTATTTTTAAATAGCGATATTTTATAAATGTTCTCAAAACCTTTGCATTAAATTTCTAAGACAATTTTTAGATTCCCCAGTTTTTTGGATCATGAACATCTATTGCAATCCACATACCGATTGGTAAAACCCAAGGATGAAAGAATTCATTCCTCTTCCGAGAAAACTTTTGCACTGAATAAAATCGAAAGAGGATACGATAAAAATAGAGGGGGAGGAGGTATTACCGAACTAAGAGAAGTGGCGGCGGATCGCAAAAGAAGAGAAGTCAAAATAAGTAAGGGGGATAGATATATTTTTTACGAGTCTTCTTTAGCCAAAGGAGGACGTTAAAATGAGGAAACAAACAACCTTTTTATTGGTTCTGCTCTGTAGTTTTGACTCGATACTTACTCGCTCCCGGTTATTTTGGAAGACGAAACTTCTACTTCGCGACCCATCGGAAATACCGGATGTCTCTCCGACAAATTATGTCTAAACATTTTTTATTTGTATATTTTTTTATTTCAGTTTCCTGAGCTTTGTAAAAGGGGATGTTTTATGTAAATCAAAACCTATGCCCTTAACCTATTATTTATTTACGTCGCTTTGATGAATGACGCGTCAGTAATTCCCAAAAGTATAAAATATTTAAAATTTTTTTGTTATAAATTTGTTAGAAAATAAATATAATTCATTCTAAATTAAAAAGTTAAGTTTAAAATGCTTGAACATTTAAAAACTACCTAAACCTATTATCGTTGAAATTTTGATTTTTCATAAACCAAACATCACTTATTTCACTTCGCAAACACCCACATACTTTAGCATCACATCTTTGTATATGCCTATGTACTAATTACGCTATTGAGCAAGGGTTGAGGAAAGGTTGAGGAAAGTTTAGCTTAGTTGAATGTACCCACAATTGTGGGGAGAAAAAAATAGTGGAAAACTATTTTCAGTACATTTGACGGGAGTTAAAACATAGTTCTTCCCATCATCAGTAATCCAGTTTATTTTGAGAGTGACGTCTTAAACCATGTGACCACCAAAGCGGGTCGTAAACATTGTCTCTAAATTGTAGGCTCTTTGTGATCATTTAATCTCTTTCATTAATAACTACTAATAAACTTCTACCTGTTTTAGTTTTTAATTTGTATTTAGACCATATGGAAATGCTTAAGCATTTTTAAGCATTATATTAGCCTCACTAACGAATTATTATGAGCTATATATAGATAAAGAGGGTAGTATGATTACTTTTTTAAATTTATTTGGGGTATTTAACGTGCACAACTTATTAATCTAAATTAAATCTAGAACAGACACAAAAACAAGCACCCACCGTTGATTTATCACTGTGTAAGGGTAAGCCAATATTTCAGCTACTATTAATTTTTCAGTCATGCCAGGAAACAAAACCTGGGACCCTTAGCCCAGTAGACAAACAAGCTCCCAATTGAGATGTCAAGACTTGAAGAAAATACACCTGCATTTTAGGAGAAAGAGATTGTTAGAAAAATAAATATAAAATTAAATATTTAAGACACTTCATAATTTACTTAACACCATGAAAAATTGATAATTATATTCCGTTGATGATCGATATTCAAATGTCCTTGACCCAATATGGTTATTTACCATTTTGTATTATACTATAAAGTAAACTCAGAGTTCCTTGTATACCACCTGTTTTCATCCGACGTGAAAAATGTACTAACCTACCGCTTACCTAGACCAGTGAGCTCACAGACTAGACGTCAGGCTCATAGTATCAGCGAGGTGTATACACAAGCCATAGGAGTTAGGATAAAGTCCCGGTCAAGTGTACTCATTTTATTATAGTATTTATTTGTACTCTTCAATGCTAATGCGGGCAACCCTCCCCTAAGACCCACCCTCCTCATCCCTAACACGTAAGCGTAATAAAAGTACATACAACACACACGGGTATTGATAGCGTGATTTAACTAAAGTTTCCTCAAACATCTTTATGAGAGCCAGGAGGTTTAAAATAAAATCATGAGTGAGTAAATAATTAAAATTCAACGTTGAAATTAAACGCTTCGATGGCCGAATGGTCTTAGGCATTAATCCCAAAATATACTAGACCACCGATAACGGGGAGATTGTGGTTCGAATCCCGGTTGGATGTTATAAGGATGTTATTACTCAGGTGTTTTTTTTGTCATATTGTTGTATTAATTAAATTTAATACATCACCTTTGATCAATTAATAGATATAATCAGATCTAATCCAACGTGTTTTTGTTCATAATTCACCATTACTGAACACTACATTTGGCAGTAAATATTACCAAGAAGCAATATCCTCCTTTCTCTCTGTTTCGACCACCCAGGTAAAATCTTCTAAGAAGGGAAGAAAGAGATAGACATTAAGAAGGGCTACATCCCGTTACTAAAAGAATGTTCTAGAAGCTGGGACTTCGAACGTATACCTTTTGGCCAAGCGAAGGCTTCTTCACTTGTTTGGTAGTCACAGATCTTTCCAAGCGTTAGTCCATCATAGTAATACATATCTTCATTAAAATCACCGAATCTTAATCGGGACTTGACCCGTTCCATTCCGGGCACAATCTAGGATCAATCACACTTATGTCCAAGTGATAGAACCCCTGCTAAAAATATGCCCTTCAAATACATTGTTGCAATAGTGTCATCGGGTGACCTGGTGGTCTAGGGTTAAGGACTTTTGTGCTGGGGGTTCGGGTCTCAATCCTCGGTCCCGGCACAGATTTATCTGATTGCCAAACCCTTCCTTCACTTCTGACAAGACGTGTATTAATCACAACTTGTGAATGTGGGAAGTGTCAGGCTTCCACCGTGGTTCGGATCCCACGTTAAACTCTAGGTCCTCCATTTCATCTCACAATCACCCTACCATTTCATATCAGCAGTAATCCGCGGTGCTAATAATAATAATAATAATAATAATAATAATAATAATAATAATAATAATAATAATAATAATAATAATAGGTGTCATCCCAACATCGTTATATTATATTTCACTACTACCCGCTCGTAAGGAAAGTGCTCCTTACAATCCCTACACGCAAGTGTGAGAACATTTCTTCTAAATTCAATCTTCCTCGTCCTTATTACATTAGAGTAATTAATACTAAAGGTATAACCTGAATGGATAACCTAGTGAAAGAAAAAATGAAAAAAAAAATGCTGACCATAACAAAACACAAGTTTGTATTTTTAAAAGGATCTTACTATCAGGAATCTATTATATCTATGACTTATCTCCGAGAGAAAAAAAAACTTAACTGATTCCTGCATACAATCTTACCTTTTTTTCTCCTTGAATGACCGTGGAAGAAATGCTCCTGGAAATAAGGCAACCCCTTCAACTCTACGGACTCTCCCGAGGGCATAAAACACACGCACACACAGAGTTGGTTGTTATATTTACGTAGTGGCTGCAGAATTGTGAACTGTCTTCAACGAGACGACTTTTGTTTACAGTGTTTGGTCGATGGACGGGTGAAGCTGCATAGAGTGTAGGCTTACATGGAGAGCTCATTACTAAGAGTAGCGATCTTATGTTTACTATAAGGTGTAACGTGCACGCTTAGCTGGAAATAACGGTCTAACCTCAAATGAAAGCTTATTTTTACTTTCTCGCAGACACCTCAGAGAGAAAGTATTGTAATCGTGAAAAAATCAACTTTATATTTTGATAAATATCGACGTTTTATGACCCCCTGAAACAGAAAGAGTTGTTTTCGCAATGCAGTCTCTCTGTACTTTAGGATAGATCCACCACTTATTTTTACTATTTTTGGGGATAGCAACTTTAAAATAAAAAATTAGATTCTGAGAAATTTCTTTCTTTCTTTCTTTATCAGCAAGTCCTTATACCCGTTTGGGTCACGCGCATATGTACTAGATACATGAATAATACATGAATGATAGATGAATAATGGATGAGAAAGGTTGAATTAAGAAGAAGTTTATCTGCATTTGCACGGAAAGAAAAATATTCAGGAGAGAAACTTTAGTACACCCGACCGGAATCGAACAACGATCTTCCCATCACTGGCAGTTTTGTCTATTTCAAGAGTGATGCCTTATACTATGCAGCCACCAAAGCCAGTGAGAAGTCTGTTTACATTTAAATGATACATTATAGTTATCCCTGATAATATTGTTTAATATATTCGGAATATGTTTTTAAATTATGTCTATGAATGAAATAAAGCGATGGATATTATAAATGTGCTAGAATAAAGTAAGCCTACATAAAAGTGGTAAACTTGACCATTTCTTAATCTCCTTCCGTAGCGTTTTTGCTTATTAGGCTAAAGGTCCCCCCGGTTCGATTCCTGACATGGCCGAAAAGTAGATCGTTAGTTAAATTGAATCTCTCCCTTTTATAATGATGAATTGACAAGAGGGGGAGGCTGAGTCTTATGTCCGTTTTAGATTCAAGTTATTTTCTAACTCGTGTGCTGATATGAACAGTCAAGTTAGAAAGCTTACGTTAAATATCTTAAATAGTAATAATAAAAGAAAGTATTGAACTAGCCAAAATTTGGTTAGAATCTAAAGTTAAGAAAACAATCCAAACGAACAAGACATAGCCGACTTATCACTGTTGTCCACAACAGTCATATTTATCTTTTTGGTAATTGACTTGATTAAAACATATGTTTGTAATCAATTAGATAATTTTCAAAATTCTTTGATTTATTCTAATAATCGGGGGACAAAATTAAGGGAAGAAAAGGTCCGGGACCTAAGTCTTATTTCATAGACGAGTGTTCATGGTCGCCTTATAATAGTCATCTCTTAAAAACATTATGTTCTATTAACATTGCCGATATTTTCGTATTTGGTTCAGATGATTAATTTTTTAATGCAACACCTATCTCAACTATAAAAACAGTAATATAGTTATTACGAAACTTGCAAGGCTATTTCTCACGTTCATGGTTTTATCTTAAGTTTTAGAAACTGTAACATAAACATTAAATAAAATGCATTTCAGGGAATTATTTGTGTGTGTGGAAATTGTAGATTAAAAGTGGAAATTTAAAAATAAATCTATGACTTTTTTTTTTAGAATTTTTTAAGAATACATATTCTACATTTCGTAAAAAGCATTTATCTGTAACTTTTTTAAATTATGAATACATCTAGCTTTACTTTTGTTTTACAGACTTAATATTGCCTCGTCAATCTTCTAATTTTAATATATATTCTGCACATGTGTTTGTGAGTAAATACTACTTCGTTATTACTAAATTCTGGACAAGTATTCATGATTTCTACCGGATTTGATAAAAGCTGTCAATAAAGTTGATCGCTAATACAGAAATTATTTGTTCGGGTGTTTACTTAAATCAACCAAAACAAATAATGATTAATATTATCGTTAATTATGTTCGCTTTGTTTAACTAGTTATACTTCAATCAGGAGGAGATTATTGTCAACTTTGTGTAAGTAAATGATTTTATGTATCTGGGCAGAATGTTTTGTAAAAATGGAAGGCCAGATCGTGAAATTGACAGACAAGTAACGAGCTTAATTGGATGTATATGGACTATTGCAAAGAATGAAGTTATATAGAACGAGGTAAATATGGTAGTATATAAAAGTGTGTTAACGCCAACATTGTTTATGGATGTGCAGCGTAGATTTGTCAGGAGAAAAAAAAAAAGCAAGGTGAATGTGGTTAGAGAAATAAATTAATGGGTGCTGAAGGAGTGCGGTTTTAAAGGTAATCCAATAGGTCAATGTGGAAAAAGCTTCTTACGTTGGCTTGGGCATGTTTAGAGGATGATTGTGAATCGAAGGATGAAGCAAATATATGAAGGTAGAGTGAGTGGTTCAGAAGGAAGGGGTAGGCCATCTAAGACGTGGCTGAAATGTTTTAGACAAATGTGTGAAAAAGAGACACATTATTAGTTTTAAGAATAAAACAGCACGTATGGATGTTGAAGCGAAGGGAGTATGCAAGTATAGAGAAGTTTGGAGAAAGTTAGAGAGGATTGATTAAGTACAGAGCTGTTGTTTTTGAGTTATATGCAACGTTTGCCTACCCCGTAAGGGAATGGTGTGATTAGGTGTGCATGCGTGTATTATACACTTGTATAACAAAAAACATCGTGGTAGTGATAATACAGCACTACGCTACATCTTTCTTGATTTACTACGCGTCTTAATACCCGTTCGTGTTATATGCTTATACATACAATATGTCCTAATTATGCTAATTCGTTAGGGAGGGGTGAAATTCGAAGAAGTGTATTCGCTTTGCAGTTAGAAGGAGAGAGGAAATGGGTGATGCAGAAGCAGAGTAGAAAACCATTTGGGGAAAAGTACACTTAGTACACCAAACCTAGATTTTAACTAGAGTTTCCCCGTCTTCGCCTGTCCAGTATATTACGAGAGTGACATTTGGTACCATTCGACCACCAAAGCGGGTGTTAGGTTTCTTGATTTTAATCTATTAGTTTAAAACTTGACACATACATACATAAATCAGACCTTATCTTCACGGAGTGAACAAGAAACTATGCATATGACCCAAAAAAAACCAACAACTCTGTTGTTAATACTTCCTTACCAACTTTGTCCACACTTCCCTATTCTTGCATACTCCCTTCGCTTCAACAACATGTGTACACAGAATTTCTTAAAAACTCTTAATGTTATATTTTTCACACATTCGTCTACTACATTTAGCCACGTCTTACATGCCTTACCCCTTCCTTTTGATCCACACACGCTACTTTAATATGTTTACTTCATCACTCGATTCACACTCATACTCTCAAAAAGCCCAAACCAATGTAAGAATCTTAAAACTTGATCATTTGCTCAAGTTTTTTTTTTTTACAAAACGATTTCCCATTTTATTTCCAAGGTGAATTATGATACATTTTTTAAATTACTGCCATCCTTATTTCTACCCCTTCAGGTTAAGCTGTTAACATTTTTCTTACACACTCCAATATATTATAAAAAAGTTGTTTGTAATGTTGATGAATGCCCTCGTAGTCTAGTGTTCAGAGCTCCTGGCTACAGATCCAGAGGTCCCGGGTTCTATTATTGGTGCTTCTAGATTTTCTGTGAAGCATTGGTTTTGGAAGTGGATCAACTCAGCCTCGTGGAGATAAATTATTTAAAATGTACCATTTCCAGTAAGAAAACTGGAATAAATGGCCGAAGGGTCCGTTATGCTGACCACATGGCATCTATCAGCAGAAGTTGGAACTAACTTCATCAATAGATAGCAGCCGCTCAGTCGGTATGATTCGATTGCGAGCTGACGCCATACCACTCGGACCTATAAGGGCTTAGGTTAGAAAGATAGTTTAGAGTATAAGTGCACACATATTATATTGGGTTGTGGATAATAAAACACAGTGAAAGGTCATTGGAAAATTTCCCATCAAGCACCTGTCCGAAATTCCAACTTTCACCTTTCTACCACCACTTATTCTTTCCATTGTGAGACTTCTAGTATAGTAAGAATAGTATTTTATATTTATTAATCACATATTTTTCTATGAAATAATATCATTACTGTCAGGGCTTCCAGACTTTTATAATCAAAATCGTGCAGTGCGTGCAGCAGAGCTAAGCAATCATTGCTGTCAGTTGTTTAATATCAGCAGTTGCGCACATGTATCAAGTTTTATTTTTAAAACAGATGTTTTGCCAAATAGCACAACAGTGTATTGACATAAATAAAAACTCAAGGGAGAATGCCTCTCTTTTGGTGGTATATAATAGTGCGTTCAAGACCTTTTTTTGAGATGTGGGGCCAGGAAGGACGCCAGTTGTGTTAAGGGGCTTAACTTCTAACCTTTACATAATCAGCTGCCGAGATACAGTAATTTGTGAGGAGAATACTCTATAGTTTTATTCCATTTTCACTAGGGAGGAGGGAGCCCCCCAAAACCATCTTGAAAGTCTTGCGTTATTTAACAACCACGCATAGTCGAGCAGCCATGTGTTCTACACTAGTCGAAGTTCTAACAACGTTGATAGGTCAGGGCGAAGAACCTCTGAGTAGAGACACTGACAGAATGAGGACAATTTTTCTAAACTCTTTCAATCTGTTATAAAAACCTACATCACATTTATTTATACACTCTTATATCAACTAATCTATTTTAATAAAAAAGATCAAAACGAATCCCGCAATCACACCCATCCCACTAAGTCATGTGTTTGTATATATTTGCTAAGTAAAGTAATTATGATATTATGTCTCGTTGATCTATGTATACATTCAAATTTGATTTAAAGAAATTGTCTTCTTTTATTTCTATGAATAACAGATTAACGTGAATAATTATCAAGGATTTAAGTATTTTGTTTCAATAGTGTGAAAACCATAATAAATGTATCTACATGCTAATATGTATAATTAAGATAAGTAATTGATATTTGTTAAATATTTAAAGTGTCGAGAGAAATTAAATTTTATCAGTCTATTTCCCATAGCAAGACAAATGTTTGACTTTCCCTTCAATAAAGATATTAAAATGAGATCAGGCCTTCTCTCTTACCGGTTTGAAAGATGGCGTTTTCGAAGATGCCTGGCGCCGGTAAGACTTTAACCAGGAGGAATGGATGTAGAAGATTTTTATTTTTTTCATGGGTGGAAGGGAATGACTCAAAGGAGGAACCATTTGAGGACAAGCGAGCATTCAAGCGTAACTCTATAATGTCATTCTTTCTAACTCATCATGTCTCTCACATACGAAGAACACATTTACTCCAAATATCTCTATAGAATTCCTTAGAGACGGAAAAGATTAAAAACCGCAAACAAACTGGGGCTAGACTTAAGTGGTTTTCGTAAGGAAAAAAAAAATAAAAGAATTTATAAATAACACATTTATTTTCTATCGATAACATAAAACTAATAGATTGGAACAAAAATGTCGTCTGATTGTTTTATTATATTTCCAAGTATTAAAGTCTACCACCTACTTGAATGGAAATATCCTCTTACTTCTGTAATTCTTGTAGGAATGATATTTCTTAGGCATTTTTTTAGCAACACATCTTACCACCAGTTAAGGCTATACGCTTTTAAACTAATTACACTAACGTGTTAGGGATTAGAAAGATCTAGTTTAGAGGAAGTGTACCAGCATTTGGGTGGGGAGAGGGTGAAAAACCACCATAAACACAGCCTACCGAGATTGAACCTTAATCTCCTCGTCATTGACAGTCTAGTATATTGTGAGAGTGAAGCCGTATACCATGTGGTCACCGAAACGTGTCTTAGGCTTTTAAACCAGACAAACAATCTTCAGTTAATTTTATATTTTCCTTTTTGATAGTTTTAGATTAGAAAGTGGTTGTAGCTTGTATATTCAAGTGTAAAGTATTGCTACGTATTAAGCTACATATTGATAGTTATTACAAAGCGTTAGTGGAACATATTTTAGTTACAATGTTAATAATATGGTAATATAATAACCGATTTATTAGAGTACCTATTGAAACAAACAATTGTTTACAAATAAACAAAACAGAACTAATTAAAGATAAACCTGCTTGGGTGGCCACATGATCTAAGGCGTCATGATCGTAATAGACTTGAGTGCTGATGACAGGGAGATAGGGGTTCTAAACCTGGCCGGGTGTACTGAGGGTGGTTTTACATAATATTTACGCAAATGTGGGTACACTTCATCTACATTCAATATTCCTATCCCTAGCTTGTATGTTTAATTAGTGCAGTATATATATATATAATATAGGCGTATAACTTGAACAAGTAGTAAACTCAGTGGTTCAATTATTAACTACTTATATTAAAATGTTATTATATTACTTTTGTAATGTTCATTTTGAAATTTGTAATAATGATTTAAGATAGCTATATTCCTTATTATAAAAAAATTGTCTGCTTGATCTAGAGCACTATTTTTTCCTAACGACCGTATATTTTTCAAAATTCATAGTCTTTATTTTATTTAAAAAAAAACATTGTAACGTTTAGTAACATTTTATTTTGTAAATACCGATTATTTTATTTTTTTGGGAAAAGCTTTATATATCTTTCTAAATATTCATCTTAATCTCAGAAGTAAAGGATTTTGTCTTAAAATTAGTTGGTAATGAGATAACTTTACATTTTAGCACACTTTATTTTTAAATTTTACAACATTAAATTAAGGTTTTTATATATATGGAGGTATTTTTTATAAATCTTTCTTCAAATTTCGCAATAAACATACTTTAAAATAACGTACCAATTAAATACTATGGGATTTCTGAACGTGTATCAACGCTCAAGTAAGTGGCCCCTTTAAAGAGCGTGACATTAAAAACAATAGTTAAGTTAGTCGTTTCAGTAAATTTGGTTGAATTTATTATAATAATTTTTAATTGCAATTTTAAATAATAAATATACAAAATAAACCCCTTTGCGTCAGACCGCAATCAACACATACCGGATAAATGGCCACCATCTTCGGATATAAGGCATCATGTTATCAGCACAACGAATCCTACGATCGTTAATTTCACTTTTATAAACCGGAGCTGCTACTTTATTACTCAAGTATCTCCTTAATCGTCTTAACGGTTTTGAGTTGACCCCGTTCTTGACCCACTGTTTCACAGAACAATTTATAAGTGCCAGGGATCGAACCCGGGGCCTCTGAATCTGTAGTAAGCAGCTCATAGCACCATATCACAAATGGAAATTTACATATTTACAGAGTACAATTCCCACACCTTTCATAGATGACCTTCAAATTAAACAATGTAAAAACATCCTTCATCAAGTTTTAAAAAATTTATTTTCACTTTTTACCTTTCAACTTTCTTCCCTCGGCTACTTCATGTAGGCTTGTGATATTCACAATATACCAAATCCAAAATGTCATACGTGCTTGCGTCATAAACTTATAAAATGTGTCCCTTCGTAAACTTTAAGTGGCCAATTAAAGTGGTAGCTTGCTGAAAATGTCGACAATTTTACCTTTTGTAATTAACGTCACCAAGTAGAGGGTGAAATTAGAAATATGCTAGACGGAAGAAAAAAAAAGTCACCTTACAAAAAAATGCAGCGTAAAGTTATAGTCCCCTAGCGTGGACTTGGCCAACTAGAATGTCATAGCGGGTCCTGGAACATTTAATAAGAGTGCTTTATGAAAGCTTATTATTACTTTGCTATAAGCAACGGAAGAGGGAATGTTAATTACAGTAATAACTTGTTTTCTGTCTTCATGGGACCATGAGAAATAAAGTAACATGCAACAAGAATGCGTGAACAGAGCAGAATATATTGTAAATTACTTTGCAATTATCCACTTCAGTGGCCAAACCGTCTAAGACCTCACTCTAGTGTTAGACTGGCCTATTTATGATTGGGAGATCGGGGTTCAAATCCTGGTTGGGTGTACATAGGGTGGTTTTCACTCTACTTCCACGTAAATGCGGGTCCTATATTCTTCCTTCCTCATCCTTACCCCATTAGATTAAATTATCATATATGCGTATACAGGGGAGGATCCAGATCTTTTTCATAGGGGGGTCATAATTATTAATAATATACTTACTTACAATGTTAGATTTCTGTTTGAAGCCATTTAATAGTTTCTCATTCATATTTGATCTTACGTATGTTTTAAACTGTGGTCATCCTCTCCAATTATTTCAAATCCGATAGTTTTTATAAATTATTTGGAGTGATTCTCCAACTTTTTTTTAAATGGTTCACTCTAAAAGCTATGAGTAGTCCTCGCCTTGATTTTTTTTAAATTAGATTCTTTTATAAGCCATTTAAAGTGTTCTTCACCTAGAAATTTGGTATTTGGATGCCCCTCAAAGCCATTTAGAGTGATCCTCACCTTAATTTTTTACGATAGTTAGATACCTCTAGAAGATTTTCTTTTACGTGGTCCTTCACCGACAAAATTTGGAAAATTTTATTCTCTCAGAAAATTCAGAATTCGGAATTGTTCTCCCCTAGACATTTTTGAAATTTGGATGAACTTGGTAGCTATTTAGAGCTTTCCTCCCCTAAATTTTTGTGCCAGTTAGATGCCTCTAGTCAAGTAGTTATTTGAAGCACTCTTTTCCGGCATATTTATGACAATAGAATGCATCTATAAGTTATTTGGAGTTTAATTTTTGGCCCTCTTTCAGCTTCATATTCGATAATTTCAGAGGATTTGAAATAAATCTAGGAGGGGGTTATTTTAGGGAGGGGTAAATTATTTCCAGGGGTAAAGAGTCCCCCACAGTTCCACCGCTCCTGCTGTCCACACATACTCTATATTCGGTATTCGTGGATGAATGGTCTCAGGCGATTGTTAGTCTTCTTTGATGTGTAGTAGTCTACCGTCTCTATACGGAACAATGTTCGTTACTCGCTATGCACGACAAATATTCGTACATGAAAATGAATATTTTTTCCACACTTGCGTGAGTAATATCGAAGATTGAATAAACATGGACGAATAACGTACATATGAACCCAGCTTAAGAGGTGTTTGCGAGTAAAAAGATAAAAAATTATATAAAAATATATCTGTGTTTTATTTTCTTTCCAAAATTTGAACTTTCATTTTGTTTTTTGTATTCACAAGGGGGTCAAGTGACCCTCAGTCAGTTACTCAGTGGTTAGAGTATTGGCGTACTTAGCCAAAGGTCATGGGTTCAATTCCCGTGTCCAGGTGTCATTTTTCAAAATATGATATCTAGATGGAGTAATCCTCACTAAAAGCATAAATAATAGCTTTGGCTATTTAAAGCTTTATCATTGATACATACAATTTCACATACAATATTTTAAGATGCTCTTGACTTATTCAAGAACCGTTGATTTTATCTTGTGAAGAAAATTAAACTAAATTAATCTAATAAACATTTATTTTGTAAAAAAATTAATCTACATAAAATTTGCATTAATATTCGCCTAAGTGCGTATTCCCATATTCCAATTAAAATCTCAACTATATCCGGTAGCTCCTCAAGTCATTATGGTTAAGACTTAGAAAAAAACTTAAGATTAGCAATATAAAGTGAAAGGATATAAATACACTGATGAATCAATACAATGTTGAAAATTATTAAAAGGTTGAAATTGATATACTTTAATGTTCAAAAACCGGTTAAAATGTGCTTTCAACATGCATAAATATGTCATGATAAGTTTAAAAATTTATCACTAACATTACCAACAACAATTATTAGACCATAAGTTGACGACAAGTAAAAAAAAAAATTAATTATATTTTAATATGTTGTATATATAGATCAAATCTAGTCATATTGAAACGGATTTTATATCACTAACATATTAGTTTGTTTTCGTGGTGAGGTTGTCCTACCCTGAACCGATGACGAACACTCGCTAGCCCATACAGACAAGCACCGGATGAAGACATCGACGTAGGAGGGCGTAACTGAGCGTGTGTCTGCTTTTGAAGTTCCTTTGATGAGTCGTATCACACACACACACACACACACACACACACACACACACAAAGAGGGGGTATTTGCCTTCACAGGTAGTTATAAGGGGTGAAGGAGATAAGAGGATGCCCTGAACAGCCAGGAGTTTAGGGTGAGGAAGGGGTACCTCAGCTTTCGATCATGGGTAGGGCAAGGAAGCTGGGGAGCTATGACTACTGAGCCGGATTATTGCAACCTTTCGGGAGAAGGCTGAGAGACAAGACTTGTCAGAAACTTAATCTTGTGGTTCTTCTCCATCTTGCCGGTAACATCTCATTTATTATATGGGAGAGCTTCTGTGCCATGCTTTGTGAAGGGAAGACAAGATCTTCATCTAAGGTCTGTATTTAAAATATTGATTTTTTGAATAGTGAACAACAACACAATAGAACACATATGAAGAAATCCAAAATAATTTGTTTAAAGACTTATATTTTCGAGCTATAGAAGTGCTTAAGAGATTCTAGGTTCCAAAGTTTGGGCCCTAATTACAACAGCCATCATTATTCTGTCTGGAAACTGATTGTGAAGACAACAATTTTATCTCAATTTATTGACACTAGGTTCACCTCAAACTGCACTTCCTGAACTGACATTCCAGCACACGATTTAAAAATTAACTTAAATTTAGAACATATACAGCAACCGGCTCCCGTTCGTTAATTCATCACCATGAAAGAGACAAACCCTCATTTCACATATGATAGATTTTTCGGCCATGCCAGGAATCAAACCCGGAACACTAAGCTAAGTAAAACAAACAGGATGCCGATCAAGCTATGGTGGCTGGATTTTACACTATTTAATTCTGTTTAAATCTCTATTATTGCTTAAAAGAAAAAAGAATTACAGCGGTGTTTAAAAAAAGTATATTCTGTTAATTAGTGTAATTTTAACGATAAGAGTAAAAAAAAATCCTCATTCTTGATGGAATACTATCTTAAACTAGTATCCAAGCCTGTTGTGAAATCATGTGAGACCAGCGGTGCTTTAAACTAATAAATGTGATATTTTCATTGTTCAAGGAAATGAGTTTAAGCAAACACCACACAAAAAGAGAAGTAAACAAAAACAGTAAATCACGCAGAACTTGTCCGTATACATCATTTTACGTAGCCTACCATAGTTTTCAATAAACCATTAAACCTAATAGTTATGTGAATAGCAGACCTCTTTCCCTCTAAATCACAATGTTAACTACAGTTCAGTGGCTTTCATGATGAAATACAGGGTGGCCCACGGAAAAGTAGCCCGCCTCCTATATCCAGCAGGTGCCTCAATCCCCTTCCACCCCGTTATGTGCTTTAGACAAGCAGTTCACTTGCTCATTCCTCATGTCACAACATGGGTGGAATGTTGGATATACGAGGCGGGCTACTTTTCCGTGGGCCACCCTGTGTATCATACAATTTATCATAGATTTCAAGTTGATACTACCCGCTTGGGTGACCGCATGGTTTGACGCCCTACTCTCGTGTTGGACTAGACTGCCTAAGAAGGGTAGATTGAGATTAGATCCCGATTGGGTGCGCTGAGGGTGGTTTTCCCGAAATGGTTTTCCATTCTCCATTATGCAAATGTGGGTGCACTTCCTATAAATTAAAACTTTCAAATCACTAACACACTAGTATAATTAGTACATAGGCGTATAACACGAACGGATAGTAAAGCGCGATGCTAACAAAAATGTTGATAATATTTTCTTTGGGATAATGTTAGACAAAACAAATAATATTATATTCCATGTTATATATATTATTAATTATAAAAACCCCTATTCATGTGTTTTAAGACGTCAGATTCCCAATATGTTAAGATTAAAGAAAAAATCTACGCCCTAAGTAATTTTTTTAGCATTGCGTCTTACTACCCGTTGGTGTTATACGCCTATGTACTAAGTGCACTAATGTTTTTAGGTATTAGGAAGGTTGAATTTTAGAGGAAGTTTAATCACATGTGTAGAGGGAGAGTGGATAACCATTTTGGAAAAAACCAGCCCCAGTAAACCTGACCGTGATTCGATCTTCCCGTCATCAGCAGTCTAGTCTACTGCGAGACTAGCGTGTTAGACCATGCGGCCACCGTAGCGGGTCCAAAGTATTCGATAGAGTGATTAGAGATTTAGATTCAAATCCCAAATCATTAAAACGCAAAACCATTTAAACGGCTGCCATTTTGAAATGGTTAACCAGATTGGAACAATGACTGTTCACTAGTTCACTGTTTGCTAGTCACTACACAAGGACCTAAAATCCTAATAGAAAATACCTGCACCCTGACCTAACAATAAAAAATATGTCTGAGCTGTATGTACAGAAATGTGAACTAATAAACAGTCAACGCGTAAAAGAAAAAAAGAGCTATCATATTTTTTTCTAAAAAATATAAATTACATTTTAAGCCCCCACAAAAAAGACACGTGTTAAAAATGTAATGCCTTTCAAATCATTATTCAATATGGACAATCCAATGAAGAAAAAATTAAAGCAAAACTAGATAAAGAGCTACATCTCCACAAAGCAGAACAGGCTCGAGAAATGCTGAGACTAGATGCAATCAAGCCCAACAACGATAATTATGTATGCACTTTTTATTTGCAGAAAGCTTTACCCTTTCCTAAACTGAGCACTTCAACTGCATATTAAAAAACAAATGTAAATGTTTACAATTTAGGAATCCATGATTTAAATAACAAAACCGAATTTATGTATATGTGGGATGAGACGGAAAGACCATATGGATCTCTGGAAATATCGTCGTGTGTTGTAAAATATTCTCAACAACATGTTAGGGAACACATTCACATTGTTGTATATACAGATTGCTGTCCAGGACAAAACAGAAACATTAAAATGGCACTAGCATTGATGAAATTTGTTCTAGCTCCTAATACAAGGATTGAAAAGATTGACCATAAATTTATGGTTTCAGGGTATAGCTATCTGCTTAATGTTGCATATTTTGCAATAATAGAGTCAAAAGCAAAACAGTGACAACACATTTGTTGTCCATAAGTTTGGATGGACATCGCAGCTTAAAAAATAATAATTTGTCACTGTAAAAATGAATGTGAATGAGTTTAGGCCTACCAAACAGCTGGAAGAGAAAATAAACAGGAATAAGACAATAGATGGCAATCAGGTAAATTGGCTTGAAATCAGATGGTTACAACTAAGGAAGAACTCACCATACACATTGTATGTTAAAGAAACGCCTCAATGAAGATATGTCATTCCTTCAAATTGACATTGCCAAATCAGGTCGTGGAGTAAAACCAAATATTTTTAATGTCAAACAAGAAATAATGTATCCTCTACCAAGAACTGTATCTCTGAAAAAGAAACAGGACATGTTGGATCTCCTGAAATATATTCCACCTGTTCACCCCGCATAATAGCGTGGACTGCCATGTGTTCCGAATGTTAGTATAAGATTGAATAAAAATGTTAGTGTTGCAAAAGCAGTTGTTGATGATGATGGTGATGACTTTTATCTCAAACCACATAGATACCCAAACCAATTATGTTTTTAATTAATTCAAACCATAATATAAAGTGCATTATAAAGGTATCATGATTGTCTTAAAGATGATAGCACTAACTTCACTTGAGTTAAAAATTTGACTTTCCTCATCTCCCACCTATATCGTTCAAATTGAAATGAAACAATCCCCCTTTCGAAACAATGGAACAGTGTAAGTACAAGTTAACATTGTGACTTTGTAATCTGTATTTGGTTCTTAGGTGCTCCCTTTAGAGGTCATCAGGTTCAAATTACCTTTGTGGCGATGGGTGAGTTTAGAGAGACCATTATTTCGGTCGAAACTTGGCCTTGTTACAGTCTCTTTTATAAATACGACGATTAGTTGTAATATTATTATATGTTTTTGCTAAAAACTTGTACTTGATTACAATAGCACTAAACAATTACTTAGTATAAAACATTAATTTTCTTACTAAAATTAAATATTTATATAGATTCAAGGATTTAACTAGCATGAAAAACCAATAAACCATGGGTGATTAATTGAAATATTCAACAAACAAAATCAAAACGATTAAGTGAACCATGGGTCAAACTCATACACACACATATATACATAACCACCAACACACGCATACAAACACATACACACACTAAAGCACATACACTAGAAACACACACATACACAAGATAATCACGCCATTCCCTTACGGGGTAGGCAAGAGACTGTACATACAGCTCTAAAAACAACTTCGTACTTAAGTGTGGAGAAAGTTAGCGAGGAGAGATTCTCTATCCTTGCATACTCCCATCGCTTCAACAACATCCATACACCGAGTAATAAATGCTCTTTAATTCTGAAAATTCTTTTTCTCTTTTTCACACATTAATTTATAGCATTTAGTCACTTCTTACATAGCCTACCCCTTCCTTTTTATACACACACACACACACACACACACACACACACATAATATATTCGCCTCATTATTCTATCCACACTATCCAAGCCACCTGTCGAGCTTTTGGACTATATTCAAAACTAACTGAATAACCAACTGAGAAATCAATATAAATTCAGCGTCAGATTCAAGCCCACCAACATGATTAGCCAAACAGGTACAAATTCAGTGACAGGTTTAAGCACATTTTCCTCCTTATGAACCTTAGTAGCCATGTGTTTTTGGTAGATAATATTCAATTTCCCTCCCCCCCCCTATCTAAGCCTGTGCTTATCATTTCACTCACTTTATCTCCCACCAGCTTTACCAATAATGAAATCTCAACCCTTCCAGCAACAAACTCAGTTTGTTAACATATTGAAAGGCTCGCCAATCTCACGGAGTTGATCGGGAGGTGAGACGAGAGGAGAAAGTTGCTTTTTGGAGAGGAGAGAGAAAGAGAGAAGGAGAGTCCTTTTTTGTTGGGATGTTTTTTTATTTTATACATATATATATATATATAGAGAGAGAGAGAGAACCAGATGGAAAATGGGAAGAGGGTTAAAGGTAGGTAAACTCCAGACAAGCGGAAAATTGCTTCTTTTCCACACCTCAACCCAAGGGGTTGATCCGATACCCCAAGACATACGTGCTACTGTAAGGGTAGGAAGACATTCATAGACGTGCGGTGAACTAGTTGGTACGTGTCGCCGACAATGTTTGTAGGGCTGAGTTTCCAGAGTCCGGCTACCATAAAGCTCCAACAGTGAGTTATTTTATCAAGAATTTATTATGAGTACTACTTATTCACTAAAAAGACATATATAATCAAAGGGATTCAAAAAGAAAGGGTGGTTGTTAGATGCATTGTTACTGACGTGTAAGATTAACAAAATCAATTCATTTGGTTTCAGGTTTGGTTAACGTTTGTAGGTAAATTACACTTATGACCTGATTAAATTATAGTTGCCAATTAGATTAATGTTCTATCACAGTTTTTTTTTTTACAGATTTTCCAACATAGACTCACAAAGGGGACATTAAAATTGGAAGAATTAATAAATGCTTATGGAATAAGGAAGATGATGTATAATATTTACTTTGGATTGTCATTCATAAGTAATAATATTGATTTTAATACCAACTCTTGAAAATTTAAAGTAATTTTTCAATAAAAACCATAATCTTAGTAAAATTTATATTCCGATCTTTCTTACAATCTTTACACTTCTAAAAGTTTTTTTTTTCACTGACAATTATTAGTTTTTTAATTTTTGTATGTACATAAAGTAAATAAATTTAACTTGTATATATTTTCTATGTTCAAAAATAGAATAAATTTATCCTTTAAAATACAACTTTACGTTTTTGATTATTTAAACTAAATATAATAAATCTTTTAGATATAAAAGTTATTACAAAATAAACATTTTGTTTGTTTTAGAATGAACATAAATTCACATGAGATTAAGATCTGTTTATTTTTTCTAAATTAGATTGAATTATATCGTAAGCTTACTATACAATTTGATAGGTTTTGTTTTGTTTACAAGGCTAAGGAAAAAACTAGCTACTATTTTTGTTTTTAGAATAGTTCATTTGGATACATGTTCTTTCCATACATATTATTACTAAACTAGCATACACTAACAGTGATTAACACAAACATCAGAGGATGTGTTTAGTCAGTGCGATGAAATTGTTTACATTTTATAAAATATATTTGAACTACCCTTAAACCTTTATTCAACTAAAAGATTCTAACAGAAATTCTAGATGATCAAATAATTTTCCTTTTGTGAGCTCAAAGGTGAAAAAAATTAACAATAGAGTTTACTCAAAATATATTATAGAATGCACAGATACATAAATGCATAGTAGCAACTTCAACGCAGGGCATAGAATGGCCAACTATACCTTAAGATGAACTCTTAGACTAAGACAATGAATGATACGTCGTATGAACATGCAGTTTATAGATATGGATGAACTGATGATGCATGGCCCAGACTTCCTCCGGGGACAAGATAGCGCGATAAAAATTCAGTAGTGGCCGCTACTTTAACAGAGTATGCCATTTAAAATAGGCCCTCTTCAAAGTCCATAAGTATACTAGTAGTCCTGCGAACAGTAAACAACGCTCCCTCTAAGTTATAATCGTGACTACAGTCTTACAAGTAGCTCTGTTAACAGTATACCTCTCTCACAACATGTTATCGTGACTACAGTCTTAATAGTAGCTCTGTTAACAGTATACCTCTCTCACAACATGTTATCGTTACTACAGTCTTAATAGTAGCTCTGTTAACAGTATACCTCTCTCACAACATGTTATCGTAGACTACAGTCTTAATAGTAGCTCTGTTAACAGTATACCTCTCTCACAACATGTTATCGTTACTACAGTCTTAATAGTAGCTCTGTTAACAGTATACCTCTCTCACAACATGTTATCGTTACTACAGTCTTAATAGTAGCTCTGTTAACAGTATACCTCTCTCACAACATGTTATCGTTACTTAAGTCTTACTAGTAGCTCTAATAACAATATACCTCTCTCACAACATGTTATCGTTACTATAGTCCGCATCTTACTACCTGTTCAGGTTATACACTTTTTGTACTAATTGCGCTTATGATTTTTGAGGTTATAGAAGATTATATTTATAGTCAATGTACCCGCACTTTCACGGAGGGAGAGTGTAAAAACACTATTGAAAAACAACCTGACAGAGATTAAAACCTCGATCTACCTGTGATTGGCAGTCTTGTCTACAGCAAGAGCCTTAGACTATGTGGCCACCGATACTACAGTCTTAAGATTTATCTTTGTAATTCAAGTTGAAATATCTCCTATAATTTTTCCTAGGATTAAATATGATTTTTTTTCCCCTTATTCATTAAGTTAGACACTAACCAAATTAACAATAATTATATTCAATAAATGCTTACATTATAACCATATAGAACCATAATTGATCACGCAATTCATGCATGTCTAGCTAAATGTGTCAAAATTAATAGTAATATGCCTAGGTACTTGATTGATTACATAGAACTTTACATTAAAATAACTTAAGATGAGTTATTAAACGAAAAAAACTGTTGAGAAGCTCTCTAAATTAAAACAAATAACCAGATTTAACTTGATCCCAGGTAAAACAGGACCTCACTAGGTTTGGTTGATAAGGATTAGAGTATTTTACACAGAAATATACAAAAAACTTTTAGCTATGTCATATTATATAATATATACATTATTTAACTATATAATAGTACATCTATCACGTCATAAATATATATGTGTGCTTTCTCCTCAAGGAATAGGCAACCTGCCGTAATAGTCCTAAACTTCTGAGATCAAAAACAAAGTAGCCATGGACCAATGCAAAGCTTGTCGTTAACACTTAAAAAAAACATGCCCACTGTTCTTCTTGAAATCTTTTTTTGGACTTGATTGAATAGTTGATGGGAATTTAGGTCTGTGAGAACTGAAAGCTGTCTCGCCAACTCTTATAACTTAAATAAACCAAACAAAAAATATTATTGAATCAAAGTACGTTTAGTAAATGGGAAAGTTTTATAACATCGCGATAAATAGTTTGTTCTGAAAGGAATACCTTAGAAAACGTATAGAGAGCTCTAAGTACATTTTATTCAGGTTTTGTGTTTTTAAGATTTCTCCACAAAAAATTTTCAAACAGTTTCGTGACTCGACTATTCAAGTTGAGTCATACTTTGAATTCAACTCGTTTGAGCACTTTTTACAAAGTCAAACTTTTTCATTAGAGCATGTCAGAAAGGCAAATGTTAACTAAATTATTAGATGTGACAAGAATACTTTCGTTTTGCTTTAGACAAAAAATAATTTAATTCGCTGAGGTAGACATATATACTCTAAATTATGATTTTTTATTTCATTTGGATATAAAATATATTTCTTACTATGGTTGATATAGGATAACGTTGAATATTTTCGAATTGAAACAATAACATATCAATGCATATTTAAAAATCATCTGATAGCTATAGATACACACAATATGTAATCTTGTATAAAGAAATAGCTTTTTAAAACAGAAATGTTTTGCATATTTATTTCTTATATTATGTAAATAGTGTATATATACGTATTAATACAGGAAATAAAACATTTAATTTTATCTTATAGCATCGATTTTTACCATTAGACTTTACACTTAATTCATGCTATCAATTAAATTCTCGACATTATATTTTCTGCACTAATATAGGTTTTTTATTTGGATTCTCACGTAAATGTGTAGCCTACATCTTAGTAGTGGATTAGCAGAAGAAGCTTCATTATTAATTAATTACGGAAACAATCATCAGTTTAATAAAATAAAACTTTTACTCTTCAATGAATTTAGAATATTTCGTAGATACACATTTAATTAAAAATAATAATTGGTACAATTATTCTACTAAATTTTTAACAAGTAGAGCGTTAAAATCTTGATACCTAATTTGTAGGTAACTCTGAACCAAAAAGATTTTTGTTCACATTCCATATATATTAGTATAATGTAACATTATGGAATTAGTGGTTTGAAACAAAGATTTTAAGTATAATTGGTATTCATTTGAAGCTAATATATGAAGATAAAACCAGTTTCAAGCAGAAAAAGATACATATAGCACCCACTGGTGATCACGCTCTCTAGGGCATAAGGCTAGCAGTTGAATAGATTAATAATAACAGTGAGTTATAAATTCGAACCTAAGCCAATTCAAGTCAAGCCACTTTCCCGAAAGTGACTTACAAATTTGATTTTCCCATTCTCCTTTATTACTAATGTAGAATCATTTCTTAGCCTACCCAACCCTAAATATTAGATTAAACTGTAGATAAGTTTATTATAATATGTAAACGTAATATAATTAAATTGTAAAGTAATATATTTGTAAATATTAACCCAACTCTACATTTCAAAAGATTATTCTCTTCGACCAACTTATTGCGATGTTGCAGCTATATGGCCTACTGTATTTCTCTATAAAAAGTTTAATAAATTATAATAACTAAATTCAAATTTGATTTTATTTATTTGAGGTGTTTAGAATGCATTTTCTGAAGTGATTGATTATATCAGCACAAGACTTAATAAACTAACAAATCTAAAACATACACTAGAATCCCCCGGCCTTTAATTCATCAATGTGAAAAGAAAAAGCCCCCATTTCACCAATTATATATTTTTCGACTACTCCAGGAATTGAACCCATGACCTTTCTCTAAGTATACAGACACACTACTGACAAAAAAAAAAGATGTCGGACATTAAAAAAAGGTTTTTTTAAATTAATACGTTCAGCATTAAAGAATTGCTTTAATTTAAAGGTAAAAATCACACCCAGAAAACCGGATAGATATTAAAATATCAACTTTTCTCAGTCACCAAAAGTCCAGTTTTTTGCGAAAATGACGTCTCAGCCCCTGTAACCATCAAACTGGGTCGATTCGATAAAATCTATCTGAAATGTATATGATATTTTTTAATAAAGCAAGATCGGTAGTTGAAGACAGGGAATCTCTCTAAGTGATAGAAATATGACAATCTAGTCACGAACTACAACCTACGAGTATATTGATTGCACGAGAGCTCCTACGACATTAATGGGGACCTAAAGAGAGGCTAAATAAAACACAAAACCACGTTGTTTATCTTACCCAGGTAACAATTAAAAGATCCTATATTTTTACTAAAATAAAGGAAATCATTTTAGAAAATAACAAACGCTGATTTTGGTAGAAAATTATTTTCTATAAGGTCCTTTTATCCTATCAAAATAATACTATAGGCCTACAGTAAGATTCAGGTACGAAAGAAGACCTTACAAAACGTTCTCCCTAACAAAATGATATAACTACCCTTTATATTCGCTTCAGTGGCAATATTGTATAAGTCGCTAATCTCCTAATAGATTAGACTGCCAAAGACGGGGAGATGGGGGTTTGATCCCGGTCAGGTGTACAGAATGTAGTTTTCCTAAAGGGTTCTCCACTCTATTTCCACGCAAATTTGGGTGCTCTTCCACTAAATTAAGCCTTCCTAATCCCTAAACCATTAGTTTAATTAGTACATAAGCGTATAAGCCTAACAGGTAGTAAGACGTGGTGCAAAAAAATAAACTACCCTTTATAAGGTAGGCGACAGCTAGTTCCCCTGATACCTTAATTACATGATGAGCTCTAAATGACCAAGAATCTCATACTCACTGATGTTGTGATTTTAAATAAATTCTGCTTTACATTTTATGTGCGATAACATACGCTCTTGGAGAAAAAATCAACTTTCCAAACTATCGACTATATCAGTGCTCATACAACTAAACAATCTGACGCCATCATTGCGCATGCGTCTAAAGAGATATATACTAGCACACTGCTGCATCCACTGTTGTTAAGTGATTGGTAATACTTCGTTATATGGGAGGTTCGTTGTCATTCTTTTTCAGTTTAAATATGGTTTAGAACACAATACAATATTTTTAAAATATCAATTATTGTATTTTGAATCTTACGTTTTATTTTTTTAGTGGATCTATGTCAGTAATCAGCTATTATAGTTGAGGTTCTTTTTTTAGTTAGCAATAAATAAAATCAAAGAGCTAACGGCCTGTGAACCCACAACCAGCGGCAAGAAGTACTCGATGGCGAGTGTTTTACTAGATGCTAGTGAAAGTCATCATATTTACCTTAACTAGTGATAATCGACGGCTCGAGGTCACGCGACTAACTCGTCACTAGCGTTTAACTATATCATCGCTTGTCATTTTCTCGTTTTTTGTGTGGTCAACTCCCCTCAAATAGAAAACAAGGTTCGCAACGCTAGTTAGTCAAAGTTGGCAGTAGCTCTTTCTTACCCCAGCACACCACCTTCCGACATAACTGAGAGCGAGGAGATTTGAAAACAGGTTGAAATGAGAGAGAGCGAAGGTAATGTTTTTCTACGTAAGACCTGCAGTTCCCTTAGCAATGATATTGGGTGAAGCCCCAAATGAACCTCACAAAAAATAGAGCTAGTGCCAGTAGAAATTGAAGGCATGCGTCTCAAAAACACCTCGCCTTACACCCAAAGACGACATTTTAAGACAACAAGCAACCAGCAAATACTGGACTTGCCGCTAGTTTAAATAACCTCGTGTGACAAGGCTACTAGCTCCTAGTAGGTCTTTTTTGTTGTTGTTGTAAAAGTAGCTTATACCGGCGGCTAGCAGATCCTACCCCGTGTGACCGAGGCTTTAATAAGATTTCGTTCTATTTCCGGCGAACGTGTGAATCAAGATTTATGGAAACATTACATTGTCACTCATTCATGGTGTTGGTGGAAACTGGGGTGTTGAGTTCCACAACAGAGACAAGTAGTCCGAGTGCAATAGCCAATTCCTCCTCTTTTACGAGGGAGATGGATTAATCCCACCTCCCTTTCCCGCCTCAGTTGTGAGGAAGTCCACTGGAACAGAAGGCGCATCGTACAGGAAATTACCAAATTAAATGAGAACAAAATTCTTTAAAGCACGAAAGGCTAAACTAAGTTAGGTTGTGTAAGAATCAGTCTCCTGTGGAATTACGGGACTTTTTTCGATTAGGGGATTAAACAAGACCCGCTTCGGCGACCGAATGGTCTACGTCGTCACTATTCTCTGGCCTGCTGATAAGGATATCGGAGTTCTAATACCAGTCGGGTCTATTAACGGTTAATTTTCCTACATGTTTTCCTACATGTTTTCCCACTCTCCTTCCACGCCAATGTGGGTATATTACCTCTGAAATGATTCCTTCCCCTACCTCAGAGTAATTATCAAATGTGTGTGTAACCTAAACAGATAATACGACACGTTAGTTAAAATAGTCTTTAAATTTTGTTTCCAAAACAAACTAAGCTATTCCTGAAATCAAATATTTGCACCTGTGAGCACGTGGACAAAGGTGTTAGTTTCACTTCTTGTCTTTCAAGTGATAGGAAGGTCGGGTTTAGAATCACGTTACACTGTACTGAGCTATTTTTATTTCTTAAAGATCTTCCCACTTTTATTCAAAGGAAATTAGGATACATTTCCTTTTATAACTTGCTTATTATTAATTGTATCTTATGTGTAAAGATAGAATAAGCA
The DNA here is from genome assembly GCA_902155825.1 of Timema genevievae. Classification (NCBI taxonomy): domain Eukaryota; kingdom Metazoa; phylum Arthropoda; class Insecta; order Phasmatodea; family Timematidae; genus Timema; species Timema genevievae. Next base: position 445,215 of record CABFWO010000022.1, read on the forward strand.
TCCTTGATGGATAGTATGACGTAATGCACGATACCAACTTCACGATTATCCTCAACAACTGTAGTTGAATATACCAATCAGACTCACCATCGTAGCTTTTATTTCTAATACATAGCTGTCGAGTGAGGAAATAATCTCTCCCAGACGTGACAAAACCTGACCCGATATTGCTTACCTTCGCTGAAAATGTCTTGAGTCACAGGGTCAATACTAACTTCAAGAAGTTGACAGATATCATTAAAGTTAAGAACGGACGTAGAAAGTAGCTCAATTCTTTCGCGAGTGATTTTCGTCTACCGGGGTGATAGCCCANAAATGACGTTTTGAAACGTACCAGGAAAATTTAAGAACAAGCAAGTGACCAGATGTAACAAGAAAAACTTGACAGAAGGTCAAGTCAATATGAGTAATAAGGAGTGTAAGAAAAACTAGGATGCCTACAAGTTATAAATTATATGGAAAAAATACAAGCTATAAATTATAAAGTACAGTTGTTGAATAGCTATCATGAGTATGAAGTCATTAGATGAGAAACATTTTAAATAAAGAAGAAAATTAGTCATTAAATTCCATTCTTGACCGATAGTCAAGAAATTTTGAAGTCACCATGTGAGAAAAATTAAATTTAATGTTTGTGCTTGAGCAATATTTTATTTATTTTAACAAAAAAAAGTTTTACTTTATAAACAGCAAAAACACTGGCTTTCTATAGCATCACCTTGCATCCCACCTCAATTTACCATAAATGTAGTTGATTTCCACACGTCCATCATAGACTCTGCCTTAAAATATGAGTCATGAATGAATTATCCTGTACATGAGAAGAATACTGGATAGCTGTGTGACTACGGCATTGGCCAAAATGGACCATTCCACGCGAGTTTAGGTAGCTGACGTCAAGTATTTATTGTAACGCCATAGTTGAGACTTACTCATTCTTACCATGAAACTGGTTCTTATTCTAATTTAGCTAGACGAAAAACCCAAGATACTTATCTACTGAACAATAGCATGTGTGACCCGCTTCAGTGGCTGCGTGGTCTAACGCGCAACTCTCGTGTTGGACTAAACTACCGAAGACGGGCAGATCGGGGTTCAATCCCAGTCGAGTGCACAGAGGCTGGCTATTCCTAAGCGGTTTTACACTCTTCTTCCACGCAAATGCATATGCACTTCATCTCAACTAAACCTTCCTAATCTCTAGACCATTAGTGTAATTGGTTCATAGGCGTATAAACAGAACGGGTAGTAAGACTTAGTGCTAAAAAGAATCATGCGATTAGTTGGGATTTTTTGGCTCAAATTGTTTTAGCAGTGCGTTTTACTATTCGTTCGGGTGGTACGTATGATATTTCCTAATTAATACGATAGTGTGTTAGAGATTAGGAAGGGTCTCTTCTGAGGTAGTGTACTAGCATCTGCGTCGAGGAAGAGTGGAAAACCATTCAGGGAAAACCACCCTCATCTCACCCAACCCCGATCTCTCAGTCATTGGCAGTCCAGTCTATTGCGAGAGTGACTCCTTATACCATGGAGCCAACGGAGCGGATTAGTATTATTTACTTATGACCCCTTCTTTGAGGTGTCATGGAAGAGCTAGGCTATTGCACTGGGACTATCTGAGGCTCAGTGGAGGAATACGACACGCCTGACTTCGTACAGAGGCGGGAAAAATGAAATAATCTGCCCCAAATAAATTTAACACCTTTTATATTATTATTATTATCATCACCACGTCTTACTACCCGTTCGGGTTATACGCACTTATGCTAATGTGTAATAGTAGGGTGATTGTGATATGCAATGTAAGGGACCTACAGTTTAACGTGGGATCCGAACCATGGTGGAGGCCTGGCATTCCACACATTCACAAGTTGTGAGTAATACACGTCTTGTCATAGGTGAAGGAAGGGTTTGGCAATCAGATAAATCTGTGCTGGGACGGAGGATTGTACCCCGGACCCCAAGCACAATAGTCTCTAACCTTACCCCTAAATCACCAGGTCACCTTAACTTTTTATATCAATATAATACTCTCAACTATACCTTTCTTATTCCGAGATCATGATAAACTTAACGTTCACTTAACTTTCACATAACGTTACGTAACGTAACGGGTCACCTCGTGTTTTTAAATGAAAGCCATCACGATGCAGTTAAATTAACGTTCACTTAACATAAAATAGTGTTCCAGGGAGAACTCTCTTTTTAAGTGAACATTAAGTGGAGAGTACCATATGTTCAACCAACCAATTATATCGCGAACAACACCAACACGGATATTTAATAGGCCTACTTCATTTGTTCGTTTAGTGAAGTCAACATAACTATTAATTACTGCATTTGTTTGTTCTTGGTATGCAAACGAATTCCTTGGTTCATTTCTCCCCTTGTATTTCGTGAAATTAAAGACGTCCTAGCCTCTTGTTATTTTTGTTTTTTTACACCCAGTAAAGCTTTTGTGGCAAGTATTTCCGCCTAATCATCTCTAAAGGAATTGATTTAATTTTGGTTAAAATTCTGTTTTCAAACCGTCTAAATTCATTATCTATATTTTCCTCGCTTTTTTACGTTAAGTTATTTGTATCCTGATCACAAATTGATTTCTTAACATTAAGTGAACATTATTTAAACGTTAGGATGATCGTAATCCCGGAACTATCCCCATCCCAAGAGTGTAAATGTGTGGATAACGCTGATGGGTAGTAAGACGCGTTGTATACAAACCCTTCCACAAAAAGATTCTACATCTAAACCGAGTACAGATAAATAAATATCGTTAACCCGATGGTAATATCACTCTCATATGATAGCACTGATATAATTATTTGTAACTGCAGATATATCATGTGAATACGAAACCTTAGCTAAACTTATTTTTTTCAAATATGTATATGATGACGTAGCTATATAGAGAACAATGATGGGATAGGTATCACCAGATCTTCTAACATTGCTCTACAACCAGTATCATTGTATTACGTACACACGATCCGTGAAACGTGAAGTATATTAATCATTTAAAACAATGCGACTCATGTTGTCATACGAGGTAACATTGTCTTGCTGAAGGGAAATTTTAATATAAATATATGTGTGTGTCATGGGTCCAGTTGCGTGATCCAAATATTACATAACATGTTTATTCCCCCTATGTTTTTGTTTTTTGTAAATACGCATTTTTTTATCTTTTTATGACTATATTCATATGAATGTTTAGAAAATTCTAGCTCGTTCGCATCGCGAATAACACACCGAATCACATCAACAATACTGAAAATTCATTTGATGCGGATCTACGTTTCTAGTTGCAAGTTGTTGGCTACAGAAAAGTGATCCATATTTTTAAGTGAAAATAATACTGTGTTCTTGTTATAAAATGAAATGTATAGTTCTGTAGATTTTAAAATTATTAATTTTGTGTGTGGCTGATCTTGTCATAAATATTATATTATTTCATATATATATATACGGAATAATATATATATATATATACGGAATAATATATATATATATATACGGAATAATATATATATATATATACGGAATAATATATATATATATATACGGAATAATATATATATATATATACGGAATAATATATATATATATATACGGAATAATATATATATATATATACGGAATAATATATATATATATATACGGAATAATATATATATATATATACGGAATAATATATATATATATATACGGAATAATATATATATATATATACGGAATAATATATATATATATATACGGAATAATATATATATATATATACGGAATAATATATATATATATATACGGAATAATATATATATATATATACGGAATAATATATATATATATATACGGAATAATATATATATATATATACGGAATAATATATATATATATATACGGAATAATATATATATATATATACGGAATAATATATATATATATATACGGAATAATATATATATATATATACGGAATAATATATATATATATATACGGAATAATATATATATATATATACGGAATAATATATATATATATATACGGAATAATATATATATATATATACGGAATAATATATATATATATATACGGAATAATATATATATATATATACGGAATAATATATATATATATATACGGAATAATATATATATATATATACGGAATAATATATATATATATATACGGAATAATATATATATATATATACGGAATAATATATATATATATATACGGAATAATATATATATATATATACGGAATAATATATATATATATATACGGAATAATATATATATATATATACGGAATAATATATATATATATATACGGAATAATATATATATATATATACGGAATAATATATATATATATATACGGAATAATATATATATATATATACGGAATAATATATATATATATATACGGAATAATATATATATATATATACGGAATAATATATATATATATATACGGAATAATATATATATATATATACGGAATAATATATATATATATATACGGAATAATATATATATATATATACGGAATAATATATATATATATATACGGAATAATATATATATATATATACGGAATAATATATATATATATATACGGAATAATATATATATATATATACGGAATAATATATATATATATATACGGAATAATATATATATATATATACGGAATAATATATATATATATATACGGAATAATATATATATATATATACGGAATAATATATATATATACGGAATAATATATATATACGGAATAATATATATATATACGGAATAATATATATATACGGAATAATATATATATATATAAATTCAGTCATAATCACGTGTTTTGGGCATCTTGATATCTGGAAGAGTGCGAAGAGATTTTAGCCATTTGTTTATGTACACACTCCATAAAAGCTATCAAAACATTTACCTACAGTAATACGTCAAATATGGAAAAAGTTGTTACTTTTAGAAGAAATGTGCCCATAATTGCGTGTAGGGAGAGTTTGAAACAAATAAGGAAAACGCTACCCCTCGTACAATCAGTTTAGATTTAAACCCCAGCTTCCCCACCAGTTTTAAAACAAATAAGAGGAGACTCCCTCAAACTAACCCTCGTGACCACCAATTTGGGCATAACATTTTTCATAGCAGAGTTTTTTTTTAACATAAATAGCATTTTTCTTAGTGCCTTAAAAATAGTAGATATAAGCGAATTAAGCCAAGAGATAATAGTTTAACTTGGAGAGGGGATAAAAAAATGATAAAATTAGGAAAATTATCATTGCACCAGCTACATATTCAAACTGTGACCTCCAAAATAAAGGTTACGATGCGCACTAAAAGTTTTAAGGATAAGTTTCATTAGACTAGTCTAACTTTTACATGTAATTATATTAAATATTATAAGAAGTCGATTTTAAAAACTGGAAATGTATTGTACATTAGTGTAAAATATTGGAATACTTATAAAACGACGTTGAGATGATTTATTCCAGTCACTGATGAAATAAAATATAAACAGTACAAAGTATTTTTCTCTAAATTTTCGGCTTTAATTTCTCATAGAGAAAGTATTGTATTCGAAGACCCTTTTGACCTTGAGTTCGTGATGTTTTTTCTTTTTATATAATGTGGTCCTAATCAAGAAATTGGGTCTTAAAATACCGTCCGTCCGTCCGTCCGTCCTTCAGGATTCAGCCAAAGGAATTTGACATATTCAGTCAAAACTTGATATTTAAATGTTGAGGAGAAATCATGATTTTAGTTCTAGCAATAAAATAAAGATTTTTTTTTTGCTATTGAATTAATTTTTAAATTTCTTATTTTTCAATGATATTTATAAGATCTAATAAAAATATGGAGATATGATACATGGATACAAAATTAAACCTTAAATTTGTTTTTAAGGGTAAAATTAATTTAATGATGGTTTACTAAACTATCTTTGAAAATATGAAATGGAAATGATTTGAAAATGACTTAGATAAGTTTATTTAAAATAATATCTGGAAGATGTAGTTTTAATATAAAAAATTAATTTGTTTTAAAAGATCAGTTTTAGAAAATTTTACTAACTTTTTAAGGAAATAAAATAATATTTAATTTTATTTCATCACTGCCTCTGACAAACTTTCACATTTAAGGTATCACTATAAGTAGGAAGCCCAGGTTGTAGATTGACGTTTTACCACACTAGCTATGAGGAGGGCAGTTTTATACTAAGTGACGCCCGCACAAGGGTTAAGATAGTATGAGAAAAACATCGAGTAAAAGCAGAGAGCAAGTAACATCCAGCCAAGATTAAAACATCCATCTCCCCATCAACCAAGTATATTTTGTGTATGATATCTTAAACTACGTGACTATCGACTTAGACCATAAACCTTCCTCATGATAGACAATAAAATTGTATCTATAGACCTCCTTGTCAAAATCAGGCTGCTGTCAAATAATTTTTTCAATTTATAACATTAATATAAAATTAATTTTTTTTTCATCTTATATTTTTACAGGTTAACTACACTATGGATGAAAGTATTTTGAACGTTCAATTTATCGAGGATTATTCTCTTGTACCAGGATATGGAATTATCAAAGTGATTGCTTTTATTGGAGATCAAGAAATGAATTGTAAAGATGCATTCTTCGAGCTAATCAAGAAGAAATAATAATGTACATTATATAAAGTGCGATCAAATATGTTATATTTAATATAAGTATAAATAAACTTAATCAAAATTATGATTTGTTAGCGTGGGATCCTAACCACGGTGGAGGCCTGGCATTCCACACATTCACAAGTAGTGGTTAATACACGTCTTGTCAGAGGTGAAGTAAGGGTTTGGCAATCAGATAAATACATTCCGAGACGGAGGGCTGAACCCCGGACCACCAGCACAGAAGTCAGACACCTTACCCCTAAACCACCAGGTCACCTAGTACATTAATAAAAACAATTTGTTTGTTTGTGATTGAATGCACCGTCTTTGATTCAATTATTTTGTAAGCGCTGTTGAAAACATTTATAAAAATGTATAATATGAATTATAGCCAAAAGATAAATTAAAAAAAAATCATTTCTCTATAAATATTTTCTCAACAACTTATTACTACCCGTTCATGTTACATCCATTCTATTTAGGCTAATGAGCTAGATATGGACAGGTTATAGCTTAAAGGATAATACCTACATTTGCAAAGAGGAGAATTCGAAGTATATCTAGATTAAAACATCCTGTCAGAAATCCTGCTAGAAATATAAAACAATGACCTTTCTATCACTGACAAACAATACTTAATGAGTCTGACTAAGTCTTCATACCCATCAATACAGGCCAAATTACAAAATCATTGTATAAAAAACAAATGTGATGTTGAGAAACAAATTCTATATGGGGGTATAAAACATTTTTTTTTTATGAACTAGATTTTAAGTAACTATATGAAAGTTTGAATTTGATGGAATATTACAAAAATAATTATCTGCACCCGAGTAAAATTATCAACTTATGGTCGGCATGTAGAGCGAGCCTTTGGAGAGAGAGAGAAAACTTAACTTGATTAAGAGCAGTGCTTTATTTGAAGCCGCCTTCCACTAATCACTTTCGTGACGGAGAATTTTGTTCCCCAAGTTTTTGAGTAACCAAGTTATTACAAGGAGCAAATCAACCTCGTACTGGTGCTAAAATGTTAAATTAAATTTTCTCAAAAAGAAGGGGGGTAGAGGGTAGAGAAAATATTTCTCACTTTTTTTAACATCTTTTTTTTTTTATTAGTCGAGTGGTTAATTTGATAAGTAGGACTAAAAATAAGTGAAACGTGTTGAGAATTAGTTTATAATGAATAAGAGGAAAAGAGATACTTATTCCTAACTGGCATCTGGTGTTTTAGGAGTTTAATATTTAGAGGCTGGTATTGGGGATAGGGTATGTAGAGCCCATAATATACAAAACAATAATTTTATCGGTTGTTCTTTATGGGTGTGAAACATAGTCTCTTTCTTTATATAACAAATAATTGTGTTCTAAAACACGGGGATTTGGAAGATATTTGGTCCAGTTAGAGATGAGGATATTGGTGAGGGAAGGAGGTTAAATAATTATGAGTTATATACCCTGAACTCATCACAAGACTTTGTGTTAGGATAATTAAATCTCGTAGATTACGGTGGACAGAACCTGCAGCGCGAATGGGCAAATCTAGAACATTGTTCAAGGTATTGGCAAACCTAATGGGAAGTGACCATTTGAGGATATGGATGCAGATGGGAGGATATCATTAGAATGGGCCTTAAAAAAATAGGGTGTGTTGAGGCAAACTGGATAGAACTATCTCAAGATAAGACTAGAGTTTAATGAGTACTGGATAGAACTAGCTCAAGATAAGACTAGGGTTTAATGAGAACTGGATAGAAATAACTTGAGATAAAACTAGGGTTTAATGAGGACACATTGGGTGGTCTAAATTCACTGGCAAACGGAATGGACCTGTCGTAAGACAGAACATCTAATAATAATAATAATGATAGTAATAATAATAATAACTGTCTGTATTTGAAAATAGAAATGTTTAAATAAAATTAGTGCGGATAACCATTAGATTAAGAAAATGTTGTGACGATTTGATTTATATTAACTAAAATAAATAAACTTTTTGTTAGCTTTATATAAAAATTTATGCAAAATATAAGCTCCCTTTTATGATTTTACTACTAAACTATGACTAAATATCTTAGTTTTTTCTGTGTCCCCCTGTTATTTTTATTTTATTCTTTAACTCATATATTTTGTTTCTTATATAAACATGTATAATTGCATATGAGAGTGTGAATATATTATTTTATCTTTAGTTTACTGAAATAAGGTAATATATTTAAAAACAAAATACCTTAAAATTCTTTAACGTTCATCAATTAATGAACTTTACTAAATCAAGATAAAAAGATAATTCCATACTGATATTTTGATTAACCCTGTTACAAAAGGTACACGAGATTTCCATTTCATTTATTTGAGGTATTTACTGTGCACTTTCTGAACCGTATGATTATATCAGCACACAAGAATTTATACAGCGAGAACGAAAGGGCCTACAAATTTGGCCAAAATATGTATTTTAACATACCTTTCAGGGATCTTATTACATGCCACAATCGACATGTACGACGTCTTTACTTGCCTTCCAAAGGAAGCTGTGTTATGGATTTCTATCGTTTAAGAAAATTCCGTCAACCCCAGATGGGTTCGAACCCACTAACACTTTACCCCAAGTCCACTGAGGCCGACGGTACAAAAAATAAATCTACTTATTTGTAGAGAAATTGTAAAACTGTTTCGTTTTCTTTTACGATATAAGAGCTCGTTGGCGTCAACCCACAATAGAGCCATACTGATCTGTTGGCGAAGATATTAAGCAATATTATACACACATGTACCGTCCTACCCCTTTTTGTATATTTGTTTATAGATTCTCTCTTAAAATTATTTCCTTAAATTATAGCGGCCACTTGCTTTCGGGGCTATAGCTTTAAACCATTATATTTTATTCATTTTTTTAGAACATTACTACTGATATTATAAGTTACTAAAATCACTTTTTGTATTCATAAGTCTAGATTAAATATAGAACAACTGAACAAGAAATAAGCTTAGAGATATAATAATAATAATATTTAGCACCGCGTCTTACTACCCGTTCGGGTTATACGCTTAAGTACTAATTACGCTAATGGATTAGGAATTGGGAGGGTTGAATTTAGAGGAAGTGAACCCGCATTTGCGTGGAGGGAGAATGGAAAACAATTTAGGAAAAACCACCCCCAGTTCACCCGACCGAGATTCGAACCTCGATCTCCCCGTCCTCGGCGGTAGAGCTTAACACGACTAGCGCGTTAGCCAACTACGCCACCGAGGCGGGTTCTTAGAGATATAGAAATTATTCAGTGCGATTCAAAGTAGGTCGAACATTTACAGCCCTCCCTCCCTCCACCCCTCTCCAATCCCTCAATCCAACCCTAACTTCCTAGAGGCCATTCGATTATTGCCGAGATGTGGAACGGAAAATTGGAAATTGAAAGCTGTAAGTAGACAAGTGAAAAAAAGTAAAAGAAAAAAAAAGAACAAAAAAAATTACGAAAAAAAAAAAGGAAGAGATTTTGAGGAAAGATGTCTCAAGTGAAAAAAATAAAGGAGAGGGGTGAAATAAAAATAAAATGTCCTGGTTATTCAAGCCACTCTAATGGACTTTCGATTCAGAAGACTATGATGAGTTGAGGGAAGGGGAGGCCGGAGTAAAGCAATCTCCTGATAGACGTGGTCCAAGGTACTGTTTCCTTCCTCTTTTACCGACAATGGACGATTCCTTTCTTGGTTCCTTCAAGTCATCGTTTTCTTCAAAGAATATTACCATCTTATTTTTACTCTTGTATGCTTCCAACATGCGTTACTAGTGAGTTAAACCTCCAGGATATATGTTCTTAGTTTCATCTTTGGGCTCTTATGAAGATAATTTCCAATGTAATTCCTCAACCAAAATTCGAGGAAAGGTAAGCAGCTATTGTGGGCTCAAGAAATTGCAGATGGTAAATAGTTACGAATGTCAAGGAATTACAATTTAGAATGTGCTGGCATATTTTGTATAAACCATAATTTTACTGTTTCTATGGATATGAAGTGTGGTCTCTTACCTTATATGAGGAAAACAAATTTAGGGTTTTCGAAAAACAAGTTGCTCAAGAAGATATTTGGTCCAAAAAGGGGTGAGGATACTAAGGAGTTGAGGAGGTTACATAACCTGTACTCATTACAATACATTGTTAAGATAATAAAGTCTCGTAGATTAAGGTGGGCAAAGACAAGCAGCGCGAATGGGAGATTCTAGAACCTTTTTCAGGGTATTGGCTGGCAAATGGGAAGAGACTATTGGGAAGACCTAGGCGCAGATTGGAAGATAACATTAGAATAGACATGAAAAAGATAGGGTGTAATGAAGGGGCTTGGATAGAGCTAGCGCAAGATAAGGATAGGTGGTGTACTTTTTTAAGTGAACTTTCGAGTTCCTAATGCCATAAAGTAAGCAAGCTAGCAAATTTTACTTTATTATTGGTATTATTTAACAGGCATTGATACTTACCGAAAATTAGATGTGCTGATATAATTTTACAAATCAATACATAGATAATTGTATAATTAACTTTACCACGGATGAAAGACAAGTGATTTGTATAGCTTTTAACCTTCTACTGAATAAATGTAGTAAAAATTCCATTTTAATTATTTATGTATTTAAAAATAAGGTTGAATCATAATCATTTAAGGAGTCCGTTACGTATCAGATATGTATGCCTTAATAACGTGACTACACAAGTGGCTGTTTTTACCCGAGCTATTTACTGTAGAATACTTAGAACCTTAGGCTTGATAAAGTAACAATTTAAAAAAGTTTTGAATATTTTCTTTCCTTAGAAAGCCAGTTACTGGTAACAACCTTTAAAGCTGATGTAAGGTATATTAATTAATAATCATCGAGTCTAAAATGAGTAAATATTTAGAAAAGTCAACTCAACTAATTTTATTATTAGTCAGATTAAAAATAAAATACAGCTCTGTCATTTTATGATAATAGATTCAATATCTTTGGCAAAACATATTAACCATGCGGCAGTGAAATGCACATGTACCTAAGCATATTTTTTCTTAAAAATTAAATGTTTATTAATTATATTAACTCCTCGTTTTATACGGCATAAGGAAGATAGCTCAAGGGACTTGGTCCCTTAAATACATGGAAAGAGAGAGTGAGTGCGGAAAAACTACCCCCCCTACATTTGTCCGATGAGAACCTGAACTTTTCCATCACTGATAAAAAAAAAAGCAGGATTAACGCCTTAAACCAATTGACCACCGAAGTGGGTGTGTAAATACTTTAGTGGACCCCTGCTCTTGGAGTTATTCTGGAAATAGACAGTCGCCGATGACGGAGAGATAAGGGATTGAATCCTGGTAAAGTACACCGATGATATTTTTAATAAATGGTTCTAGTCTCTCTCTCTCTCTCTCTCTCTCTCTCACACACACACACACACACACACACACACACACACACACTTTCTCAACGCCCCAATCGTGTACGCTTCCTTTAATTTCAACATTTCTCATATTTAACACATTATCATAAGTACATGCGTATAGCCCAAACGGGTAGTAATACGAGGTGAATTACATAATAGTTTCAGAGGCTGTACTAGTTTTGATTGCGGTAATACTAGCTTAAAGAAAGGTTAGTATAACTATTTGAACTTTTTAATTTGTTTGTTCTGCCTTGTCAATTAGATACATCATAGGAAAGAATAATGAAATATTTCATATGTCACTTGACTTGTAGCTACACTATTAATATAGCCAAGTAGATTTACTTAATAATTTCACTGCAAATAATGACTCGACAGGTCTACATTTTTCTATCCCAGACTCATATATTGTCACGCAAGAAATCAATCAGTGGTGCAGTTGATTTTATCAAGCGTTTTCAAAACTCAGTTATTAACAAGTGGCGTTGTTGTGAGGTTCATATAATTCAGTTAAATAACTCAAGACTATGAACACTTTGTGTTATTTAAACATAAATTGAGTAGACTGGTTTTAAAATTAAATCAAAATTTAAAAAATACATATTAGACTTTATTCTTTAAAGCAATTCCATCAAAGTGTCGTCAAGTGTTAGTGAAGAAATGAATAACCATTAGAGAGATTATGTTGTCCTTATCCTGCATTACAATATGTTTAGTGATATTTTTTACTAATGACTTTGATAAACTATCAGTTTCATCTCAAGTTTCCAAACTGATACATGTGAACGAAGAAAATTTGTATAAACTCAGTAATGAGTTTTGCCATTTCTTTGTTTGGTACTTCCAGTACAAACCTTTGATTTCGGTTATATTTGCTAGCCAAGATAAATATTTTGCATCAGATCAAAGGAATACATTTTTACTTTTACATATTCATAACAAATGTATTACTCCAATATATATCATCGATTTTGATAAGAGTTCACCAGCGAAAAATAGGGCATTTCGTGAATTTTCTTACGATTGCGTATTTGGGTACCTAATTATTATTGATGGTTATGCTTATATAAATGCTATGGGCATATCTTTATTGGACTCGTCTGTATGGAATTCTCTTGGAAAATATGTAATAAATGTAGTAGAGCACTCTCATAACGGGAGCTTATCAAGCTATAAAGACTTAAACATCAAACACAAATCATTGTTCCAATCACTTTGGGAAAAACATGGTATTCTTGATATAGTTATTATAGAAAACTTTCTAAGATGGACAATTGAATTTCAAGTTAAAGAATTGTTTCTTTACAACCCCTTTAGAACTAAAAATACTTCTGTTAGAGGGACAATTGAATCTATTTCAAAATATCACGTTTCGTCTGTATTCAATCATAACGAGAAGCTCTTGATCAACCTATATGGATATCCCATTAGATTCTCCATGTTTCCATACGATACGTTAAGTCCCTTAGTTTATGCCCCTTCAGACCCAGATGATCCTTATTGGAAATTCTCAGGAAGATCCGGTCTAGTACAAGAAACTATGTGTGTCCTGGTGAACTGCACTCCTTTAGTTAATCCTTCGTCCGATAGTTTTTCTTTTGGACACAGACTCAGTAATGGTAGCTTTGTAGGTACCATAGGTGACGTGGTACATGGTAGAGCTGATATCGCTATTAGTCCCTACTATATTAAGTGGTATGGAGATGATGAAGTGCAGTTCGCAGGACCTATTGGAGTGTCTCCTGTGGCGGTGATTGTCCCTAAATATGGCAGAATTCCAGTGTGGATGAAGCTGTTAATGTGTTTCAAAAAGGAAGTATGGATGTGCTTTTTGGCGTTTTATGTGATTTCTTCAGTATTTTGGCATGTTTTGAAGAAGAAGAAGACTTATTTTCAAACACCAGACGAAACATACAAGATATTTTCAAACTTCCTGGAAATGCTCTATATTTTTTGTGGCGTGCCCATTAAAAACATATCGCGTGTATCTCGCGTAGTACTTATGATCTTCATTTCTTCATGTCTTATAGTAAACCTTGTAATGATCAGTTTGTTCCAAGGAGGTTTCGTTAAATCACTTAGCTTAATTCTATATTTCGGTGAGATAAACACTTTAGAGCAACTGGATCATTCAGGACTACCAGTCATAGTGCAGTTTCAATCAATGCTCAATATTTTTGATGATGAAGGACAAGATGCAACTATGATGCACCTAAGTAGAAGAATAAGCCTAGTTGAAGATCCCTTTGCCTACTTGGCAACACATAGGAACGTAGCGTTAGCAACAAGTAATATTAGGGCAGAGTATTTCCTCTCCAATATGCCGTTTGGAAGAGAAGCCTTTCATATTTGCAAAGCATCTCCAGGGCTATATTTTGAATCTTACATCATTCGCAAAGGGTCTCCTTTCACTACTCTCTTTAAGAACATTATTGCTAGAATGATGGATGCCGGTTGGATGGAAAAATGGAGGGTGGATTCCATTAGTAATGCAACTCAAAGAAAGTTTAACCACGGAAGACGAGTATCAGAGAAGATGGTATTTACGTTATTTGACTTAAAAATTGCCTTTTTTGTTTTTATGTCTGGCTCCCTATTAAGCTTATCTGTGTTATTTATTGAAATGTTCATAAAAAGCAAGACACTCAATTAAATTAGTATGTATTATGCCCAAGTTTCTTAAAACTAATCCAAACATAATTTAATGCATAAAGACAAAGTGCCCTCTTATGAAAATGTAAGTGTCTCAAATATAATTGATGTATTAAAAATTGATGCTTTTTGAAGTTAATCTATCAAAATTTATTGAAAATAATTATTTTAGAACATAAGAACCCATTAAACTTAAGTGGTTAGAAATTTAAATATTTTTATTCTACTATACTTTTCATTGCGTGCATCGAATTGGCTTAAAATTACCAAATATAATTAACAATCAATTGAGGTTTTCATTTGCTAGCCCATTCGAGTGACACATCTTCTACACTTTTGAAAAATTAAATGTTTTAAGTGTTGAATCTCGGTCGGGTGAACTGGGGGCAGTTTTTTCTAAATAGTTTTACACTCTCCCACGCAAATGTGGGCTCACTCTAAATTCAACCTTCCTAATTACTAACCCACTAGCGTAGTTTATACTTAATCGTATAACCCAAATGGGTAGAAAGACGTTGTGCTAAATAAAATAAAAGTTTTTGTATTTGTTTTGTTATTAATATTATTAAACCTAACTTTGCCCATTTATAGAGGTAGTTTCTTCAATTTCTATTGAGCAAAAGATACCTAGGTAAGTAATAACGTATTTTGTGGTATCACAAGGGCTTACTATATTTCTCACTCGCCTCAATGACCTAATGGTCGAAAGCGTCACTCTCGTGTTAGACTGGCCTTCTGAAGACGAAATGGGGTTTGAATCACGATAGGTTCTACTGAGGGTGGTTATTTTTTTTTAAATGGTTTCCCACGCCCCTTCCATGGAAATCCATGTGGATTACCTCTAAAATGCTTCGATCCTCATCCTTACTCCATTAGAATAATTACTATATATGCCCATAACCTTAACAGGTAGTAAGACGTGGCTCGCTCTCTTTCTCTCATTTATGTATTATATATATATATATATATATCGTTCACCAGGACGATTTTCTCATCCTATCAAGACATTCAATGCTTATGTAAAATATGATATGGAAAAAGCTAACACTTGAATAACTAATTTAATATGAATAACAAGGTTTAGAAGATCGAAATGACCTATTGATACTGATACAGTTGCATCGAGTAATTTATTTGTAAATTTTGAGATTGGTAAGGGTCCTGAACTCAAATTTCCGTGCCCAGATGGCCAAATTTGAAAGTCCGATACTTTTGTCAGAATGGATGTATGAATTTTGCTAAATTGCATCCTGGATAAAATGTGTGTTGGTGACATTTGAGCAGTGATATACTCCGAGCTTTCATCCACTCTTGGCTACCATACATTATCGAGGCTAAACAGAAATGTATTCTGTTTAAAGATCATAACTTTCACGGTGACGGATGTTAATAAAGTTTCGGTAAGCAGGGACTTTAAAAGAGCCCATATCACAGTCGATTAGCTGGGCGATTAGATACAAGATAAAGCTAGAACCAGAAAACTTAGCAAAAATGCGTTATTTTCCCCCTTTTTCACTTGGCAAAAATAGAATTTGATATCACTTTTCTTACTAGTATTTTTATTATAAAATAATTATTTTTTTAAATTTTAGTATTTTATTAAAAATATTATAAAATCGCGTCACTGTTTTTTAAAGTAAAATAGAGGAAACTTCACCATGATACGACGTCCAATAGTAGCTTTATTACCTACCTAATATAAGTGCTATCCAGGGAGTGAAACGGGCTCGTAAAAGGTCAAATTAAGTTGATGAAGTAACTAGCGACTCTCTAGGCCATGGTGACATAAACATCATGTCGTCAATGGTGAAGTAAAAACCCTGAACCTTGTTTTAAAGTCTTAGACGTCATGTTCACAATGTTTAAGCGTATATGATATGGAGGATTGCTTGGTTAGATAAATAATATCGCATCAATATAAATAGGACATGGGAGAAAACCAGGGATAAATACTAAATATAATCCTCAGAGGCCCCTTCTCTTTCCCAGTTAGCCAAGAGCAGAACCTCAAGAATCCCTGTAACTGACAATCAGTCTATCACTAGTCGAAAGCTTTGAAATAGTCGGGACGGGCATAAAACGGAATTTTATATACCACATTTTTACTTGATAGATATATTTGTGCGTATTGCTAGAAATTCACAAATATTTCATTTCAGATTTGTAGGTAAAATAATGGTCATCTTTATTACCATTTTCCGATGATTGTGAAAAACTTTGAGGACACGTATTTAAACTGTTCCCCCGCTAATGAAAACAGTGACTCTCTTTAATTTATTTAACTTTAATACATGTGAGATCTACGGTACTAACTGCACCCTATGGGTCAATTTCATAATCAGACTTATTACGGCTCACGCGCAGCGCTATACAAAAAGCAGGACGACACATACCGAGAACAGAATGGAATGGATCAAATTCACAAACTAGCTCATTCCATTTGAGTGTAGGTAGGTGTCTTGTATTTAGTATAGTGATACAATTGAGGCGTACTCATCTTTATTTTTCTTTAGCACCTTGTCTTACTAACCATTAGAGTTATACGCTTATGTACTAATTACGCTAATGGTTTTGATTGGGAAGGCTATATTTAAAGGAAGTGTACCTACATTTGAGTGGATATAGAGTGGAAAACCAATTTGGAAAACCACCCGACCTAGATTCGAACCTCGATCTCACTTACATTGGCAGTCTACTGTGAGAGTAGCGCGTTAGACCACGTGGCTACCAAAGTGGGTCGTACTCAATATGTCTATGAAACTAGACCTATTAGGACGACGCTTACACTTTAGTAGTAACATGCATAGAAGTTGTTTTTTTTTGCTTTTGGTTGAATCTCAGACCTTAGTACCCGTTAGTGTTTTAAACACACATTGATCACGCTAATCGAATAGGTATTAGTAAGATAGGAATTTAGAGAAAATAAAATCTAATTTCGATTGAGGAAAAGAAGGAAATATATTTTTTTAAATCCTCTAAAGACTAAGCAGGGATTGAACCCCGATCTACCAGTCACCAGAAATCCAGTTTAACACGCGAATGACAAGCTATCCTTTGCCCTTCATCCCCCTTTCTGACTGCTAGCAGATTCTCTTTAACAGTACTTCAATTATATTGAACCGTAGTACTATATTAATCAATAAATTGACTGTACCGAGTAGATTTATTGATCTTCAGAATAATGCTCAATTAGTTGCTTTCATTATTGATGTTGACTTTTTATTCTAATTGCTATTTTTTAATGGTACCTCATTAACTTGCCAGAGTTGACATGAAATTCTCGTTAAAGAATTAGAAGCCGATCCCAAGTGGAAATATCACATTTTCAAACAACTTTGGTAAGGCACATATTCAGGCTCACTTAAATGTTTTAAACTCATTTTGTTAAAAGTCATATTAATAAACTTAATTAAATAAGGCACCTGATCACCCGGATAAAACCTTACGTAGGCAGATAATAAGGAGAGGACCAGACGTCACTTCATTTTGTGTTGTTTTTTTGTTTTATACTTTAAAAGAAACAATAGTTTTAAGACAAGTAGAATTAATTCACCATATAAAAAAATTAGTTTAAAATAAGAATACATATCATACCAATGTCAGTGTTACCAAGGGGAAAATGTAAAAAGACTCCAATAGGTTTTCTGGTTCCAGCGTAATCTTTTATCTAATATCTCTGACAAGATTCAGTGGCTGAACGGTCTAGGGCGTCACTCTCATGTTAGATGGGCCTGTTGAATACGTAGATAGGGGCTTTACCCCTGTTGGTTCTACTGAAGATTATTCCTCACCCTCCTTCCACGCAAATTTGATTCATGTAGATTACCTCTAAAATGCTTCCTTCCTCATCCATACCCCAATTACATTTATTGTCATATATTCGTATAAGAAGTAAGACGTAGCGATAAATAAAATCAATATCCTTCTTAATAGGCTGCGAGGTGGATACTTCAATAAATCAATAAAAGGGGTCTTAGGTATGCAAATAATTGATAAGTCTGAATTTGGTCAAAAGAACAGTTTAGAAATTTAAACATATTTCTTTGCGGCCAACATTGATAGCATTTTAATATATTATCTGTGATATTTTACAGGTATTGATAATATTCATACAAAGTAACATCTGCAGATGATATGACCTGATGTTTGAACATATTAGAATGGTTTTAGTAGCCTTAACAACTACCATATATGCCTACCGTTATTTCTATAAAAATCTGGCTATAGAAATACCATGTCTGGCCTTTCAATGTCTAGCGAGATTGCTTTCTTATATATTATGAATCCGCCGGTTATACATAGGAAAAGAAAATTTTGGGGTGAATTTTTTGTGACAAAATTTCACCTTGCAGATTCGGTTGGTAAAGTCTTGGTTCAGTATACATACATAATGAAGAACATTTCTAATTCAAAGTCCAAGGGAAATCTAATATTAAAAAAACTATTCCAATCTCGAACCAACCACGCGTATCTAGTCAGCTGATTCACAATATAGCAATAAACTCCAATCGATTCTACATGTAACCACACACATTTTACACATGATAGATAAAACACAGATACACAACAAATACTTCAAACACAAAATATATATGATCTTGGAAATATTAGCATACAAAAATTACAGACCTAAATCTGAGAAAGGCAACCAACTCAACCCCGATATTAGGCAATCCGCTCACCGCCTGTGCATAGTTCCCCGCTTTCTGATTTACTATTGTGTCAATAGGCTAACTTTATATGGCATTCCCAGAGTATGGGATGGTTTAATGTAATCGTTAAGTTAGGTTTAAAATTATAACAGATTAAAATAAATGATATGGGACTCCGCACGGACTTTCTCACTCTATTGTTTAAAAATGGAGATATTTACTTAAAACCCGTAATATATAAGAAATGAAATAATATACACTAGCAAATCCAAGCATAAATGGCATTATACCTATGAAAAACTTTTTTGAGTCCCGGTCTTAAATGCAATAATTTATTTTTAAAGAATTAATTTTCTCATTTGTATGTTTGCACCAAAAAAAAGATCAATATTTGGTCAACATGGGTCAAAACTTCGTATTAAAATGTTGACTTCCGTTTAAAATTTTCGACATTTTATTAGGTGTTGCTATCTTCAGGTCATCGCATTGCTATTAAATTCCTCATTTATAAATTTTTACCAATAAAAAATGTAAATCTTGACCATAGTCTAAATGGAGATATATCATTGTTATACAAACATTTGTCTCAAGACGTTTAAGAAAAAATAATAAACTTTTTGAAAGACTTATTTATATTTAATTACTCTATGGCATTGTAGAATTATTGCACTAAAACCTAAGTAGTGTCTCTTTACAACTAAAGCTCACAGAATTGTATTAATATATTTGTCATTATCTCATAAACTGTTGGTTTTATAAAAATATAGTTCTTATGAAAGTTTTTAATTTTTATTAGTACTAAAAATTTACAATGATAGGTTATTTAGTATCTCAAATAGTCGAGGAGATACGGAAATTTCCTCTTCTCTAAAGTACCTTAGAATTCATTTTCACGAGAAAATAAAAGTAGCCAATTTATTTATAATCTCTACCAGGGCCTAGATACGAATTTTAATCAAAATTGTTAGAGCCGATTTGGAGAAAATTGATTTCTTTTTTCGCCCTTTATTAAACTACTTTTAATTTTAAGTATAAACAAACACACAGACAGTTGGCATTGCAAAGACCACTTTTTAGGGTTCGGGGGGTCATGAGACGTCAACATCCATCAACATTTCAGGTTTGATTTTTTTGCGATCGCAATACTTTACATTTAAATTTCGAAAAGTTAAAAAATATATATTTGCGTTTAGCTTGAAAGTTAATGGTTTTATAAAAATATGTTTTGAATAAAATATATGTATTATAAATAGATCTACATATTTGTAATGATAAATAATTTCATACCTCAAATAGTTTCGGAGATATGATTAAAAAAATTATAATTTACGCATCAGACCGGAGCCCTTAAAGTAATTTTGTTTGGAATATTTATAAATGTTTTGAAATTAAATTTAATCAAAATCGTTAGAGCCGATTTTGAGAAAATCAACTATCTCTTTTTGCCCCTCAGTAAACTGCCCTTAATTTTAGGGTTAGATATCCAATTCCAAAAACCTATGAAAAGGCTAGATACCAAGTTTTAGACCGATCGGTAAAATATTTTAGACTCTAGTTGGAGGTACAGACAGGCTGGCAGGCAGATGGATTCTAAAACAACTTTTTTTGGAATCAGGGGGTCCTGAAACGTTGAGATTCATCAAAATCTCGAGTTCGATTTTTTGACGATCACAATACTTTCTCTACCTGTAAGATAGCGAGAAAGTAAAAATTAACAATGTATTTGCTTCGAATTATTCAAATATTTTTTTCTAAAATTAGAAATAAATATTTTTGAACATTGATTTAAATAGGAATTTCATTGGGAATCATGGTGGGTTTTAACTGTCCAATTTTTCGAGTTAACTAATTTAAAATTAGTCAAATCATACTTTATAATATGAAATATTTACTTTTTTATTATGGCCCAATATTAAAAAAAATCTTAATTGTATAAGTACTTTTAATCAAACAAACAAATTTTATCTTAAAATAAAGTAACTATTCAAAGAACAAAACACCTGTTCGACCAGAATAGAAGGTTTCAATTAATTAAACGATTTGACAAAAAAAAAAACTCTTGGTGTGCCTTAAACAAGTATTTTCAAATGGGGTTGGGGCGGAAGCCAATATAAGATAAAGTTCAAACCCACTTGTTTATTTTAAGCGAGGTTTTTACCCCATGTGACCCTCAAATTTTTAGTCGGCCTAATAATTTCTTAGATGATTTATATTTATCACAAGACTTACTCATATGTTAAATTACTTGTAATTTCATCCACACTAATTCACCCCGAGTACCTAAGTTCGATATTTTATAGTTTTAGTCGTATATTAAAAATATGTGTTCAATCGAGACACATCTTTAGATAACTAGATAGCCTTGTATGATTTGAAATTAAACTTAGTTTTTTAAAAATGATCGCAGTTATATCATTTTTAAATATAATTTTTCATCAATAGCCAAAATAGAACATCAATAAGAAGGCTTAAATCATTTGTATAAGCATCAAATCCAATTTTTTATATTTTATATAAGTTAAAATTACTACGCATTTTAATTAAAATATAAGCTATGCATATGAATTAACACACTTTCAAGCTTTTACTTAATAATAGAATTACTACAGACATTTCAAGGAACTATCTCTGTAGCAATTTTTTTAATGTAAATAGAAAATATTTTACTAATTACTCACACATTCGCTAATATCTATTTATTCAGTTTATAAACTATCGACTTTGTGTGTCGAGAACAGGGCAGGCTCTATTGAATGTAAGGAGAACTACATTTCAGAAGCTTCGCCAACGTAGACGACCTACCGGTGGGACAGTGAATTATATTGATCATATTGATCACGCCTTCTCAGTGAGATAAAGACTCTAGCGGCCAAATATTAAACTGTTAGAAGAGTGTGGAATATCTCTCGTCGGCTCTGCCAGAACACGTATTCATAAGGCGTTAAAAATAAAAAATATATTTAAGGGTCTGCGTGCTAAGGGGTCAAACATGTTTTTGTATTTAAATTACATATACAAATGAAATTTTAAAACCGTACAAGTATAATTTGTAAATGGTTTCTTAACGTAGAAAAGCCTCAAAAAAATAATTTTTAAATGGAATGTCAGTTGTTTTTTTTCGCTTTGTAAACACCATATTAACTTCAATCATAAAATGTTTCCTTTTGTTTCAAATAAGTTAAAAATTTCAAATTCTATTTTAGTTTTAACGTAATTTAATAAAATAAAGTTTCAGGATTATTTTTCTTTAAGTTTTTTTAAAAATATGTTTACATAAAATACCATTTTTAATTAAATACCAATCACTCATCCTCATAACACACTATAACGGAGAAATTCAAATGCCTCTTGGATTTCAATACGTGACCTCGCTTTTAAATCTAAAGCAGCATTGCATTTAAGACACAATGTATTGACGATGTTGAATATAACTAAATCTATTTTAATGTATCGATAAATATAAAGGGATTTATTATTATTATTTCACCCATTAATATAGGTTCTTTCTCAAATTGTTGTGCTTAAATACCCAATCTCTTTGTTTACAGATAGCTATGGTGAAGTACTGTTACTAATAATTTATGACATACCGTTACTTTCGTAATATTTATAAATATTATATTTAAAATTATTTGGACTTGTCAAACAATATCGCTAATATAGACGAGTAATTTTTTTTTTAAAAGCTGAGTTTCCAATTTAATTCACGTTTTGAATGATTATATCAAATTGTATTACCCTCAACATACTATGGATATTGTGTGAAACAATCTAATAAGAAAGTTGTATATAATGGCCTGAAGTAGGTTTGATTATTTTCTTCACAAGAGAACGTATTCTTGTTTGTGTGCTGATGGTGACACCTTGCGGTAAAAGTAGAAACCATAGGCCGATATTAGCCGGCTTATCGTTTAAATTAATGTTTGCTATTGTGAACGACAAGTTAGTTCCATGTGTCTATGTGCCAATGTGCCAGACGTATCATTGCCCATTTGCGCTGCCCATTACGTATAGCTCAGGATTTTGAGGGAGATCTGTGAGGGAAAGCACTAGTATATGCCTGGAAAAGATAATTAAAAATCATTAATAACAAAAAAAAAAATTAAAAAATAATGCATCAAGCCCAAATAGAATTCAAGTTTCTTGGGTAGAGTATATAGTGGTAACCAAACCAACAACTACGTGAGCTGTTATAAAATCTATTTTATCACAATCTCTAAATTTATCATTTAGAAAAAATTAGGAAAAATTCCCCCTGTCATCACTAAAAAGCCTTTATTTTATTTTAGATTATTTCAGATTTAAAACAAATTTAGGTACTTTACACTTAGCTCCTTTAAGGTAATAAAATTAAATAAAAATAAATTAAATTGGAACTGTAGTAAACTTATTTTTATAATACATAATTCATTAGTGTAAATACAAATATGTGGTCGGCTGGATGGTAGGACGATGTGTATAACAAAATTAAAAAGGAAATACACTAAGCAAAATTCAAATGTTGAAGATCTTTAGACATATTTTTCAAATTCTCATAATGTCACAAAAACCGGAATAGAACTAAATTTGAGTTCTATATATATAAATAATATAGTTATTCTATTTTTCTACAATTTGTTGTTAGTTAATATGAAAGCTCTAAATGTTGGCGTCTGTATCTCAATATATCGGCTCATTTGTATGTACATTATTTTATTTGGAAATCGGGGGAAAAAAACTGCTTAAAATTCAAATAGGGAAAACTTTCCTAGCCAATGTGGAGCGAAATGATTAGATGTGATGTGTCATATTATTATGTACTTGAAAATCTAATTTCTATATCTTAGTTTTTTTTAGATTCTAAGAGACGTGATTTTAAAGATGAATCACCTAAAATCAGATTAAATTTATGCTTATCCATTATTATGTTTCCCTGTCACTTGAATACACATTTTAACTGATCTAATGAAATAGGGTTGAACATTGTATAGTATTGTATTGTATTGTATTGTATTGTATTGTATTGTATTGTATTGTATGCGCATTTGCGAAGTGAAAGGAGGTGAAAACCAGTAAAGTTTTCCAAATTAGAGTACAGACCTCCCCCTTCAAGACCAGATACTAACATTTTGTCAGCACGCCCACAGATTCAGTTTGTATTTAAATTTAAAAATTACCCGCTTCGGTGGCCGTGTGGTTTAACACGCTACTCTGCCAATAGACTCAACTAACCATGACAGGGAGATCCAGGTTCAAACCTCAGTCAGGTTTACTGAGGGTAGTTTCTCCAATTGGCTGTCGGGCTGTATTTTATGTTTCTTATTAACTAGCAAGGTAACTTTAAATGAACAAACAAAATTTGTTCAAGCATATGCGGCAAACTTAGTTTGCTTAAGGATATACAAGCCATAAAAAATTATATTGTTAAATAAATTGTGAGGCCCCCCCTTGACCCGCGTTCCGTTTTCTTAAGCCACTATACAGGTTTAGAATTTTCACTATTTTGGTTTATTTCTGACCATTTAGGACGGTTGTCTTAATTTCTTGATAGTATTTACATTTTCTAACACATTCAAAAAGGTTTTTTATTTTAGTTTTTAAATTCCTAACTCTCTTTTAACATACATCTTGATTTTATTTTATTTTTAAATCATACTTTTATAGTTATCTATGAATATTTTTCTCTTTTCTACCATACTAGAAGATAGTGTTTTTTATAAATTTTGAAATTTATTCTACCATTTCCCCACCATCATCCCTCTCATTTTTGATTTCAAATTTTTAATTTTTTTCTTAATTTTGGGGTGTTCTCTTTAACATCTTCACAAATTTCATTATTTTTTATCACACTGATAGGAATAGATAAATATAGTTTAGTAAATTTCCAGACCTGGCCATTTCCCGTAGCCCAGTTCAAATTTTAAGTGTTCAAACTGTTCAGAATTTGGAGTTTTTTCCTAACACCTAGCACAAAATTTCAATCATTTACTATATCAGGGAGTGCTTGGTATTTTTGGAAACTTTGAAGAGAATGCCTTTCCATTTACTGGACATTTATCTTGAAATCTAAGCATGTCAAAACCTACATTGCAGAATAGCTATTTTTACGATTCTAGCCCTCTCCTATTTCCTGGAGTACCATCATTAAAGGTGACCTGGTGGTCTTGGAGTAAGGTGTCAGACTTCTGTGCTGAGGGTCCGGGGTTCAACCCTCAGTCCCGGCACAGATTTATCTGATTGCCAAATCCTTCCTTCACCTCTGACAAGATGTGTATTAATCACAACTTGTGAATGTAAAGAATGCCAGGCCTCCACCGTGGTTCGGATTACACGTTAAACTGTAAGTCCTCCATTTTATCTCACAATCAACCTACTATATATATAAATAACTATACAAATATATATATAAATAACTATACAAAAATATATATAAATAACTATACAAAAATATATATATATAAATAATTATACAAATATATATATATAAATAACTATACAAATATATATATATATAAATAATTATACAAATATATATAAATAACTATACAAATATATATATTATTTGCTAGTAACAGAGAAACTAATATCTTTATAAAAAGTATATATCAAATAAAAGATTTTTATTTTGAATATTTGGTAAGTTAAATTTATCATAATGTATATATTTCCTAATTACTACCGACATTTTAAATATATAAGGTGACTGCTGAAGAGGAATATGGGTGCGGCTCATAAGAAAGGGAAGGAGACACATTAGCGACACAACTTGATTGATGGCTTATTTAAGATGTGGAGTATCTCATTCTGTGTCAGTGGCGAGGTCCAGATACCTTCCTCCCCCTTACACACACCCTCCAAACAGTAATGTTCGCCCCCAAGCGGCTAGGTCATAACACCAGGGGCCAAGCAATGGCTTTTATTGTTGTAGAATTGGTAATTAGTCGTAGCAATCTTAAGAGAACATTCTCTTTAATCTTTTTATCATGTTTTTAAGCAATACAGCTCCACACAGTTTTTAAGTGTCGATTGAAGGAAGCAATTGTTGTGCCAGGCAATAGATGACCCAGTTCACTATAAATTTAAATCAGTGTACTTGTAATAATAGTTAATTAACCTTAAAAATCATCGCAAATTAATATTCTAACTTATATAAACAATGTTATATTTTGGCTGGATACAAATTTTAATCCAATTTTCTAAAGCGGATTTTAAGAAAGTATATTTCTCTCTTTTTTCCCCATCAGTAACCTACCCTTAATTTTAGGGAATGATATCTAATTCCAAAAACTCCCCAGGGAAACCTTATGGAGATTCAAGATACCAAGATTTAGCACGACTGGCAAAATGGTTTCCGCTTTAGGTACAGACGGACAGAAAAACGGCGTCGTGAAAATCACTTATTTAGTTTCAGGGGGTCTTTAAACGCTGACATTAATAAAATAAACTCAAGTTTGATTTTTTTTTCGATCACAATACTTCTCTCTCCAAGGGTTGAAATAAAGTGAAAATAGTTTTATGTGACGACTCCAACAAACTTATCTCCTAATCGGACTATGTCTCGCTTTTAAAAAATGATCATCGCAAACACCTACTCTATTTAATCTAGCAATAATATAACGACCGCTTCCACCGCTGATGTCGGAGAGTATTTGGGTGTCCTAGAGGGCATGTACCCTTGTTGTCGAATGTATGTTGTAGAATGCAAATTACGTGTAGACATGAATTGTAACGGTGAAATTTAGCATGCAGATTACATTCACGTTTAGCAAACATATGTGGGGTTGTTGGGGGGGAGAATAGAGGACTCTACATTAGCTAACCTGGTAGCCCTTTTGAATACCTTACTGACATACTGTTTCGAAAAATTGTAAAATAAGGTCCGAGCGCAGTAAAAAATAAAATAATCTCTTCATAAACGAATTTGAGTTTTTCTTTAATTTCAACTCAAGTTTTGATTGATATTCAAATTAAATTCATAGAGACAGTATGGGTATTTTTAGATATTAACTTATTATATTTAAGTTCCTTTCCTAGAAATGACGTTTTCTCAAGAATGTAATTTTAAATACACGATTAAAACTATATAAGTTAAAATATTATACTTAGATACAAACATATCGTAGCTATTTATTGGATGATAAAACAAATCAGAATTATTTAAATAATATGTTATGAAAATATTTACATTTTTCATATTTTGTATTTTAAAATATTTTTTATTAATTAATTAATTAATTTGGCTTATGTTTTAAAATAATTATATGATGTATAACACATCTGAATCTTTCTAAATATAATTATTTATTATATTAATTAATATTGATGTGACTAATACCATGCTGTCTAAGATGATAAGACTTGAATTACATAAGATTACCGTTTACATTTAGGTTTGGGTTCGAATCATGCTGGGTGAAATTAGGATGGTTATTCACAATTGTTCTCTTACTGTGATTTTATCAATCTCTCTCCTGGATAATAGAAGAACAATCTCTCTAAACCCGGGTTTCCCAAATTTTCTAGGCCGAAGGTACCAAAATAAATAATACCCTCATGCTGGAGTCCACATAAAAATGTATACACTGATGTTGAAACTTTATTATTTTTTTAAATTATAAGATTATAAAACAAATGAAAAAATCTCAAGTTACTTTGAAAAATGTCCTTTATTTAGATTGGAAAAAATTGGCAGTGCTAAAAACTGATGCGCTTTATACTGTGAAAGAACAAATAAGTAATATTATAAAATTGCGCTGACCTGGCGGTCTAGGGGTAAGGTGTCGGACTTGTGTGTTGGGGTCCGGAATTCAATCCTCCGTGCTGGCATACATTTATCTTATTGTCAAACCCTTCCTTCACCTCTAATAAGATGTGTATTAATCATAGCTTGAGAATGTGTGGAATGCCATGCCTCCACCGTGGTTCGGATCCCACGTTAAACTGTAGGTCCTCAATTTCATCTCACAATCACCCTTCCACTACACATCAGCGTAAGTGCGTATAACCCCAACGGGTGGTAATACGCGGTGCTAATAATAATAATAATAATAATAATAATAATAATAATAATATAAAATTGCCTCATGAAGCCCGAGATCACTATGGCGGAGCACAATTAGAAAAACACTGCTCTAACCTGCAAAATTCAATTATTTTGGAAAAAGCCCATCAGTAAGCACGATCGAGACTCGAACCTCGATCTCCCAGTTATCGACGATATAGTCTGCTACGAGAGGAGCAACTAGATCATGCTTTCAGCGAAGCGGGTATCTTCAAACTCAACAGCTATATTAAATCTTTAATAACCCGGGTTTAAATCTTATTAATATACGAATCGGTGGGCTCATGAACTAAAGCTAGTTTAGTATAGTTTTTTGGTGAGGAGATGGTCGTGATTTGAACCCCGCCCTATGGTTCAAAGGGTACTTTTTGTAATGGGTTTACTTACCTCCTTCCATCAAACGGGTAAAGTTATTCTAAATTTATTCTTATCGTGGTTAAATAATGATAGACTGTATGGTTAATAAAACACTGCATAAAAGAGCAAATAAATGGTTCTATGCACCACACATACTTTTTCGTTCTTTTATCTAAATTATACTTTTAAATCTTAATATATGCAAAGCTGAATACTAAACACTGTTTTAGAAACATAATGGGAGTAAAAATCATCGCATTTATCTAAAGAGCAAGTATTAAATAATATACACTTTAAGAAATGTATTATTAGTTCTGTGCACTTCCAACTCTCCATTTTCCTAAGATATATTTTTTTAAATATATTGGCTATACACATTTGTTTTTAAATGGGAAAATATATTATTAGATATGCTTTCAATAGAGAATTTATTATTTTTATGAGTGATAGCACTTTACCAATGACAAGTTAATTCGTATATCAAAGAGTTGCGCGGATATTATCAAAATTGAACATTCTCGCTTATATAAAGCACAATAGCTTTAGTGGAAAAATCTGAATCACCATTTTGTTTGTGATATTTAACAGTGCCAATATATGAAATAAAATTTAAAACCGTTAGAGCTAATTTTGAAAAAATCAGTTTTTTTATATTGTCTCTCACACATCCCTTAATTGTAGGGTTATAAAGCCTATTCTAAAAATTCATTTGGGGAAGGATACAAAAATTCTAGATAGGTCTAAGCCCGACCGGGAAAAGTTTTTCATCTCTAGACTGATATATAAACACAAAGACAGGACAGATATATACAGTTTGAAGGCACTGCAATAACCAATTTTCCGGTTTCAAGGGTTCATGAATCTAGAATATTATCATTTTTGGACAGTCACGATACGTTCTCTCTCAAAATATTCACGAAAAAGTAAATATATTAATAAAAAACAAGGGTGAACTAGCCTAGGTTTGAAATAAATTCAATAGGGTTTGATCCCTGTAAAGGCATAATTTTTTTAATATAATCTGTTATATTGCCACTTCTTCCATCTCAGTGAAGATGTCACAGCTTGGGTAGTGATTGATGTGTCTTATTTAGATTTAAATTAATTTGTAATTCATGGAAATATTTTAGAAATTGAATTTTGAATATCTTTAGTAAAAAAAAAACTTTCAGGCCTACTGTTTTGTGACAATTGTCATTCAATATAACTCGTGAGTTTTTCCTTCGAAAATGAGCCTTGATTGCTGGAATGTTGACGTTGGTAGCATTTTAATTTGCTAACTTTTCACATCTAGTCTTAATGATCCATTCATCTCATCACTTATTAACTGATTAGCCAGAATATTAAATACAAGATTATGCTCGAACCAAAAATATTATCAAATTGTGGTGTCCTGCATTTTTTTTTTATTTAACGACGGCAAAATGGGAATCAGTTTAGTAGTTGCTTAGTTTTAAAATTATAATTTTTGAATTTTTTGTAATTTTTATAACTCGGTGAAATGGCTTTAACGATCTCAAATCAATTGAGTTTAGAAAAAAAACCATTATAACACAAAATAATTATATCATTATATGACTTTGGTTTAAGGTGTATTAGTTATCTAAGCTAAAGGCTATATGGTGCTAACGGGGTGGGGGAAGAGGAAGTTCTTAAGAGGCCATTATCAACATACCTCAAGGGCTCAAACATATGCCTGTTGAGTTAATCGAGTGCATCGGCTATGTACACAAATACAATTTTTTTTAATATTCATACACCGATCCTATTTGTTTTACATTTATTTCCAAAAGGAGTTTTAAAATCCTCCAAGACTTATTTTAGTTCTCAGACTTTAAGAAAATTAATATAATGTAAGCCTCGGATTGTAACAGAAGTTTTATTAGGATAATATAAATTTTAACAGTGTTGGTACTAAAATTATAAAACGGTGATAATGTGTGAGGTTATAATATAGATAGTTGAAAGTAAACTATATTTTACTAGCTACTATTTATTCAATTATAATAATTGATATTACAAACTCGTACATTGTTTCAGAATTTTTTAAATTTGTTTCATGTCATTTTAACTGCTTCAATCAAAATATTTTTGTAATCAATCAAACCATCAATATTTTTTCACAATATATATTAACTCAATAACATTTAATAGCTTTATAAACTTCAAAGCTATATTTATTTTGTATTTAAGTTTATGTTATACTACATTAAATTCAGTTTACATTAAACTAAACTATTCATTTTTTCATCACTCTGTATTTATTCAATCAGTTATATAGCCTCTTTCATTGTCTTTGTGGATTTTAATTTGTATTTATTATTTTACTGTGTCATCGCTGGGACCCTGATATAGATATTACAGATATTATGAACATCCTAAAGTGAGAACTGAATTTTAAAATTGTAAAATTATAAAACATACTGAAAACATCTTTGGCGAATTTATTTTACTAAGACCTGCCTCGGTGGCGTAGTTGGCTAACGCGCCAGTCGTGTTGAGCCAGACCACCGAGGACGGGAAGATCGAGGTTCGAATCTCGGTCGGGTGAACTGGGGGTGGTTTTTCCTAAATGGTTTTACACTCTCCCTCCACGCAAATGTGGGTTCACTTCCTCTAAATTCAACCTTACCAATTCCTAATCCACTAGTGTAATTAGTACTTAAGCGTATAACCCGAACGGGTAGTAAGACGCGGTGCTAAAATTAAATTATTTTACTAAGATTTAAAAAAATTGGCAATCCTAATCATTATTGCTATGCTATAGTGTGAAAAACAAAGAATATTCTAAAATTTCCACGTAAAGACTGAAATTACTATGAAGAAGCCCAAGGGCTTGGTGGAAACCCCAGTTTTTTTTTTAAAAAAAAAGCTATCTTAAAGCAACGAGAGAATAGGTTTTGCAACAGTAAGCCAAGGGAG
This sequence comes from Timema genevievae, assembly GCA_902155825.1. Taxonomy (NCBI): domain Eukaryota; kingdom Metazoa; phylum Arthropoda; class Insecta; order Phasmatodea; family Timematidae; genus Timema; species Timema genevievae. The sequence goes on from CABFWO010000022.1 coordinate 476,928, forward strand.
AGAGAACTCCAATAGATCTGCAGTGCCTTCAAAGGTTTATCGCTGAGTATGTAGTTTTATAGAAAAGCTTCGTTCGAGGTGATCTAGATCTACAGTCTACCTTTCTCTCCACTCAAACCACAGTAACATTTTACTCACATTCTCTTTATACGAAATAACTTTCTAATTTCTAAACAAACAATGGCACAAAAGTTACTTGGGAACAACCTAGATGTATATACAACTTAATAGACGAATGGGGGGTGGGTGGGCTGGGAGCTTTCCAGCCTCTAAAAGGTGCAGATGTTGCCAAATTTAACGCGAAACCGTGCTCCTCTTAATAACCAAGTTCTCTGTGCTGTGAGAAGGATAAAAGGTAGGTGGGGGGGGGGGGTTGAGGGGTGGATAATTAGCACGTACATCCAGAGATATGAAGTAAAGAGGGTGTTGAAGGGTGGCCGGGGAGGGGTGAAGAGGTTAGGGTGTTTTCAGAAGAGGCAACATCATGGGTGGTGCGGAAAGGGTGGGGGTGAGAGTAAGGGTGGTGGTAGGGGGAGGGGGGAGGACTTTTGTTTAGTAATTTTGTTAGCATCTTAATCTAAAAGGGCTCTCACTACTTGTTTCGTTTCAAGAGTTTTCGCTGAATAAGTTTTAAAGCTCGGATGGTAATCATTTACGACCTTTTGTATTGGTTTTTAATTCCTTTTTTTCGTTAGTGTTAAATTAACTATTATTTTGTCGAATAAGAGTATAGAGTTGTTTATGAACTTTATTTATATTTTAACAATTACGTAGTGCAGAGGAACTAAGTATTTACTATCCCTCTAAAATACAAATATAAAAAGGTTCGACAAGCACATCCATAATATATACAGCCACAAACAACACTTAACTAAAGATTCGTACTTCAAAGGAAAGTCCAAGTCAATTTTTTTTATTTTATGATGAAATGCAGTTGTACATGATACCATTAGTATCATTATTATACTCTTAATGTAAAAGTCAAGATAACAAAACTGTATTTCTTTTCATGCCTTTGATATTGTTCTAGATCCTCTCTAGCTGTAGCAAATTCCCGTTTCAATTTATAAATTTCCTTATCACGCATCTAATTGATATCTTCCACTAAAGCTCTTGTCAAGGCCTTCGTGATATTGGTGATGAGAAGAAAAGCCCATTTATTTATTTTTCAAGGCCTCATAAGCTCTCCAGCACCAAGGCTTGCAAAATCAAATTTTTGGCAACGTTCGGCCTGTCTAACTTTAATGCTCTAAATACGTTTTATCAATTTATTTTAGTTGTAAATAGCACACAACTTTGAAGGTAAAATTACTAATTCCGTACTAATCAGAAAATATAACAAGTTTATCTTTCACAATAACTCATAAATAAGTACTTCACACCTGCAATTACTCAAATGAACACGAGCCACACACACAAACCAACCCAGTATGCCATCCTACTACCAACAGGTCACTGGAACTAAAATACAGGGTGGCCCACGGAAAAGTAGCCCGCCTCCTATATCCAGGAGGCGCCTCACTCTGGATTGGATGAGGTCAATCCCCTTCCACCCATATTGTGACATGAAGAATGAGCAAGTGAACTGCTTGTCTAAAGCACAAGACGGGGTGGAAAGGGATTGACCTCCTCCAATTCAAAGTGAGGTGCCTGCTGGATATACGAGGTGGGCCACCCGGGTAGTAGCCAGCCCATTGAATATTAGACCGTTGTCTTCCTTCCGTCTTACTGTGAATTCACACGTTCGGTGTAAAACGAGAGCAGTGCTGATATTTGGCCACGTGACAGCTCTAATCCAATCACAAGTCCGTGTGGCCAGAGTAGCCCGCACTGCTCGAGTAAAGATAATCTAAACTTTTTCAGTGCTTCTACAGAAAACCGGCCAAGATGACCCAACCAGAGCGTGCGCAAACTTTCAAACATGCGTTATTTATAAACACATCACATTCTGACGATGATAAAAAGTGATGATTTAAAAACGACAGTGTATTTGAAGCCATGGGTTTTATCGATGACAAAATCAAACCCAGGCAGTAAGTAGAACATATAATTTTATTTTAAATACAGTAACTTGTACTGATTGTAAAATTTATGTTTTCGTGTTTGACGTTTCAATGTATCATGATGGGTCAACTGAGATTTACAACTTTCCGCAATTATGTGAACAACTGCACCACTTAAAGGTGCGGATTCACTGTAATGCTTTCAAATTTCAGTGGACGTTTAATTCACCTTTAATCTTTAGTATTATTACAACTTTATGGTCTGACACTTTGTGAAAACGAAATGTTGGTAATAGATAAATTGATACTATAAACATTTTATATTAAATTAAGCATGATTCTTATTATTATTTTATGATAGTTACAATGATAAGCGACTATTAAAAATAGTTAAAACTACTGCTTAAAGTGAAAAAGGTAAAAATAATACAAAATTTAGGGTCGTTTATTGACTACATTAGCATAAATAGACTTGTGGAAGTCCTTATCGCTGAGTTAAAATATTTGTGTTAAGATATTTTTCATGTAGTAACAAAAAAAATTTGTCTTATAATTTGGTGTGTTTAATTATACATAAAAATATTTTATGTAGTACAGAAAAATTGTATTTAAAAATATTTTCTTACCTCCCCCCCCCAAAAAAGAATCGTTTAAATAATTTTATTTCATAGACAATTTTAGGACCGTTACTATCACGATCATAGTAAGGCATGGGGAGCTACCAACGTTGTTAATTACATCACAAATCGGGCTTCTAAGACTATAAATATTTATTTGCCTACACAAGGCATATTAGTAGACATATCCTTTCTTGATAAACTATAAATAAATTATAATGTCCATGTTAAAGGTTCTACGCTACATATAAGGTCATTCGATCAAGATATTAAAATCATATGAGACTGTCACAAATATCATTACGCAACTCATAACAAATGTATTTGTTGGGAAACCACTAAAAACAAATTTACTGGTCTCAAGAGTATCTTAGTGGGCTTTTGAAAGAGATAACCGGTTGGTGTTTTGGATAGTAACATGAAAGTAGCAATAAGGCTCAGGTTTATACCCAGGAGACCTAAAGTCTTAGACCATAACTACCTGACCACAGTGTAAAATATGACTTACAGTCTATCTTTCTGCTTATCAATAAATTATGGTTAAAAACACAATAATATCTACCAGCCCAGAAGAAATCTTTGCCATTAAATGAAGTCACAGAATGTTAACCATCTCAGTATATTTGACCAAGATTTAAACCTCAACTGGTTCATTACTGGTAAAACAGATATAACTAAAACTAATGCATTTTCCCGCAAACCCACCGGGTAAACTCTCAAAACATGTAGCCTAAAAGCGCTAAATGGGTATGTCCTGGGTAATCATATCCTCTTTCCCCTTAATCTTTGGAAAATTGAAGAATGATTATAGTTGTTTTGATAAGCTAGGGTAATAATTTTTAGAAATTCGAGTATAAACAACAGTTTTAAGAAAAAGCTATATTTTATAAAAGTGATAACATAACTTAAATGTTCACGTCTAGCAATAATAAAATATCTGCAACTGGCCACGCACCTTTTTTTATTTTTTCATAAATTTTTAAAACAAGTCAACGGCAATCCAAATTTTGGTAAATAGTATATACATATATAGATTTAAAATGATAGCCCTGTCAAGATTTCAAGTTTAAACTAAATCCAGCTATCTTACGTTTAGAAATTATTTATGTCTAAACATATTATTATGTGACAAAAACTTCCAGTGATTATACTAAAATCTGGTTATCCCTTGAAATAAATAAGTCAGAAGGTCAAACCATGCGTGACAAATTTGTCAAACTAATAACTTTTAATAGTGTAGGGTAAAACCTGTATGGCAGGCTGCACACATCCAAGCTCATGTTAAGGTGTGAATACTAATGCTATCAGCGTGCACACTAATTTGCATGTTGGTTGAGGTCTTAAGTCAAGGTGATAAAATACGTCCCCTTATCACCGTCTTGGCATCTCAACCGCCACGCCGCCCACTTTTCGCACTACCCCCTTAGTCCTTCTTCGTCTAGCTTCCTTCCACTCCCCCCAATAATTATCAACTCGCTTCTTCCGGGAGCTGAAAGGCGGGCGGCCATGTTGCTTCTGTTTCTTATTAGAGTGCAGAGCTGCCAACATACAAACAACAATGAATATTCAGCGGGAAACCTTATAGCACCTCTAGCGGGATTATTAAGAAGCTCAAGTTTAATTTCACAGTGTGCTTTTGGTTTTGGTTTATATGCGTGGCTTGTGATTACGGTAAAATAATACATTCTAGGATTTACAGTCTGTATGGCTTTTGAAGAATTTTAAATTCATAAAACTAAGACTTAACATTCTTACTGAGAAATTCACTCATACTATTTATTACTTACTAGCATTTACCAACGGCTTCACTATCATTACACAAAACATCAAAACATTCGACAAATTAAAATGCTAGAAAAGAAAAAACTTTTTCGAGAGAAGTATTTATGTGCGTACGAATATTAATAAATAAACGCGAGCTCAACACACCCCCTCCCCCTCCACACCCTTGCTCATATCATTTGCCATCTTCTGTTACCGCAATACCAGCCGTGACAAATGTTCACTGCTTATACCCGGTTTTTTCGACACTACTTCGCTCGCTGATGAGATAACGTGATGGTAATTGGAATATAGCTTACCATTGTTTCCTGAGAAGTATCTAAGAAGTGAAACAAAAGAAGTCCCGACTTAATCCGATTAGTACATATTGAGTTTACCGGCAACAAACAAACAGACAGAAAAAAAAATTATTTGGTATTCCTAAGGTTTATACTATCCAGAAATAGGAAAACTCAACACAATTCAAATACGCATTATATAGCCTAAGAGTTTGGTTATTTGAATAGGCTTACTCTTCAAGAAACAAAAACGAAAAGAATTGAAAGAAGCACCCTATCACAGAAAAAAAATTGTGCTGTCGATTTATTAGCAAGAAACAAAATTCTATAAACCTAATTCACAAGCAACAATATAAAAGTATTGAAAACATTTAAATTCAAGACGCAAATACAAGCACACTAAAGGTGACTTACATGGAATCATTGTTGCAATGAACAACATAAATTAGAGGTTTGAATTTATTTTCAGAAAAACAAAATTAAATTAATCTAATATTCACGTTAAGCCAATTTATGACTAATGCAAATCATGGTCACACTGAAAGGTAAATTCTATAATAGCTTTGGAGGAATTTTAAGCTACTCTACCTCCTCCTTCTCCCACATTCCAATCTCAAAATTTGAGACTTATTTGCTTATCTGAAGATGTTTTTCTATCCGCATGCCTGTTTTGGATTTTCTACCACACTAAATAGCTATTTTTCTGATTACACCCACTTTCCTATTACTCAGAGTCCTCTCAAAAAGTTTAAGTTTCTCATAATTTTAAGATTATTTGGAGTAGTTCACTTACTTGTCGGCAACATTTTAATTTCCTACCTAAACTTGGAACCCCATTTTGAAATTGACTATTTTGATTTTTTTTTAGCTATATGAGGAAATTCAGCTATCTTCCTTCCAGGTGGAATTTCAAGCGTCTAGGCCCACCTGTTGGAGAGATAATGTTACGAATGAGTCCTTGAGTCCCACACCTTTCTGCCCTTCTCCAGTCTCTTAGGGGAAGAAATTTGAAAATTCCTCAAAAGTTCTACTTCAATTCCTGGAAGAAACCTTCAGTTTATATTTCAATAATCTGTGTGCGCTGCTTTAAAATAAACTTGGTGAGTTATAAGAACTTTAAATCTACCCTCTCCCGCCTCCCATAGGGGTCAAATTTTAAAATTTATTTGTTTACCTGGGGGCTGTCCTTTAACCTACCTGCCAGATTTAGATTTTATATGACAGTTATTTTTATTCCCTTCGTGTATCCTGGGGTCCCATATATAAATTTAAGGTTATCAGACTTTTATGAGTATTTGGATGGTCCTTTAAAATTTGTCAGAAAGTTAATTTTCTACTTCATAAAAAAATGTTCCAACTATAGTCTCCCTCCTACCCTATTCTAAAATTTTCTATTTTTAGATTTTTATAATTATATGCAACAATCACTCTACCTTCATGCAAATTTAAAATTTTCAAGCTCTTCTGGAAGTGGCTTTTAATTAAGAGCAGATCTACACTTGGCCTTAAATATAGAGAAAGAGATATTAAAGAAAGGAATCCTCTATAATAGTATGATTATGATTGGACAACTGAAAATACGTATGTAGTCAATGTTTGTCAAAATCGCAGATTATCTGGAACTTTGAGAGCGCTATTTAATAACGAGTACAGTATCTATAAATATCATCGTCAGGCATATTTGCTCTTGCGGTTAAATCACGTGAGTAAAAAGTTGGCCTTTGGCATGAGTTCCATTATCTCTATAGGTTCAGACTGCTTTTAGTTCATATGGAATATTAAAAGCACCGGTGAAGCCGTTATTAATGAGATTTATACTTCAAACAAATGTTCATTTTCTCCTTTTAATTAAACGTAAGAGTACGAGGAACATGGTTTTATATTTTTTAAATACAATCGGATTAGCTCCAAATAACGGAGAATTATTTATCAAGGGATATTTGAGAACATGAGATGAACTTCAATTGATTTAATTTGAAACACACATTTAGAAATGTAAATACATTTGGTTTTGTAGCTATCTATATTAAATAAAAAAAATTAACTGAAAAATTGTGTAGCTCGATGAATGAAAATAAAATAGTTTTTTGTAGTGGTCGTATTTATTTAAATCAGACTATTTTTTCACTCTAACAACAATTTTTAAACGGTTTAGGTTTGGCGATGACAGTGAGGTGAGTGTTTGGATCCTGAGTGGATGTACTGTGTTCCTTTCCTAAATGATTTGCCACTCTCCCTTCTTGTAAATGCATTCACATTTCTTTAAATTTCTACCTTGCCTATTACTATCAAATTAGCATGATTAATATATGTAAAACCGCTTCGGTGGTTGCATGATTTAAGGCATTACTATCTCAATAGACTAGACTTCCAATGACAGGGAGTTCGTCTTTCGATCCCAGCCGGGTGTAATAAGGGTGGTTTTTCCCAAATAGCTTTCTACTCTCTCCACGCAAATGTGGGTACAGTACCTCTCTACATTCAAACCTTTCTCATTTCTAGCCCATTAGCTTAATTAGTACAGAGGTGTATAGTCAAAATAAGAATTAAGACGCGGTGATATAAAATATAGACATATATGGATATATATATGTATATATTTGTTAGATCTTTTAAGTGTGCAGTGAACTTATGGAAGTTTGTGGAACACTAGAACAATGTGTCTCTTTCGTACTGGAGTGGATCACCGAAGACGTGCGTAGATCGGAGCTCAAATTTTTGTTAGTTATAATAAGGTTTTTTTTATTCTTAAATGGTGTTTACCCACTCACTCATTAGGAAAGTTAGAGTACATTTCTTCTAAAATCATACTTTTATAATCCTTATCTCAAGAGCGTAACTTATGTGTGAGTATGTACTTGGTCGCGGTGTAAAAGAACACTTGCGTGAGAGGAATATTAAAAAGAAGTTATTATTTTACAATTCCAAATCTATCTCAAACAAGTTTCCTATATAAAATGTGAAACTGAGTTAGTAAATATATGTTTTATGACTGTTATACCAAAGTGTACGGAAGTGCATTAGATAGATTCTCCAGCAACGCCTTACACCTTTAACACTATATAATTCCAACCACATTTAACCTCCCCATTTAACTCAGTTCCAAAGAATGATAGTAATGTAAGAACCAAGAATAAAATTCGAAATCAAATCTTTTTATCATGGTCCTCAAAATTTGGGGGAGGGGATTAGGGTTTAGTAAAGAAAACAGGCTTTTTAATACTAATCACAGCCAAGTAGCCTATCATTTTAACGGCCTTTGTAAGTAGATTCAGCAAAAAAAAATTATTTTGATAAAACACAAAATTTATAAGTTTTCCTCATGTTTATTCCTTAATTTATCATAGTAGGTAGGTACCTACTAAAATAAACTTATTCTCTTACCTAATATTCACAAAAAGTATTGATATGATATATGGTATGGCTTCTCTGAGAAGGCCTATCACAGCTGGCCTGTTCAGCTCCTATATTCAGTCACTAGAGCGCTTGTACAGTCCTAGTGTGATGTTTGGAACGAGGAATATAAACTGGAATAATGTATAACGAATCCAATAATTCACTGCGAGTAGAAAATGGTTTTCCACTTCATATTAATATTTTTAATAACTATTTTCTAGAATAAAAATAAGAGAAAGAAACAAAAATTATATTAAAAATTGTGTGTGAGAGAGAGAAAGAGAGAGAGAGAGACCTGGCTCCAGTGGCCCTTAAGGACATCAAGATATCCTTAAATTATTCAGCCTCGAAAAGGAGTGGGATATAAAAGAGTCCCAAATTCAACTAGCTATGTCTTTACAAATAACTTGTCAATTCTTTCAAGTCTATCTAAGTGCGCTAATCTAATGTTAAGACTCTAGTTAAAGTTTTCATATACATTTTCAATATTTACTTAATTACCGATTGGCGCGCCTAGATAAACTTACGAGAAGGGACAAGTTATTTGAAAATACATTGCAAGTTTAATTATGCACTCTTTTAGATCTCACTCCTTTTCGAGGGTGAATAAATTAAGTATTTTTGTGGTCCAGAGCTTAGCACTTTTTTATACATAAAAAGATTTTGGTGGAGTTAAATTTACTTCAGGATGATAACTACTAACGAATTGGATAAGATATTAAAAATAATATTCATTAAAACTGTTATTAGTGCCACAAGTTTACATTGAAGTTTAGAGTACACTAAATATCACTTAGGAGATAACAGCAGTTTAATAGAGAAAAACATTTCTCTCTCTCTCTCTCTGTAAGCTGTTGCCAAATCTACTAGCTTTTAATTATTTCAGATGGTGGTGTGCACGGGTGAGTTTAAAGTAGGGGCACCATCGACGAGCCAGCGTTGCAAAAATTGCCTTATATTTAAGAGAAGACAGACCACAAAAAAACAAGATACCGTAATGACACCGCTGTTTCCCAATAGTAGCCATGCAGTTCATCTCAAGAGATGATATTCAGTGTAATAGATTCCGTCAGGCACACCATCAGAGTGCCAGTCCCACAGGTACCTGGTTGGTCATTCACTTCTACTAGCTCCCCTTTACCCTATTGACTGACACAAAAATATATTATATTCGGTATTTTGCGTTTTTTTCCCCCCCGCAAAGACATAAGTGTGTGTATATGTATACCTGCATCGTTTTATCGAACGAGGATCGTGTTTTATTCAGTGACCAAGAAACAATTTGAAGAGGGGAGAGGATGGGGGAAGTCTTAGGCGCACGCAAGAGATATGAATATTATATAGAACCATTCTACTCCAGTTTTGGTACTAATAATGCGTCAGAAACACAATACGGCTAAAAACCAAGAAACTCCTCCCCCACCTCCCCTATACAAGCGTGCCATTAACGTAGGACTATGGACCATATTATATACGCGACTCATTTTCAGGCGTGGAGTTTGGAGTGCTGAAGAATGAAGACATGTTTCTCTTTTGTTTGTTAAAAGAAATGTAGAAAAGGAGGGGGAGAGGGGTGGATGTCGATCAAACCTGTTTTGTGTATTGTAGCTTCAGTTATTTATGAGCTTAAAAACAAATTAACTCGCTCTCCAATTACCGCTTACAGCTTATATCTTTGTCAACCCAGCGCCTGACACCTTAATTCAGTCAACAGATCTTCTACCTCCCAAACCAAGAATCTCTGGTTTGTGCCCCAGTAATGATAGTAAATTTATAATTGATGAAATGTGTTTCCTTTTTAACATTGATTTATAGATTTAAATTATTTTATAATTCGTGTGCTGAGATAATCAGTCGGTCCATAAGGTAGCCACTAAAGAACTCAAATAAGAATATATATTAACCTGTTCAATTTATTCAAACTCTTGTGATGGTCTTGTGGTTAATGTGTGTATTTTTCCAAAAGAACATTGTACATGGAGACTGAGGGGTAAGTATTATATTAGAATCATACCAAAATTTAATCCCAGCCCTCCCCTATTACCAGAAATTAAAAATAAGTCGAAACTAACTCCTTTATCCGCGTGCCCACAGGTACAGGATTTACTAAAGTCGTTTAAGTAACTTTTTGAAATTTCTTCTTATTGAAATCCTACTATTGTATAATGCGCTCTTAGGAGACCGCCCCGTGGTATGTTATACATCTCTATAACAGACGTCTTATCATATAGCGGTTTTATTTATTCTTCATTATAAATCAGTGGAAATGAGACCAGTAAAACCCGCTTTGGTGGTCCAATGGTATAATTTATCAAGCTCGCAAGTCTGGTACTTTCCATGATGGGGAGATCGGAATTATAACACCGTTTGGATGTATCAAGAGTGGTTTTTTTCCTCTAAGTGTCTCTCCAATTTACTTGCATGTAAAGATGAGTGAAAAAGCCTCCAAAGTTAAATCTCCCTTTACCCTAAAGGCCGGAGTACAAGCACCAATTCTCCCACATGCTTTCTCGTAGGGAAGTCAGTGCATTTAATACAGAAAAAACATGTGGAAAAGACCATATCGATTACCCCATGAATATCCAAATGGTTGGATGTTTTCAAGAAGCACATAAGGAAAGTTGATGCGTCTAAAAGCAACTTGGGTCTTTCCAAGTAAACTTTAGTGCACATGCACCAGTTTATAGCCTCCCCAAGCACTAGTTTTCCAGCAGGTTGCTATCAATGTTGTCTATAAATGCAGCCATTGTTAAGGGTGTAGAGATTTACTTTTTCTAGGAGGATCTGCTATAGAATTTTCCTGTACCCTTAGGCGATAAAAGTTATTATACGTATATATACTCGCTCTGATGGCCACACGGTCTAAGGCGCTTCTCTCACAAAAGACTAGACTGCCGATGACGAGGAGATGGAGGTTCAAATCTCGGTCAGGTGTATTCCGAGGGTGTTTTGTTTAAAATTGTTTTCAACTCTCTATTCACGGGTGCACTTCCTCTAAATATAACCTTCATATTCCTTAAAACTATTAACGTAATTAGTACACAAACCTACAACCCGAACGGATAGTAGTAATATGTTGTACTAAAAGAAAGATATTATATGTGTATATGTTCCCACTGTCCCGAGCCTTTCTACTCCTTTGACCATTGTATTATTATTGCTAGTGGCTCTTTGTACATTAGTGACTTAATTTTTCTGAAACATGACTGATTTGCTTTGCTAAATTAGGGAGTTTTTAATATTGACCTTTATATAACTATGTCACGTTTTCTTCCTATCACACATCCTGTCGCTAACAAGCCAGGCAGTAAGACTCAACCTACCAATATACCTACTCTTGGATAAGATGATCGGGAGGTATCTATCTACCTGTAATAGGTACTGTTCCTACCTCCAGAAACTTCCCCACAAAGAAGGACATCTCAAGAATCACACGAGGAAATCAATGAGTGCAATGCGGCCTTAAAACACTTTGGTGTATTTATTACATATGCGTATTTCCCTAACCAATCAAATGAGTAGTAAAACGCAGAGCTAAAAGAAAAGTATGCCACTAACGGGCTGCAACATTGTACCTATACTATTTGTAGTGGATAAATATTAAAATATTCATATTAGGTCATTCTTATGCACTTGTATTCACACTAGGGATTAGGCCTGTCTCCAACGGGTGAAATTTTGAGTTATGATATCTCCCCCCTTTTTTATAGATTTTTCATAACAGAAGCTAACGTGACTTGTATTTACTACTAGAGTTGGCATTTGCCATTTCAAAGTACATTTGTATAAAAACCTAATATTTTTCTTCAAATTAAAAAGCAAAAAAATCGTTTATAAAATGAAGCAAAATACTTAAGATACATTTTTTATATAATCAAATGATAAAGTATACCTGCCTTGGTGGTCACGTGGTCTAATGGGCTACTCTCATGTTGGACTAGACTGCTGAGGGCGGGGAGATCAGGGTTCGACACCGGTCGGGTTCACCGAGGGGGTATCCCCTAAATGGTTTTCCACTCTCCTTCCACGCAAATGTGGGTGCACTTCCTTTCGATTAGACCTTCCTAATCCCAAAGCCATATGTTTATTTAATACATAGGAGTATAACCCGAACGGGTAGTAAGATGCGGTGCTAAAAAGAATATCTGTATTTGTCATTTTCTCTTGAAATAATAATTGTTCAAGAGCCAGCTGGCTACAAAAAGTGTTATCATGGGCCTCGGGTTGAAATCCCCCCCGCCTAAAACATTTTATCATAACTATCAATCTAAAAATAAGTTATAAAATATTAAATTTAAAAAACAATTTATCTGATCCCGTTCTCGCTATTGTTAAGTGAAGACTGCAGAAAAGTGCACTTGGATGCGACTACTAGTTGGAACGTACTCGTGCAGCTAATATCTTTGCCAAAGCGGTCACGTGGTGAGCTCAGAAGTAATTTATAAAATAGTTATTCGGCGGTTAGTAAACAGTTTTTATACTTGTGGCGTATCGACTGCGGACCACCAGAGCTCTCTGTTAAGACCCTGGGGAAAGTAAGGTCGTGTTTTGTGGTGAATAAAGAAGAGTGTTTGAAAGAGGAAAAGGCAGACAAGTAGAAATAATAATAAAAAAAAACTAAGGAGGGGTAGGATGATACACGGGTTAAGGTCACGCGAGACCGTAACAAAGACATGATCAGCAGTAACTCCATACACCTACCCCCTTCGGGAGGGTGTAAAGGGAGGGGGGGCAATTATCACGCCCCCTTTCTCAAGCTATTAATACAGTTGCCGGCACAAATAGCGTCGAGACGTCCAAAAGAAATGCCACCATGTAATTTTAGTTTTTTTTTTCGTACCCCGTCTTAGTAACCATCCTGGCTTTGAAATTTTTTTAATTACATTACTACCCATTTTGGTGGTAAAATTGTCAAAGCTGTCACACTCTCGCTATAAACTAGAATGCCGATGACAGGGATATAAGAGTTCAAATCTTGGTCAGGTTTATTGTGGTTTTCCACTCACCCACCATGCAAATATGGGTACATTTCACCTAATTTCACCTTAATCCATGAGACTCAATTATCCTAACAATATACCTATTGTGATGAGTACAAGGTATGCAACTCATCGTTATGTAACCTCCTTCAATCCCCAGTAGCCTCATCCCATTTTGGACCAAATATCTTCATAAGAAGCTTGTTTTTGAACACTCTAAATTTATTTTCGTCATGTAAGGTGAAAGATCATGTTTATCAAACATAAAGAATGAGTTTCAAATACCCTTAATATATTTTCTTCGTATAAGGTAAGAGGCCGCGTTTCACACCCATCGAGAATAACCGATACAATTTTTGTTTTGTATATTCTCTATTTTACATTCCTTGAAATCAGGCAAGATGTCAACAACTTACTGACCGAGTAATAGGAAAAAATTACAGTCGGGAAATATACGCTAATTTTTTTTGTCTAATAGCGTTATTACTAGTTGAAATCGTTTCTAAATAAATGATATGTTGCTTTAAATAAATTTTCGTCGGTTTCTACTGAAGCAATATTAGATTTATTTTGGCCAAAAAAACTAATTGAAAGTGCCCTTTAACTAGTGGTCCCTACATCCCAAGCTTAAATTCATTAAATTTCAACAACGCGTATGACTATTTCGCTAATGGTCATGGGATGAACTTAGTCATAAGGGAAAAATGTATTTATATGAAACTGAAGTTTCCACGTTCAAAGTGACTATTCGATGTCCCCATGGAGAAATGGGTGTTATCCCCAACGGTGGTCATATATACAGGGTGTCAGTATCATATAATATGGATTACAAGTATAATTAAAAAAATGCAACCGCATTAGTGTACCAGGCTCCAGTGATAGACCCAGTGCAGAAAGATAATTTTCAGTTCACCCTAACGATATTTGAGCTCGTTTTTAAATGGAAAACACCATATTTTTTGGCCCTGACATCTTAATCCACCTGAAAGCCTGTGTAGTGAGTCATTATAATAACAAGCTATTAGAACTTGATTATTGAAATTAACACAATATTGTTTTTAAATTAAGACTGGATTTATGTAATTAACATAAATTATTTAATGGTCTTTCTCGTAACAGAAACGATGATACTGGTCTATATAGAATCCAGATATAGAATGGCACAAAGTTGGTATGAGTTACCTTGTAAACCATACGTGGAAGAGCAACCATTATGATATTAATATATTTTATGTTTGTGCTAACTAAACATCTGTTTAATCCTACACCTGCTATAATAAATTCCACATCACGTAGCAAGGTCAGCCAGTGACTTAATACGGCACCTCACCAAAATCAACACACACATACAAGGAAAATTGAGAGCTAATATAAATTACTACCCTGCATTGGTGGTCACGTGGACTAAACGTTCTGGTCTCTCTTGTCAGTGATTGAGAAATCTTGCCTTCAGTCCCTTTGTTGCAATTAGTTGTTTTTATAAATTAATTTAAATATACCTTCACGCAAATGCGGGTACATACCATCTATGAATCTTTCTTCTTAGTACCTATACTAAATTGATGTAAATAAAATAATAGATTGGACGGGTAGTAAGATGGTTTGTACATGACAGAAAAACGACTTTTTTCCCTAGTACGAAACAAGTGGTATAATTATTCTTATTAAAATCTTTTATATTTACCTAATTCGGTTGTTAAGTGAACTAAGGTGTCAAACTCATAGTATACCTGACAGTCGATGACGGGTAGATCACGGTTCGAATCCCGGTTGGGTGTACTGAGGTTTTTTTCTTTAAATGGTTTTCTATTCTCCCCCCAAGCAAATACTAGTTTTCATTTTATAAATTACACCTACCTCATCACTAAATCATTTGCATGTGTATGATATTAAGGGGTAGCAAAATATATTTAAATAATTATCTACGCATATTTAAAACATCATCCTATTAATATTACAGCAAACATAGGGTTTTAAATAATAGATTATTTGTGTCATTTAATGGAAAGACCAGAGTGATCGAATGAAATTATTTTATCACAGCTTTTACTGTCAAATGAATTATTTTCATTTTCCAACTAATTGAACTAATGAATAATTTAATAAAATATATTAGTAAAGAAACTGAATTTTTGACATTAATGGTAATTTCAACAAAATCGATTAGGTTTCCTTGCTTAGTCTTAATATTTCAAAGGGATGTATTATTTAATTGGTAACAATAGCAAACTAAAAGTTTTATTGTGAGTGGGGAGTGAAGTTTTTTTCTAAAGGGGTTTGGGGGTAGCTTTAACCAATAAAGTAAAACGTGGAAAAAATAATATTTATTTAATATAAGAAGACACAATTTATCGATAGTATATTTTCGAGTATACTACGATAAAAGAGAATAATTTTTAACCTGATGTTTTAGACCTAGCATCATTCTTATCTTATAACACATCAGCGCATTTCAACAAGAAAGACATTAAACATTTTCCCTCGGTGCCCACTTCCCGCTGAACATGGGTTTAGGCAAGGTTTTGCAGCACTCTACGGAGCAATTTGACGCCAAGAAATTTCTCCCCTTTTCTTTCCCTGGCTTTTCTTTTTTCTTCCTTAAATGCCCTTCGCATCGACCAGGGCAACATTTGATGAAAAATTTACCTTGCTTAGTATATTTTTCACCAATAGAAATCCATATAAATGCGTAGGTGTAAAAAGAAGTTTATTTTAAATAAAGGTCAATTAATTTTTATTTAGTATTATTTAACGAATATATTATTAACTTAAAAAATATATTAGCATACAAATTACAAACTAACTAAACTAAATAACAATTTTAACTGCTACCCACTTCGGTGATGCAAAATACGAGATTACTGATGACCAGGAGATCAAGGTTCGAGTCTTGGTCGGGTGTATTGGGGTGGTTTAAAAAAAAAATTCCACTCTCCCCCCACCAAATTGCGGGCTCACTTCCTCTAAATTCAACCTTCCCAATTCTTAATCTATTAGCGTAATTAGTATTTAAGTGTATAATCCGAACGGGTAGTAAGTCATGGTGATATCTAAAGAAAACTTCTACAGAAAAATTGAGCAAAGAGAAATATCTTTGCCTACCAAAGAGCATTAGAATCAAATTCATTTTCAAAGACCTGAATTAAAACTTTTATAATTTATATAATCGTATATCTAAGAAATTATTGGTTTAATAAAAATGTAATATTTCAAATAAAATATTTTTATCTTTAGTTGCAAGCTACTATAACTTTACAATGAAAAGTTATTTTGCATCTCAAATAGTTACGGAGAAATTATGAAAATTGCAAAATTTCTCCATGTAAATTACCCTCAAAGTCATTTTTATGATAAAATGAGAATTTACATATTGTTTATAGTATAGTGTCTCGATATTGAGTTTAATCAAAATCGAGAAAGAAAATCTCGAGAAAATCGTTCTTCTCTCTTTTGTCCTTCAGTAAACTACCCTTAAATTTAGAGTTAGATGTCTAATTAAATAAAACATAGGGGGAATTTATGAAAATCCCAGGTACCACATTTTAGCCCAGTCGGTAAATTAGTTTTGGCTCTAGCCCGAGGTATAGACAGACAGACGGTATTGAGAAAACAACTTTTTCTTGTTTCAGGGGGGGTCATGAGACGTCGATATNGTCATGAAACGTCGATATTTATCAAAATCTCGAGTTCAATTATTTTAACGATCACAATACTTTCTCTTCTAGGTATTGAGAGAAAGTAGACTAAAACTAGAAAGTTCGATAAAACTGGAAACTTAGTATTAGCTATATTAATAAAATTAAGAGTTTTTGTATACATCGCAAGGAGAGGTCTGAAATTTAAAAATAAGTAGCCCCTGTGCACATGTGCATCTCGAATCAAGAAATTTTAAATTTACGTTTGATTATTTTTCAATTAAAACGTTTCCAGGGGTCGCCACGAAAATTTATTGCCTTGTTACCAAGGGCAACGCCCCGTACTTCTCCCTTAACTAAAACAAAATCGTTGAATAACTTAGTGGTAAAACTACCAACCTCATTTGTCACATAGTCTAGGACTGGGGTTGGCCGCCTTTATATATATGTGTGTTTGTGTGTGTGTTCCGATTGAATTTTTTAAATTTCTATAGTATTATCGTGTTCATCAATATTAGGTCTATTTGGCAAAGGAGCAATAAGATTCAACCATTAGAGTTCCACTTAAAATATCTTCGCGTACCACAAGCCGGCCACCCCCGTTAAGGTGAATGGCGTCACTCTCGTTAAAGACTAGATTTTTGGTGACATGGTTCTAATTAATACCTATGCGTAGTAACGAGACTTTTTATTTACTCTTAAATTGTGTATCCATATCTTTCAACGTAAATGTGGATACATTTCCCACAAAATATACCTTCCTCATTATATGAGGATAGCTAGGGCAGTTGGTAAGACGAGAGAAAAAATATTCATCAAACCATCGACACATATAATCAAAACTACGTTCTCTATTTTTTTTCTCTCATAATAAAATAACCTTAGCACCAGTTTCATAGTCAATCTTAGTACGCCTCAAGTGCGGCGTTACACTAAATGTAAGATGACTCCTACATAGACCAGAATGAAATGGGCAAGTTCATTTCCAAAACTGGCACATTACATTAGAGTTTAGGTAGGTGAAGTCTTGTATTTTTGTTTTGAACCACACTTTAGGCGCACTAAATCTGGCCCATAGTATTGTATACTACACTATTTATTCCAGATAAATCTTTCATGACTACTTATCGAACTTTCTTTTACCTCTTTTCTTTGTATCGGAAACAGCCCTCCACGTTGAAATCTGGACATCCAATCAAACACCATACTCTTTTACAACCAAGAAACTATGAAGTCTTAATATAAAATGTTTTGATGAGATTTTAATAAGAAGATTTCGATAATAAACCAGACGAGCTGCCTGCGCTCTATCGGGGTTGATTAAAATCAAGGATTTTTGGGTTTGTTACTAACCAACCGCAAATACAATGGGGTTTCTTATATTTTTAGCACTCAATCGATATCTTTAAATTTCCCCCGATTCCATTCCTTTTGGATTCTTGTAACTGAAAATTATGATTATATTTATAAATTCCCTCATAGCCAACCAATTTTGCATTAAAATAATAAAAAATAAACAGACCATAGTAAATTGTACCTTGGCAGAAAATGAGCTAATGTCATATTTACACGTTTCTGTAAAAATCCAAATTAAGTCTAAAAGATTTTGAATCATACATCTACCATCCAAACAATGTTTTTTCCAAGATTTAATTATTTTTTTCTTCTTGGAATGACATGTAGCTAATGTAGACGTATATTTAAGTTTTTATATGTCTTACACTCTTTTTTACATTGGCCCCCTTGAAAAATTAAACCAATGAGACATCGGCCCCTTTAACCAAGTGTATTTTGACTAAAACACATGATTGAAGCCAATACCATTAACATTCTATAATTAATATTCTATAGAATGTTACAGTTTTTTGTATAGGTAGAATAAAAGGACGAGGCATGCACATTATTTAGTGCTAAGAAACGGCAAATGTAACATTAAGAAGAGACACTAGCCATTTTTATTTTAAAATATTGAAGTTGGATATTGTTGTTATTTGGCCAATGTACACATAGTGGCCCGCTTAAAATTAAAACTTTAAGGTATAAGAATATTGTTTTGGGTCCAATGTCCACATTGGTCTTTTTTGTTTTAATGTACATATCACATTGGCCTTTTGAGAATGGGCCTAGCTTGGAATATAACATGGAAAGGACATTGCCCATTTTTCATATGATAGGGTCCATAATTTTGAGGTGACTGGTGGACACAACTCAAAACTCGATGATTCTGGACTTTGGCCCTTTTTGTTTTATTGCAGTTCTTATGTCCAGTTCTGTACCAATTTCAGCATTCTATCCAAAGGCTGGTATACAGATGTGAAGTAGTGTGGCCTTCATCTTAACCTCCCCCCTATCCCGTCTGTTCCCTAAACCGATCTGAACCTTGGTGGTTAAAAGTGGGGTGTGAAGAACACCACCTAAACATGCGAACCTTTCCTTCCTATTTGACCCACCCACTTCCTTTACCGAGTGAGCTCGCGAGGTCATAAATCAGTCACCGGCCACCGACACACGAGGCGCGATTGTTTTGTTCTGGTTAGCGCCACTACCCACCTACAGTAGGGTTTCGGCAAGACGAACCTTTTAGAAAATACAAACTTATTTTTTGCTCTAATAGATAAATATACACAAATTTATAAATAATATATATAAATATGTTTAGCATCGCGTTTTTTTTCTCCCCGATCTATTTGTCCCCTTATGTTCTAATTAATCTAATGTTTAAGGTATAAGGGAGGTTGTATTTATAGGAAGCGTACTGGCATTTGCGTGGAGCGACAGTGTAACAATTTTTTTTTTTAAAAAAAACCTCATTACACTCGATAAATATTCGAACCTCATTACCCCCGTTATTGGCAATATAGTCTAATGGCGAGAGAATAGCGCGGTGGACCACGCGTACACCAAAGTGGGTTTTACTATATTAATGGTGCTATTTTATAGGTATATATTGAGAATAACTATTAAAAGTGACAGCTGCAGATCACATGGTTTTACATATGATTTCGTGAAAATAGATTTAGTAACCTTTTTAGCTGTCAGATAATGTTATTCGTACGAAAATTAAACTTCTACACGCATATGCTCTTATTAATAAAGAGCCAAATGATTAATATATATATATATTAAAGTCTTAATTTATCTTTATGTTTTTAAAAGTTTTGGCGATTTTGTTGTGAGGAAATTTTTTGTTTCTTATTGCATACTGCGAAAAATTTATTATGTGTGGAAACTTGTCTTATTAGAGACACGCACTAACAACTAACAGCTGTTTCCATATTTTATGTTTTCAAAAAAAAGTATTTATATAAAAAAATATTTATATTGAATTTGATCTAAGAATGAAAATGCCTTTTTTTTTTTTACCGAACATGGTTATTCAATTCAAATCAGACCCAAATGAAAATTCTTGATAATTTTGTCAAAAATAATTTATTCTTTGCACAAAAGAAAAACTGACAGCTTGTCAAATATGAATATTTTCTTTACAATTCATTAATTATTTTTACTAATACCCTTTAATGTATGTACTATTATGGAAATGTTGAACAAATAAACATAACTCAACGCTGGTCAAAATTATTTCATTAGTTCTACATCTGACCGCTGGAAGGCACTAAGTACGACAGTGGTGTGCTTTATGTCGCCAGTTATGGTACAATTTGCATCCCTCCTCCACCTAATCTAAAAGAAGATAAGAATACTTATTACTTAGCCATGAAAAGGGGATTAGGGGAAGATTAAGTTATTTTATTTATTATTTATTTGATGTATTTAAGGTGCACTTTCTGAACCGACTTATTATATCGACAAACGAGAATTTTATGAGCGAGAGCAAAAGCGCCTAACAATGTTGTCTGTAAAGGTATTTTCACAAACCTTCCAGGGTTCTCTTACATGCTACAATAGACACGTGACCAATGACATTATTTCCGCTAAAAAGGAAGTTTTACTACGGATTTTTAACGCTCCAAAGAAATCCGTCAACCCCGACTGGGTTTGAATCCGCGATCATCGTGTCCTGAGGCGATCTCTTTACCTCAAGTTTGCTGAACTGGAAAAGGATGATTAGACCTTCTCGAGGTCAACTCAAAGTCAAAAATATCTTCCCGTATCGAAAAACTGTCCTATCTGTCATTAAATAACGGTGCATTCAATGATTCAAACCAAACGATATTCTTTTTACTAGGTTTCTACAGTTCTAAAAGACACAGTTATTCAATAGTTGTATGGATTGCAACTATTAGGTTAATTTAGTGTGATCCTAGCAGTGAGATAATTATTTATTAATTAAGATACGTCAGTTTTATTATCTGGGATAGCTACTTCTAATGTATAGATAATTTCAACGCTAATACTATAAAAAAACTTGTTTTATTTTTATTATTATTAAAGTCAAGTTTTAAAATGGAGAAAAATACTCCTAATGGATCTTTGTGGTATATAAATATATTCCTGAATTTAAGTGGGTCATAAGCCATTCAAGTTTGGGAGCCACTGATATAAAATAGGTTAGATAACTAAAACATATGACGTGAAGAGTTTTTTTCAGTGCCAGCTAATATTATATATATTATATCGAAATTAAGATTGTGTCGAGATCGTATGTATATAGACCTGTTTGCTGGATATTGAATTTATCTTTATATGTCCCTGTCTCTCTCCAGGCTAAAACTTATGCATTTTCTTATAAATCACTCGTTTTAACTATTAAATAAGAGTAGAATTCAAGAACCTTTAAATGATATAAATAAGCGTAGCGTCTCAATAAAGCTAAGCAAAATCTATGTGTATGTATTTTTGTGGTAATAAAAATAATCTGATAAAACTACGGGTATTTATTTAGCCATGAAATTATAGACGCTAGTTTAGTCTTGGGAAATAGCTAGTAAATTAGCTTGGTACACGTGATCTTAAAATTTAAAGAAAGAAAGGTATTACAACAAATTCTTCTATGCCAAAGTTTGAATGTAAGTAATATTTCTCGTAATTTTGTATTAAAATTCTTATTATAATGAAACATAGTATATTCGGTACAAGAATTATAGCCGGGATGGCGTACAGCTAGCAATTTTTCCTCTCCGTCCTCGCTTAAGTATAGACCCAACTAACTTTGCTTGGTACTTTTGATGAAGGTTCTGGTTGTGAATCCAAGATGTAGAGATTAGGGTCGCAGTAGCTTCCTACAATATTGTGGGCGTTAAAAAAGTCTGCGATGATTTATTGAACTTGAACTGCACATAAAACTAAAGGGCTTTTTTTTTATCATAATAAACATTTGCATCTCTTTATATAATCTACCTTAACTTCCTATATTCAAACTAAGAAATAGCCTCTAGTTCTGTGAACAGTAGTCCTCGCTCTATTCAAGTTATAATCGTTTCTTTAGTCTTAAGATTTATCTTTGGATATAAAATTAAAATATTTCATATAATTTATTCTAGATTTTTAAGTTGATATTTTCCCTTGGTGCTCAAGCTAAGACAAAAACAAATTAATACTATATTCGACAGTAGGCTACACTTCATTCATAATTAGTAATCGCTAAACATGCAGTTTAAGATGGTAGCCTCACAATATATTTCACAATTGATACATATACGTCCTAGATACTTGATAGATTGTTTAGAACTAAAAATTCAAAACCTTTAAAGTTATCTATTAAACAAACAACCTTTTGAAATGTCACCATGATGAAAAAGAATAACCAGTTTGAAAAACCATGTGCCTAAATACGTTGTTTGGACTAAGCTACCAAACAAATTTCTCTAAAACAAGTCCAATTATTTTACAGATATCTCTGAGAAAAAAATCCGAACAAATGAAATTCCAAATGGTCAAGTTAAAATAGAACCTCGCTTCGCTCAGCAAATTAAATAAATCATGTTTCTCTGTATATCACATACACAGCCCAACCTTAACTATTCTTTACACCTTGGAATAATCCAAGCAAAAAGAAAAATCATTCTCCTTTCATAGGAGGCTACCAGAGTTGATGACTCAAGGTAAATTTAAAATTACAACTTTTTTTTTAAGAAAGAAGGGGGGAGTAAAAAAGATAGGGGGTTGACTAAGAGTATCTACAATGCTGCTGTAGTACATAACATTATGCAAATTGCTAATAGCATGGGTATGCTCTCGTGCTGTCCTCCCCCCCCCCCCCCCCCCCCCCCCNCCCCCCCCCCCCCCCCACACGCTTTTACTTTCCGTAGAGTCACGTGGTCCCGAATTTAAGGGGAAATATGAAAGGGCAGCCTTCCGCTATTTTCTTAGATTATTTTTAACCTTTTTTTTAAAGGAAAAGAACGAGGAAATTCTAATATATTCTAAAATATAATATAAAGGTTGCGACATGTAAAATTTTTTCAGTGGCTAAGTGTTTTAGATCACTTTTATTCTCCATGGAAGGGTTAGATGCATGGTTAAACTCTGTTCTCCAAACCCATCCGAAAGGCTACATAAGCTGCCGACGCAAAAGTGAACTTGATATAACAATTTAAGTGTAGATTTTGATATAAAATTGAAAACAGTACTCCCGTCTCCCGTGTGAGATTCAAAACTATATCTCCCGGTTACCTGAAATTAGGTATAATTCACACCTTATACCTTTTACCGCGTGAACAAAGGTGTACGTAAAAAAAAATTCATAGCGCAATAATATTACAAATTATTATTATTATTTAGCACTGCGTCTTACTACCCGTTCGGGTTATACGCTTAAGTACTAATTACGTTAATGGTTTAGTAATAGGGAGCTTTGAATTTAGAGGAAGTGAACCTGCATTTGAGTGGAGGGAGAGTGGAAAATCATTTAATAATAAAACCATTAGTTCACCCGACCGAGATTCTAACCTCAATCTTCCCGTCCTTGGCAATCTAGCTCAGCATGATACCAGCGCGTTAGCTAACTACGTGACCGAGGCGGGTAGTATTACAAAGTTACACTGCTATATCCTAAGAAGAGGATGTGTGGAAAGTGAGAAAATGTGTTTTTTTAGTTCTTATAGCAAAACATTCATTAGAGAAAAATAACAAATATTGCTTCAATAAAAATAAAGTTTAATTTTCTTCCCAGAGTGACCATAAAAGTTCTTGTATGTCTGTTAAGGGCGTCCCGGAACTTAATGACAACTTTTTCTTCTCATTTAAAATATTTCTCATCTAATGCCGCTATGCTGATGAAAGATATTCAAGAACGGGTGATATCACCGTGTAGATAAAATTAAAATATTTTGTAACTAGTCAATATTTTATTTATTTTAGCCAAATAAATGTTTTGCTACGAAACGTGCAGAAACATTGGCTTTAGCTCGTGTATCCTGCATCCCCACATTAATTAGATCCTTTGAAATTAATTTGTTTAAAAGATTTTACTATTTTTATTGGAAACCAAATAATCACATTTCTGGTGTTATCTATTTAATGTTGTTAGTAAATTTTTGTAGCCCAAGCTCGTGGCTAATTGCACTTCTGTTAACATTTATTCTAAGGTTACCAGCCTGAAGGTTAATTTGATGTGATTACTATCCATCCGGAGCTGGGCATGCACTCAACCCTTCAGCTGGTTAGTGCTGCCTACACCTTCTGGTACAGGTCCCCTGTACTAGGGTGGTTCAGAAAGTGTGGTGATTCCCCGTTGCGTTTTAGACTGAATTTATAAAATAGCGTGTGAAAGTGCCTAACAATTTTTCCGAGAAAGGCATTTTCACATACATTCTATGTTCTCTTACGTGCCATAATCGACATGGGACTGAATGCTTTAATTCCCCTCCGAAAGAAGTAGTGCTACAGATTTTTATCGCTCAAGAAAAATCCATCAACCTCAGCTGGGTTTTAACCCACAAACATCGTGCTCTGAGGCAAGCCCTTTACCTTATTACCACCAAGGTCGACTGCTAACATTAAGGGCCAGTTTCATAGTCAGATTTAATACGCCTAAAGTGGGGCGCTATACTAAATACAAGACGTCACCTACCTGAAATTGAATGGAATGGGCCAGTTTCATATGCGAAACTGGCCCATTCCATTTTGGTCTAGGTAGGTGTCGTCCTGTATTTAGTATCGACTCGCACTTTAGGCTCACTAAGTCTGACTATGAAACTGGCCCTTAGAGCACATGACTGCCGATTGACTTATATTGAGTACAAGATTACGCTAGAACCAAATAGGTATTTATATTAATAGGAGAGCTTTAGTGTTATTATGCAGGTACTATATGATTTATAAAAAGAGAGAGCTTCGGATCACATGAATAGAGGTATGGATGTATTAAAGTTTTTTTCAATAACTCTTGTGACTGTCAGATACTGTACTTTCAACATTATTAAAATTATAGTAGAACTTCAGGGTCAGCTAAGGGCGTAGAAAGTTTGGGTCCATGGAATCCATGAAAAGGTGTATTTATAAAAACATTGATTAGCTAAAGGTATAGAAATTTTTATCTAGCCAATCCCATGCCCTCTAGAAAAACTAATTGTCTACTTCCTTGGGGTCAGCTGTGTAATGGTATGTCAGACGTTGGATTACCCATGAACGAAAGGTAAGGTTTATTTTTCAATCTAACTTACCAAAAACCGTCTAAAGCGTCCCGCTATTGAATGGACTGCCGATGACTGCCGAATAGAGGTCAGTCTTACAGCAGTTTTTTTTCCCCCAAAAGGTTTTTCCAAGCCCCTAAACACCAAATGCATATACACTTCATATAAACTTGACCTTTCTCACCTCCTAGCACATAAGTGTAATAATTACATAGGTGTATAACCCAAACGGGTAGTAAGACGCAGTGCTGAAAAATGAAAAATAAATATATTAGTAAATTGATAAGAGACTGTCCATTAACGACGTCACGCTTATTTTAGGATTTTTTAAACCCCCTATTTACCTTTGTCACAATTTTGATAACCCCCCTCTTTTCTAATATTACGTCAATATATAAAACCCTCTCCCCTCATTTAAATAGTATTCTTATTTATTGGGAGACCTGTACAACCCTGTTATTGAAACGTCTTAACCAAGCTCGATGACCGAAGGCTATTAGTCGATCGATGTTTCGTTTATACGTGTACGCAGTCTGGTTGATTTCAAAATAAATACTTCACACCAAGCACTAATCCTCAACCTTTTCCCTAACATGTGTACATAGGTTATTAAAATACCATATGTCAATTTATGTGATAATATGTAACTTTTTATGGATGGCAAAAAGTCTATGAAATAATATTAATCAAAATATTAAATGGTATCAAAGTAAAATACAAAAATTAATAAACATATATATAGTTCTTCTTTCCTTCAACAAGAATCCTATTAAACAGACAACACTTTTAGCCTTGCAATAGTAAATGCGTTCGTAGTGTTGCAGATTTTAGTTGTCCAATTTTATTTTTTAAAGCTTGTGAATTCCTTAAAAAAAAAAAACTTTTGTAGCAATCCATCAAAAAGTTTCATAAAATACACATATATTTTCTCCTCTCCTTTGAATATTTGTGGATCTAAAAAAAAAAAAAAACCTAAAACATGCTAAGCCTGCTTTTATTCCAATCTTCTCAAAATCTTTTGATCATGGTACCTTCACTTTATTTCCACCCTGGATCAACTTGGCTCTCACAAGCAATCTGCCCTCAGGAATATAGAGTCCACCCCTAACCACTTCTACGAACCTACCCCTTACTCCCATCTACGCCTTCCTTCAAACGCGTTGATTCTGTTGGACGGAAATCACACAAAGGTCGGCCGACAAACGAATTGAAGTTTCTATCAACGATTTCATCCTGTAAATTTGTTCAAATAAATCTAGAAAGCAGTGACAATAATTGATGTGTATCTAGAAAATTGGTTTCTCCACTCCATGTACGATATTTTGGTTTATTATCACCAGGGACTAAAATTCATGAGTGAACCCTAAGCTTTTCATCATCTATATTTTTAGTTTTATCTAATAATCTAGTGATTGAGCTCGTTTATATATGAATTCTCCAGCAGTTTAAGACCAGGGTGGGTCAGTTGAACATTTTAGTCACTCAAGGACATTAAATAATTTAAGTTGTTGACCTCACTATAATTTTAATTTGTGTCACTATTGTGTAATTATTATTAATTAAATAGCTAAGCTATTATATTTGTTTATTATGGCCATGGACAGATCTAAATATCATATGGCATGGGAATCGATTCCGGGACCGTTCATGTAGTAAGCCAATGTTCCTTGTTTCGATTCCCGTACCCAGGTATCATTTTTTAATTTAAATAATATAATTTAATTAATCGTGTTAAAGAATTACTATTTTTTTAATGAATTTTAAAACTATGAAAGAATGTTTAATGTAGCAGAAAACCTTTTTATACATATATACTTACTGAAATACTAGTCAAATAATAAGGTAGCGTAAAATAATCCAACTGGTTGATTTTATTTTTAACACAATCTCTTAAAACCTTTTCAGGTCATACACATATGTACTAATTACGTATAGGAATGATAAAGGTAATTGATTAGTGTGCCCACATTTGCGTGGAAGGGGAGTGGGAAAGCGTCTAGAGAGAATCACCCTTAGTGACACCTGAATAGGAATCCTTGTCATCAGTGGTCTTGTATATTGCAAGAGAGACGCTTTAGACCGTATGACCACCATAGCAGGTAGCTGGTTACTGAAATTATGTTAAGTGTAATATGCTAACATTATAACATTCTTAGCTAAATTAATTTTTATTAGTTAATTAGCTCACTGTAGGCTGTTGATTATTAAGTAGGCGTGCATTTATATGAAGAGATTATTTCTCCAAAAAGTAATCAAAATATTAATTATTAATGGACAAAAATATCAAAACTCTAACAAAAATTAAACCTCTGCAAAATCTTCGGAGGCAGTTTATGATTACATTAATTGATCACTATAAACCATTTTATTTATTTGTACCACTGAGTATTAATGTCCTTTTTTTGTATCTTATAGCTAAACAATAGATTGTAGTGACGTATACTCCTAAGAAACTTTGTTCTTTAAATGATTACGTATTTATTTTTAAAATGTACAATTATCTTCATTACTTGAGATGAAAGTTAACTAAAAGAAAAATATATATTTTAGATATATCAAAGAGTTTAAGCACAAACATTTTAACACCACATCTTACTACCCGTTCAGTCTATACGCCTGTAAAGTTTCTTTTCCTTTCTTACTTCACTAACTAAAAAGGACTAACTAACATTGACTATTTTCATAAGGCACCCGATAAAAGAGGTCACGTGTTTTGGCAGTTTTTAGATAAAAACATTTTTTTCGTCACGATAAATAAAATGTAGATTCAGTACAGAGTTTAGTTTTATTCACATATTGACCTCAAAAGTTGTGTAATATCAGTCAAGGGAGTTCTGGAATTTAATAACAATTCTTTCTCTTTATTTAAAAAGCTTGTAATATAATGCCGCTATGCTCATGACTGATATTCAAGAACTTTTGATATCAACTTGTGAAGAAAATTAAATTGTGGGTTTTTACTGGAGATATTTTTTATTTCTGGCAAAAAACAATGATTTGCTATTAAAACAAAAAGCACTGCCCTTTTTTAAGGGTCTAACTCACCACCAACACGTGGTTTTCAATATCTAATAAATTTGTCTAGTGTTTTATAATAAACTAATAAAACTTATAATATATATTTGGAACGATAATTAAAAGACTATAATGCAAATATAAGGTTTAAATTTAAAGGAAATACCATTAATTCAGTTTAAATAAAGGGGGAATTTATTTGTATGCCGTTTAATACAAAGTTATGATTTTAGTTTATAGATTATATCTATTGTAAATTATGTTTAGTTAAATTTAAAGTGAAAATGAAGATGGTCATATAAAACTCACTTGTAACAATACCTTACTTAAGGATTAGAACAAAATTACATGCGTTAATGAATCCAAGTAATTATCAAATTGCTGTTTTTTACTACTCCACAAAAGTAATTAATCAGACTTACACATTTCTTCGTAGAGAAACTTGAAATTCAAACCAGTACTTAAAAGCCGTAATTCCCAGAAGTAGTTAGACAAGCTAAATCCAGGGTCAGGTCATTTGTCAAGGTGGGTGGTAAGACTACGGGTGCGGTCAGCCAGCCATTGACCGACCCTTCTTGCACCCACAAGACATCGAGTAATGTATGGACGATGGCTGAGGGAGTTTAGAGAGAATTCTACAGTCGTTACGTGCCTGTATATACAGATTAATGTTTGGCAGGGCTGGACGCAGGGCTAGAGTACTGCACCTTCACTTATATTGCTTGAAACAACACTTCTATAGCGTTTGCTATTTGAAATAGTGTGATACAAGGAGATTGTGATGGATTCTGAACTATGAGGCCAAAGCCTAATCTCTACACATATAAATATCGCCATATCTAGAAGCGAGGACTGCTGAATCCCGTTACTCAAGGAATATTCTAGAAGCTAAGACTCCATAGATATACTTTTAGGCAAGTGAAGACTTCGTCATTAGTTGGTAGTCGCTGAGCTGTACGGGCATTAGTCAATCGTAAGAATACATATTTTCATTAAAATAACAAACTTTATTGGGACTTCATTCTAGGACTCTTAGAATATGTCAAGTCCCAATCAAAATTAGGTGATTTTAGTGAAAATATGTATTCTTTTGATAAATATAAATCTTAATTGGGACTTGAAATATTCCTCACCGGGAAAAATATAGAATCAATCATGATCCAAACACTCTAGTCAGTACAATTCCCTATAAAGGGAATCAGCAGCATAGTACGACATATGATGCGAATCGCAATTGTTCGAACTCATAACAATAATATTAAACTAATCAATCACATTTATGTCTCATAATTAAAATCTGCAATGATTGAACCCATAATAAAAATATATACCGTAATAAACTACATTGTTACCATAGTGTCACCCGAACGTTGTGTCATTATAATATCATCACTACCTGCTCTAAGGGAAATTGACAGCATCTATGTCAGAGTGTTGACACTATGTTTGCAATATTGGAATATATTATGTTTTGACTCCTTTTCTGAAATACTATTTAATATTTTATTTTTATAACTTTTCAAACAGAAGTGTTGAGTCTCTCTGATTTTGTAAGTAAAGGTTTATTTTTACTTACTCTATGGCGTTTGGAGCTTAAAAGTTCACTACCACGTTTTAAAAAGTACGCCACCAATCCCTATCTTGAGATAGATCTATCCAGTCCACCTCATTACACCTCATCTCTATCTTGAGCTAGTTCTATCCAGTCCACCTCATAACACCTCATCTCTATCTTGAGCTAGTTCTACCCAGTTAACCTCATTACACCTCATCTCTATCTTGAGCTAGTTCTATCCAGTTAACCTCATTACACCTCATCTCTATCTTGAGCTAGTTCTATCCAGTCCACCTCATTACACCTCATCTCTATCTTGAGCTATTTCTATTTAGTCCACCTCATTACACCTCATCTCACTCATGACCATTCTAATGTTATCTCCCTATCTGCTTCTAGGTCTTCCCAATGGTCTCTTCTCATTGGGTTTTGCCAGTCAAAATCATGAATGAGCACGGTCCTTGATTCTCCCATTCGTGTTGCTTGTACTGCCCACCGTCATCTAAGAGACTATTTTTCTAGCAAAGTCTTGAAATTAGTACATAGTATGTAACTCATCATCATGCAACCTCTTCCCCACCACACTATCCTGATCCCTTTTCTTTAACACCTTTTCGAACACCCTAAATTTGTTTTCGTCATATTGTAATGTATAAGACAATATTTCACACACATAAAAAATAACCAATTAAAGGATTATTTTGTAAATTCTGAGTTTAACATTCCTTAAAAACGGGTGAATTGTTAACAACTTACTGACCGAGTAATAGCATGTATTTCCAGACTGTAACCTTTTATTTACCTTATTTTCATTCTAATGTCGATATTGCTAGTTAAAATTGTTACTAAATTTTGTAAATCATTAGATATTACTTATCTTTTTAAATAATTAAAGTATCGTCCTCAATATTTATTATTTGTGTGATCATATAGATACGCTATTGTTACTTTCATTCCTCGATATCATCACGTGACAGCAAAATATAAACAGTCAATACTAAGTCCAGCAGTGTTCATCATCGTTTAAAAGATTTTGATTCCAAAACTAAGTTAATATTTAATATTTAATGTTAACTGAAAATTGAAAAATGACACCTGGACACGGGAATCGAACCCGGGACCTTTGGCTTAGTACGCCAATGCTCTAACCACTGAGCATTTTTAAATTTTCAGAATATGATATCTAGTTTGTGTAATTCCCACTAATAGCATAAATAATAGCTTTGGCTATTTAATTCTCAATATTTAACGTTAAGCCTATAAAAAAGTGTTTTAGTAAAAAGGTGGATCTTCTGAGCCTTTGTTTTAGTGAACAAAATTTAAAGTGCAAAAGTTCGTTAATCAAGATAAAACCAATGGATCCCAAATAAAAAAAATTTAAATGTCAAAAGTAATTCAAAGCTCGTTTGTACAGTACACCATTATTATCCTTTTATATATTTGGCTCGTCATAACAACATCGTTGAATATCTCACTAACTTACTCATATTATCTGCTTATAACAATTGGCCAGGCATGCTTCAACCATGAACCAAGTTCATACCGCCTCTCCCGCTCTGCTTCATCAACTTCCTTCTCTAGTTTCCTTCTTATACTTATTTCACGCCCCCTCTCCTCTTCTTTATGATAGTTACATGAGCTGAACGCAATTACTTGAAATGAGCTGGGCTTATAATACTCCACTACAAGGTAATTGAATCGCAAACCATTAACCCCCTCCATAAACCTCTCCTCTTTGACAATGGGGGTTTGTAACTTGATTAATCGTGTGCATTGGTAATGTTACACCTGAACTTTCTACTTTGCAAGTTTGTTTACTTACATTCTATTAGAGCAGAATGTTGGTATAAAAAAATATACTTAGATTTAATAATAAGGGGAATGAACATTCCAATTGGCTGATTGGTTGAAAATAATTAAAATAGTTCTTGAGAACTGTGGTTTTATCCTACGTAATGATTTACTCCCCCCCCCCCACACACCCACTCCCCACACCACCACCATGTCACTTTAGGTTCGTTTTACAAGACATAAACTAGATATTTATGGGGCGGCTAGTTTTGGGTGAATAGTGCATTACGATTTTCATTTATTGACAGCTGAAAAGATAGATCGTCGAGACATATGAATTTGTACTGCACAAACTTATGCTTGTTTAACCATAACTATCCATGATCTTTATTAATAAGTTAGCATATATTAACTTGCAATGCTTAGTAGGGCCAAATAACCAAATTATAGTAACATATAAATTGATTAAGAATATTTATTACAGGTTACACTGATTTTATGTACGGAAACTAGGTCACTTATTGACAGAGACAACTGCGTCCTTTAACCAACATTTAAAAACTGGGCAGAGCTGTTTCTTTACAATCATGATAAAAAGATTATATCGGAACACTCTCGAAACTTATGACTCCCACTTATCAATTATACACTAATCAAAGCCTTTGCTCGACCTATAGTGTAAATGACCCGGTCTCTTGGAGCACCTCTTCCGGTTTGTGAGAGTAGCTGGTCTTCGCCGCCAACAAAGAGCGAGCTATTGCCTAACTTAAGCTCAGCCTTCAACAAAATTGTGACACTTTTGTCTCCCCTTCCCCTTCTTGTGAGCTGCACCCACATTTGTCTCCAAAAGTCAACCTACATATTTACAATGCTAATAGTTATTAGAAAAAAAAAACATTACCATGAATTTAATGTTTAAATCTTCATCTGCCACTTTTGATAAATAATATCAATGCCAATAAAATACCTCTAATAATATAGTAAAATGTGTCAAAGTTAACCATAAAAAAATGCGTTTTGTATTTTTTTAAAGATCCTTTCTATGAAATTTGCCCTATAGGATTGGCTATAAGTCATTATGCTGATAACAATCCTTTATTTATATACTACCCTCCAAGTGCCCAGATTTTATTCAGACCGACACGAAGACTAAGATATTTCAATCAGACCGAGACTTTAGACAAATAAAGCATCATTATAATGTTGGCAACCTTGGGATTCTAACATAATCCCTCTGTACCTTGCTACGATGCAAACGTATTAGGAGGATAAATTGACAAAGTATAACTAGCTTCTATGTTTTGTTCTAGTTATCTGTTCTGGTTATCTATAAGATATTAATCTTGTGAAGCCGGAAAGCTCACCATATCCAAGGACATCCTAAACGCTAGAGCTTGACCCTACGAGGTGAAACCACGATATAGAGATCTATCTATACAGTCTCCTCTCATTGATTATAGCCGACTTTCCCCGCTCTTTTTATCTTAGAGAATGATTTCTTTTCGACTAGGGTGAAGCCCCAATCCTAATATAATCAAGACAATCAATTGACTATCGAGAATCCACTGATTAATAAGTGTAGGCTAGCTTATCCAGATACTATCATCATCTATTTGTCTCATGTTGGTCAGTAATCGACAGAATATTATGTAGTATTGTCGGCAGGATAATAATCCAATATTGCTTGACTTCCAAGGTATTTAAAAGCGTGGATTAAGATCTCGCCAGGATTAGCTTTAAATAACATGCTCCTATATAATGTTAAAAAGCATTTTTGTCGCATGTACTAACGCGCTACTCTCGAAGTAGGCTAGAGTGCCGATGGAGAATGAAGTTAGAGTCTCAGCCGGGTGTACTAAAGGCGGTTTTACCAGCTTGTTCTCCACTCTCCCTCCACTTTTATGTGGAGTACACCTCCTTAAATATAACCTTCATAATCCCTAAAACCATTATCTTAATTAGTAAATAAGAGTATAGCCCAATTCAGTAGTAAGACGTGGTGCATTTTTTTTTAAAAAAACCACAAGAATATTTTAAAAATAGGATGTGAAAATCCAAATTTATGTTCAACAAATTTAAACACACAGCTTGTCAAGAAAGTAAATAAACTATTTTTTGTGTGAAATACGTCCTATAATCCATCTACGTTATGTGGATATTTAAATAACCAATACAGGAAAGGAAACACCATACTAGTAAATAAATGTACCCAGATTAGTAGAGAGGTAGGGTGTAAAATCATTTATTAAAAATACCACTCATTTCTGATGAAATTCAAACCCGTGATTTTCCAAACAATGTGTGGCCAGATAATGAGTGATGCCTTTGCCAACTGTTTTACGTTGGCTGAATTAGAAAAAAAAAAGCCTCCGTAGAAAGATGTTGATAACCCTTATACTCTTATGATGAAAAAAGAAAGATTTAAACTTCCTTAAAGAAGCAACTCTTTTTAATTAGGTCACAAATATTGGACATTAACGCCCATTTTATATGCGTCGTCTTTCCTCGGAGAGGAATCCACGACAAATGAACACCTGAAACTTTGTAGCGCGACAAAACAAGGCATTCGTGCGACGGGACTCATACATGAGCAGACCTTCACAACTTCCGATGGTCCCCTATTAGTTTCTCTAT
This sequence comes from Timema genevievae, assembly GCA_902155825.1. Taxonomy (NCBI): domain Eukaryota; kingdom Metazoa; phylum Arthropoda; class Insecta; order Phasmatodea; family Timematidae; genus Timema; species Timema genevievae. The sequence continues at coordinate 511,147 of CABFWO010000022.1, forward strand.
GTCCCTCTCTTTATCCTGAGACCACTTAATCTCACATCGACGCAAGTAAAGCAGTTGGAAATTCCAATCATACTTTCATAAGGGCCTACTCATCTGACAGATAGAAAAGTTTATATTTCTACTTTCAAGTGTTCTTACGTCAGGTCATGTGGTCCGCATCAGACAATTTTGATAAATAATATCTAAGCCATCAGCTTTGATGGCCGCGAGGTTTATGGCGTCACAATCATGCTAAAATAGACTGTCGATGGCAGGGAGATCGTGGTTCGAATGCCGGTGGGGTGTGTTGAGGGAGGTTTTTTTTCCAAAATGGTCTTCGACTCTCTTTCTACGCAAATTAGGGTACATCATCTCTAGTGTCGTGATCAGTACATATGTGTATTACCTTATCAGATAGTAAGATAAGGCGAGAAAAAAATTTAAAATCCTATAAAATATTAAATTGCTATTATTGCTTACTGCAAAAAAATAAAAACAAGGCTACTGGGATATCAGAGGTAAATGGGGGAATGTTTCCTCAGAGATATTACCCAGTGTAGTCAGATTTTAGATAGACTAGATTACTACCAATGGTGACGATAATGGTGATCATAATATGTTCGCTAGGTGTATTGAATGTCGTTTCACCAAAACTTTGTCTACGCTAAGTTCGGTACAATTCTTCAAATTTACACTCCTCTTGGTTTTTCCTTATATTAATACTTTAAATAAGCCCCATTATAAAGCGTATGTACTAAAAAATCAATTGTGTGTTTATTTTAAAGTTTCATAAATGCAAACTATCTTTGCTGATAAACATAACAACCCGATAAAAGAAACTATTATTTCTACACAATAATGATTAGTCATGGTGACACTGAGTATTCAAATTTCAACCTTTTGTGCAGATAATCATAGAAACTCAAAATTTAGGTGTTGCCTCTCTTGACGTGGAAACAGCAACTGATGATAAACAAACACTGATAATCTAAATCACAATATATAATTTAGCAATGCGGACATTGTAATCTCAATGGTATAAAACATAAGCCCATGTTGCTCCAATCTTCCAACCTAAAAATAATTATCTCCCAGTTTTAAACAAACCGTTCTTTTATCCCCTACTACATGTATATGTAAATTGCACGGGAACATATGTTTTCTGGTATTAAATACCAATCATCCTGTTTTAATTATTCAGGAATTAGTTATTCCGTTAAACATGCATGAACATTTGGGTCGAGTTTTCAACTTTATATGACAGCTGCTTCGTGGGTACAGGAGTTGCGTGGTTATCAGCGTTTATATTAGTTAAACTTGTATGTAAAATTAATTAAATAGTTATGGAATTTGCGAGCTCTGTGAATTAATGAAAATTCCTTCAAATAGGGTAGTCATAAACACATTTACCCTAACTAATATGGTTATTAAGGCGACTAATATTTTGTAGGACAAATATATTTATAAAACCTAACCCAATTAATTTAGTGGGTACTTAGTCTCGTGATCTACACACTTACAACCACGCGATGATTAAAAGAGAAAAAAAAATCCCTCCTCCACCTCTTTTCTTCCTTTAATAGAGATATGTAAGCAACAACTTTGTCACAAGTCTATTTTTTTTACAATTATGATTTGGTGAGAATAAATAATGGTAAACATCATTCTCTTCGATTAACGGAATGTTATAGACGGCAACCTTGTCACCAGTCTTTACACCTTGCCCATCACATGGTGATGAAAAGAGGTATAGAAAATCTCCCCTTCTTCGATTGATGAAGAGTTGTAGGCAGAAAGCAGGCACGGTCCGAATGCCCTATATCTTCCAAACAATGGCTAGCGTGTCCACAAGCCGTTCCTTTCATGTAGACCACCCCATATTACACCCACCATCTATATCCTACATCGCCATCTATCCGGCATTGTGCCTTAATCTATGGGACCGTAAAGGTAAAGACAAACTAAATCATTCATTGCGACCTAAGACTCATTTGTATAGAGGTTTACAAAGTATCCTGAAAGTATTAGTTTCCATAATTACCTTTTTTCCTCGAGGAAATTTTTTTTTTTGACCGAACGTAGTGAAGTCCTATTTTAACTAAACTATTTGGCGTTCTCTCTGGACGAGATTTGGTACGGACATTTTTAGAACTTATGCCAAATGACGTACGCGAACCGTTTTACGTTCTATTTATCAGTTTAGAGATGGTGGCTACTCAAATGCTTTTCTACATTCAATAGCTCATCTCAAGTGATTTGAATAAAAAACTAAGCAATCGATTGATCCATCGAGTATCTAGGGAAAGTCAGAGTATAGTCCGAATTGGCAGTAAGACATGTTAGATCATATTTAATTTTGACATATTGTAAAATGATGTCTTAAAACCACGTTAAAAAAAAAGTGTTTTTATTCACGAATATAAGGTACTCTTGAATATGGTATTATTTGTTCTCTGTATAATTTGATCACCAAGGCAAAATAACACTTAGCCTTGGAATTGAAGTTTATAAGACTGCCGTAACGTTATTATTAGCATGATGTACTTAGCATTTCATAACTTAAGGGAGCGAGATATGCTGTCCACAAACGTAGTGGTCTACTTAATAGGAATTGATGAAATTTATCAATATCATATTTAAAAAGTGACCCTGATATAATAGATTTAATGTTCAGTAATTATTGCAAACCTGCTTCGGTGGCCACGTGGTCTAGCACGTGAATCTAGTGTTGGACTAGACTACCGAGGACGGGGAAATCTGGGTTTAATCCTGGTAGGGTGAACCGAGGGTGATTTTCCTAAATTGTTTTTCACCCTCCCCGCACGAAAATAATTTCGGCTGCATTTCTTCTAAGTTAAGCATTCTTAATCCCTAACTCATTAAAGTAATTATTCCATAGGTGTATAACCCAAATGAATAGTAAGACACGATGCTAAAAAAAAGTTATTATTGCTCAATCCGGCTATCTAAGCAAAGAGGGAAGGAAGGCAGACAAAGTCGGCCTAGTCTAAATAATAAATGGCGCCTACAAATTTAGTTTCTCTCTGTAGACTCATCTTACTCTAGAACATAAGTTTTCAAATTCGACTTGCTACATGTCATTTATAGCACTCTAATCAAGAAAATACAAGCAAGGTCTGATTATTTTTTGTGAGGAGAAAACTTTCATTACTTTCTTGATGAGTCCGTTCCAATCTTACTCTACAGTACAGGTCTTATGGAGCGCGCAGTTGCCAGATCTCACCCGCTCGAAAGAGATGGACAATCTTTTTATTCAGACTTTGCTATATCGTGTATAAAGTTTGTATAATTAGCTATCAATTTGAACTTTGTATTTTAAGGAATTGTGTATTATTCCATTTATTATCATATTAATGTCGCTTTTAATATATATACTGTACACTGTCACCAGCGATGGATACGTTGGAGATCAAATCCTTTCAAAGAGGGTCTTCCCAAGTACATAGGTCTAGGCAAAAATACTCCCTATTTGCATGTGAATGTGTATGAACTTTTATAAACAATTACCTAATTCACCTTAACTATAGTAAAAGCTAAAACTCAATAATAATAAATTAATATACAATAGCTCAGCATCTTCAACAAAGCCATTGCTATTTCCAGCGTTAACTATCGCAAAGCGTGGTCCACGAGCCCATGCTGGCTTCAGTTCCGTGCTAAACCCCTCAAGAAATGCTTGCCGAGAACTCTGAATGGTAGTATCTTTCTACTTCTTGGAAACACTATGTCCAACATTTACCCATGATTCATCTGTATAAATAATAGGTTTACCTCCATGTCTGGGCTTCTTAATATCCTTCAAATACTTTTGATGCCACCTAATAATGTCATCCCTTTCAATGAAAGCACTCTTACTTAAAACCCAACTCCTGCAAAAATCTGTATAAGGTAGTTGGTGAGAAATTTGACAGTGTGTCGTCTGCATTTACCCTCAATAAAATAATACTTAAAGTAGGGGACAGGTTGTCGAAAAACAAGGAATGGACAAGACGAAGAACACCACTGTGTACGATACCGTCATGTGTGTTCGTTTGATTTTTTTTTGTTTCCTTTTCTCCTTTGTTTTCTTTTTAAAGGAGTCCGCAAAGGACCTTATTTTTGTTCCTCTATTAATGCGTAAATAGTTCTTTCGGAACATTTCGTGGATTTACATGTTTCCCTAACTGCTTTAGGGATATTCATTGTCTTAGTAAAATAATTGAAAACGTTCATTACTATTTGAAGTTTTGTGCCTCTCAGTATACCTATGTTAAGCATTTTTATTGCTACCGGTTCCATGATAAATAGTTTTAAAAACTAACACACAACACTAGGAATCAATAATAAATTTTTTATAAAATTACTATCCCATATAATGTAAAATATATTAAAGCTAAAAATATAAGGAAAAATTAAAAAGTACAATATGATCAAACGTTTGATAAAAATAACGATTAAACCACCAAACACTTAGCAACACACTGTAGACCCACACCAAAATATTGACCGTAGCCCGTAACACAAGAATAATGGCTCACAACTGGAGAGAGGCTTGCTTCTTGGATGGATTTCAAACAGCTGTGCTTTGCTTTTCCAAGGACTGTCATCAGTATGATTATTTGGTGCGAAGTTCAGCATGGTTATAATTGTGTTTACACGGAGTGCTATACCTGAAGACTGTTTTTTGACTTTCAGCATCTTAAACCGATTTAAATCAATAATATAACGAAGTAAAGGATGAGGAAAGTGGCTAAGAGTATGTGCACCAGTATTTTCCTGAAACTATGGAAAAATAACTTGTTAAAATCAACCCCAGATAATTATTTTGTATAAGTTAGATGTACTTTTTGAACACGCTGATTATATCAATACACGACCTACAAACTACCCTAATACTAAGAAAACACATAATCCAGTCCCCTATCTGACAATTTACCAAATATAAATATCAGACCATCCCAGGAATGTAACACAGACCTCTGTCTCAGTTGGCTCACGCGCTACCGACTGTGCCAAAGCGTTTAACTAATGCCATTGAATTTGACCAGGATTCGAACCCGGGCCTGATTACAAACGGTAGCAAAGTGTAAATGCGATTGTGAAACCTTAAACTGCTCAGCCAACCACTTCTGTGGGTAGCTGGTTTCTTAATTCAAAAGCATAGCATAGTAAAATTTGGAGTTTCATATGAAATGTATTCCCAAATTTTTAATATTGTCTCGGCAAGTACAATAAAACCTTTTTTATTAAACTATAATTACAAACGAAGACGAGTATAATGAATGTACAAGTGGCTGAACCTTACATTTTGTGAAGCCAGCACTATCAATTTTGATGTGGATGGGATGAACTAACGCTACAATTGTATAACATTTCTCTTCTCTTCAAGACCAGACAGAGCGTAAAGTTAGCTACACCCTCTTCTTCAAAACGTTACCACACATAAATGGGGGGTGCTATTGGCCCATAGTTTTTTCAAAAATAAATTTGAGCTTTTCTTATTTTTTCTAAAACATAATGTACCGATGCAAAATCAAAAGAAAAAAAGTTTCTAACAAGACAACTTTTTAATGTTTTACTTTAAATATTTTAGAAGATATAATACGTTTTAATTTTTTTTAACATTATGTAAAAAATATTCCTCTCAGACTTTGCAGACATTTTTAAAAACTATTATAACAGCCACCATAGAATTAATGGCTTTTCTACACAATTGGAACGAGACTTATGACGTGATATATTTGGAACCTCATGAAACTTTGACGCAATGCATATTTAAATATTTTGAAAAGAAATAGTGATTTAAAAACATCTATGGTGGTTTAAATTGATTTCACAAGATGCATTAAGTGAATGTTCTTTAGTATGCCATGCTTATTTCATAGTAATAATGACGTTCAAATTTAAGATACAAAATGGCAACTCCGCTTGGTAGAAAAAGGACAGAGATAAAGGAGAAACCAATGGGTTGGAAAGAGATGTCCATAAGAGTCCATAAGAGCCTGTACTGAAATTTGAAAGTGGAACGGCCTATAGTAATAGAAATTTAAATATTAATGAAGTTCTTCATAAATGTTTGCTAATCAGTGGTGTATAGATGTTTTCTCAACAAAATAAATGGTACGCAACAATTTGCATAAACTTTCTAATAATTTGAATTTGATCACTCGAATTGGTTTTCAACATATTTACAACATTTAAACTAACTAACCCGTACTTACGGGTGACTGGGATAATAAATAATATCTAATGATTTGGTTCACCAGTGACGGGGGCGGGAATTGAAACCCAGTCGGGAGTACAGATTTTTTTTTTCTAAAATGAGTTTTCAATTTATTTCCATCTAAAATAGTTAAAAATCTCCTTACAATTCTTATCTCTTCGTCTATACCCCATTTAGATAGTTTGCTGATGAAAATTGTTTTGCACAATTTTAACAAGTATAATTATTATAAGCTATAAATAGTGATTCGAAGTTTTCATACCCGCTTTGGTGGCCGCATGGTTTAAAGCGCTCCTCTTGCAGTAGACCAGACTGCCGATGGTGTGTAGATCGAGGTTAGAATCTCGGTCAGGTGTACTAAGGGTGGTTTTCCAAAATAGTTTTCCACTCTCCCTTCACATATAAAAAAACTTTCTAATCTCTTAAACCATTTGCGTATCTGGTACATAAGTGCATAATCCGAATATTTAGTAAGAAGTGGTGCTAAAGGAAAGAACAAATTCATGACAGTTCACCAGGTAAAACTTGCTATTTTATGCTTTTTTGCGTAGGTACCATTGTTAAGGTAAAGAAATTCATGTATGGGGATGCTAAACATTCATATGTGTTTACAACAAAATATTATATTAGTAATGTCCCCGTAAAGTTTTATAACGTGTTTCTATCCGTTAGGTACTAATTACGCTAATGGTTTCAGGCATTAGGAAGGCTATATTTATAGGAAGTGACCCCAAATTTACGTGAAGGGGGATTGTAAAACCATTTTGGATAAACCTACCTCAATTCACCCAACAAAGATTCGAACCTCAATATCCCCGATATCAGCAGTCCATTCTACTACCAGATTAGCGCGTTGGACCACGCGACCACAGAAGCGGGTTTATTCGTAATATCTATACTATAAATATTTCATTGGATAAACCAGATTTGTAATAAAATGCAGTGTACAAATTAAAATAATTAATAATTTAATTTTACAATAATCTGGTTATTTATTTGATTTCCAGAAATATGCTACTTTTAAAGAAAGGGGGATGCGGGTGGATACGCATAGTAGTTCGTATTCGCCGGTAATAAATTTTTAAGCACTTGTATAAAAGTTCAACCCAATTCAGAGTCAAAGAGTTTAAGATGTAAATAAATACATGTTTGAATGTATGTATAATTAATTCCAGACCATTACATTTCAAATAATGTTCCCTTTAATTTCATCAATTTTCGTTTAATTTACTAGTGAATCAAGTGTAAAGAATGTATTCCAATTCCCCGGCTGAGGAATCAAATATCAGCATCAGCTCAGAAGTCCTATAGAAGCCACAAACTGTAGAGTTATCTACTAAAAGATGCCGGAGAATTCAATTTAATCTAAGAGCGAAAACCCTCGAATCCGGATAACCAAGAAAGGATCACAGAAAATTACTATCGATAAATTGTCAAAGAATGAAAGGGCGCTTAATACCATCGGTCCCAAACTATCTCGTTTATGGGGAAGCGTCTTGGGTGAACGTAATAAAAAAAAAGGGGGGACGGCCTGTACCACATTGTGAACAGAGAACGATAATACTTTAGTTTCAATAATAAAATAAAATCTACGCTGAGTCATGTTGTTTTTCAAAATCATAGTGTTTATTATTTGACCCTCCTTCAACCTCCCCNCCCACATTCTTGATATATATCATTTTAACCTTCTAATGATGAACTATTTTTTAATCTGTTTATAAATAATTTTAAAATATGTTTTATTCATATAATAAAAGTAACTTCATCTGTGAATTAATAAATTGATAACGCTTAAAATCAAGTTTAAAATTACTATTAAATTTTCGAGCCTACTCTGTGAATTCGAGTAGTTTTTGTTGTTGTTTGGAAATAAAGTTCAAAAATTTGATTTGACATTTTATTTTGATATCTACCATAAGAAAAACATTACGTTGTCTTAATTATTTCAATTAATTATGTATAAAAACCATTTAATGAATCTTTATGTTTCAGAATTGATTTTCTATGATAAATCAATGTCGTGAGTTCCCGGTAATATGATTATCCTATAAGCTAGGGAGTTCAGCTAATAGTACTTACCAACATTACAAGTGAAAATAGTCAACGTCAGTGGTATTGGGGTAAAGTGCTCGTCTCAGGACCCAATATTCGTTGGTTCGAACCTAGCTAGTGTCAACTGATTTTTCTCTAGAGATAAAAATTCATAGCACAACTTCCCTCGGAGAGGAAATAAATCCATCGCTTCCATGTCGGTTGTGGTATGTAAAATGTAAAATAACCATGTAAAGTATGTGAAAATACCTTTCCCAGTAAATCTGATTAATATTTAAATAAACATGAGCACTGAAAGTTTTAAATTTTAAGTTTATTGATTACAGCATAGCATTATATTATTATAAATTTAATAATATTGTAATGAGTCAAATTAAGGATATCTTTCAAAGTAAATTGACTGTTCCTCCCCATTATTCCTACGAATGGGACATATGAAAGATAGATAAACTTACTACATCTACTCACGTATTCATCCTTCAAATCAAGTGCTCTGCAGCTGTTACTTGGTAGCCATCACACACACACATTATTTATATATATATATAAATAATATTTTAATTTTTTTAGCTTATAGCATTACTACCCAGGACATGGCATCTAGTTTGCCATTATATGGACTATTCGCCAATCTGGTGGCACAAAGCGTTGCCAAGAGAGCACTTAAGGGAGGTTTGATACAACAAATATCACCCACCTCGGTGGCGTAGTTAGCAACTCACTGGTTTCGTGTTGAACTATACACCGAGTATGGGGATATCAAGGTTCGAATCTCGATAAGGGTGAGCTTGTTAAGGTTTTCCCTATATGCTTTTCCACTTTCATTTCACGGAAATGCGGGTTATCTTCCTCTATATTCAACCCTCCCGATTCCTAGCCCATTAGCGTAATTAGTACCTAAACGTATAACCCGAACGGGTAATAAGACGAGATGCTAAGTATTATTACTATACACCTAATATCACCTGTGAGGGAGCTGCGGGTCTTATGGAGAAATACTTTTATCTTCCCTTTCTCTCAGTTAGCCGTTGCCGAATCTCCTCGCTCTCATGTATGTCTGAAGGTGGTGTGTTGGGGTAAGAAGGAGCTACTGGCAACATCGACTAATTAGTGTTTTATTTTGTATTCGAGAGGAGTTAGACCACAAGAAAACTCGAAAATAACAAAGCTGTTTCCCAATAGTGACCATGCCGTTACCTCAGCGATCATATATAGTCTACACATACCCACAATCAGACCTAGTGATGATATTGATATAGAGGTGTGGACCAGTGAGAGTCTTAAACCTAACTTAAGCCTAATTTACCAACACCTGGTGAACTTTGCGATAATTCCATGTAAGAGAGAAATACCAAAGACTCTAGCTGGGAATCAAACCCGGAACCCCTAGATACATAGTCAGGTACAGTGATCACTACATTGAGGGGGCGTATGATACTCCAATGTTAGTGCTGTTTAATTACCGAGTTACTTTAATTTGTTTTTATTTAGCACCGAGTTTTACTAACTGTTCAGGCTCAACCCATCAATACTATTCACCCTAATGTGCAAAGGAAATTGAATGTGTAATTTAAAGGAAGTATACCCATATTTGCTTGGAGATATGGTATAAATCTATTTATGAAAACCACCATCAGTACATCTGATTGGGATTCAAACACCAATCTCCCCATAAATGGCAGTAAAGTTTATTGCAAATCTGACTCCTCGGACAATTTGAACACTCAAGTGAGTAATTTGACTTAAGGACGGCATTGAATTTCTTGTGAGGTTTTTTGGTATGGGTAGATATTTAATATGCATTTTATGAACATAAATAATATTACAATGCCAGAATGCGAATTAAAATATTTATATTTGTTGTGCTCCACTCCTCGTAGAGTATAGGAAGTCCTCCCCACCACTAAGAATGCTCGCTAGTATAGGAAGTCCTCCCCACCACTAAGAATGCTCGCTAGTATAGGAAGTCCTCCCAACCACTAAGAATGCCCACTAGTATAGGAAGTCCTCCCCACCACTAAGAATGCCCGCTAGTATAGGAAGTCCTCCCCACCACTAAGAATGCCCGCTAGTATAGGAAATCCTCCACACCACTAAGAATTCCCGCTAATATAGGAAATCCTCCCCACCACTAAGAATGCCCGCTAGTATAGGAAATCCGCCCCACCACTAAGAATGCCCGCTAGTATAGGAAATCCACCCCGTCACTAAGAATGCCCGCTAGTATAGGAAGTCCATCCCCACCACTAAGAATGCCCGCTAGTATAGGAAGTCTACCCCACCACTAAGAATGCCCGCTATTATAGGAAATCCACCCCGTCACTAAGAATGCCCGCTAGTATAGGAAATTCACCCCGTCACTAAAAATGCCCGCTAGTATAGGAAATCCACCCCGTCACTAAGAATGCCCGCTTGTATAGGAAATCCACCCCGTCACTAAGAATGCCCGGTAGTATAGGAAATCCACCCCGTCACTAAGAATGCCCGCTAGTATAGGAAGTCCACCCCGTCACTAAGAATGCCCGCTAGTATAGGAAGTCCACCCCGTCACTAAGAATGCCCGCTAGTATAGGAAATCCACCCCGTCACTAAGAATGCCCGCTAGTATAGGAAGTACACCCCGTCACTAAGAATGCCCGCTATTATAGGAAATCCACCCCGTCACTAAGAATGCCCGCTAGTATAAGAAGTCCACCCCATCACTAAGAATGCCCGCTAGTATAAGAAGTCCACCCCATCACTAAGAATGCCCGCTAGTATAGGAAATCCACCCCGTCACTAAGAATGCCCGCTAAGTATAGGAAGTCCTTCCCACCACTAAGAATGCCCGCTAGTATAGGAAGTCCTCCCCACCACTAAGAATACCCGCTAGTATAGGAAATCCACCCCGTCACTAAGAATCACCGCTAGTATAGGAAATCCTCCCCGTCACTAAGAATGCCCGCTAGTATAGGAAATCCTCCCCGTCACTAAGAATGCCCGTTAGTATAGGAAATCCTCCCCGTCACTAAGAATGCCCGTTAGTATAGGAAATCCTCCCCGTCACTAAGAATGCCCGCTAGTATAGGAAATCCTCCCCGTCACTAAGAATGCCCACTAGTATAGGAAATCCTCCCCATCACTAAGAATGCCCGCTAGTATAGGAAATACTCCCCATCACTAAGAACGCCCGCTAGTATAGGAAATCCTCCCCATCACTAAGAACGCCCGCTAGTATAGGAAATCCTTCCCACCACTAAGAACGCCCGCTAGTATAGAAAATCCACCTCGTCACTAAGAATGCCCGCTAGTATAGGAAGTCCACCCCATCACTAAGAATGCCCGCTAGTATAGGAAGTCCACCCCATCACTAAGAAATGCCCGCTAGTATAGGAAATCCTTCCCACCACTAAGAATGCCCGCTAGTATAGGAAATCCTTCCCATCACTAAGAATGCCCGCTAGTATAGGAAATCCTCCCCGGCACTAAGAATGCCCGCTAGTATAGAAAATCCACCTCGTCACTAAGAATGCCCGCTAGTATAGAAAGCGCTCTTTGGACAGAAACAATACCAAGAACCGCGCGACGCGTCTTAAGCGAAACTAAGGCTTCAGTCGTTTTGATAACACCTTTGCATTATGCATGGCGGTCACATAAGACAAGGAGACGAATGGTTTGGTTGCTCTTGGCAGAAGAAAGGGGGATTAAAACGGGACTTGCTAAAGGGGGTGAAACTTCCGTACGTTTGAATAACACCCTCAGGAGTGGTAGGTGGGATGCCTACCTGTGTAATCCCAAAAGGGAAGCAAGCTATCACAATCCTTTCTGAGGTAGATTCACACAGAAGGTGAATAGCGGTTCTGAAATTTGAGCCTTATTTTTTAAAAAACATAAGAAATATAAATTGTTTATTTATTTACTGTTTAATTATTGTGAAAATTGAGGAATTACTTTTAGACACATATCTTTAATAAAATAGTATTTGACCTAACAACCAGTTTAGCCAATAAATTAGGTCTAACGACGTATGTACATGGTTTTTCTATCTGTTCATCCATTTACAGATGGTGGCCACTCAAAAGATTTTGGTTGAATACCTCATTTATAGTAATGTGTAGTCAAAATTCTAAATAATCGTTAAAGTACTTAATACGAATTAAAAAAAATTCTTACATATATTGCGAGAGTGACTTCTTAAACCACGCGAATAATGATTAGGCTATATATGCATATAATAATAATAATAATAATAATAATAATAATAATAATAATAATAATAATAATAATAATAATAATAATAATAATAATAATAGATAATTCTTCAACACGAGGACTGGTCCTGATGTGTTTCCAACCCAGACAGAGCTGGGCATGGATTCAGCCTTGAGCCGATTTGTGCTGCCTTCTCCCCTTCTAGAAGAAAGCACGTGTCCTACGAAGTTTAGCAAAGCGCGTTAGCTTCCCGTGGCTTTTCGAACCGGATATCCACGAACGAGTGAGAAATAGCTTACCACTTTTGACCTAAATGCACTTTCACATAGGGCCTACATGTCAGGGATATTTTACATGCCACAATCTACACGATACCGACAGTTTATTTCCCCTTCGAAATTAGATGTGTTACAGATTTTAATCGCTCTGTAAAAAATAAGTCATTCTCAACCGGGTCTTAACAGAAATAATAATTTTTGAGATAAAAAAAAGTGAATCTACCATAGCCAATGCGATAGAATGAAGAAAAAATATATCATCTACTCTGCAATAATTTAAATTGTAAATTGATATTAATGATAAGTTATTTATTCTCTTCAAATAAGTTACATTGGTCCACTATTATTTTAACATGAATAATGTGGTAGGATAATTTCTATTTATTTTACAAGTGGTTCGCGTGATGAATGTAAATGTCCTTACAAAACTTGATATATTCATGAGATATCTGCTGTTTAGCGAGTTTGTAAGAAATGTTGAGCTATAATCATAAAAAAACATAATCGAAGATCTATATTAAATAAGAGATTTTGAATAATTTAAAAAATAATATTTCAACAACTGACTTATTTTCATAGTTAATCATTTTAAACTTACTTTATGCTATTAGGAACTTTATGAATCACTTATAAAAGTAAGCCACCTATCCCCAACTTGAACTAGTTATATTCTGTCCACCTCATTGTACCCTATTCCAATCTTGAGCTAGTTCTATCCAGTTCCCCTCATTACACCCTATCCATATCTCTAGCTAGGTCTCTATCCAGACCATTTTAATCAAAGTTTTTTTTAAATAAAACTTAATTATTTCAATACAGTCCACTAAATAGAGCTCTCATTATTTTTTGTTATTTAATTAAACACCCTCTTTGATAATCTACTCTAAGCCGGTTGATGCTAAAACTTAATTAAAAATATGAGGTAATTAAAAGTTGTGAAATATTTTGTAGTTAGTGGTTTTATTTTTTAACATTTAATTCTTTTTATCAAATTTGTTAATGGCACTGCGTATTTTACAGTATATAAAGTACTCAAAGGAGGCACTAATTAAATTAAAATTTAACAAATATTCATCAGACTGGAAGATTTCATAAAGTACAAATAGAATCATGATCCCTTTAATAGATGTAGAATTAATTTTATTTAGTGAGAGTTGATTAAAAACAAATATGTTGATGTATCCAAAATATAAAGAGACCAACTAGATTTATACAACGTTAAATGTAACCTTAATAATGAATGGAAAAATTTTATGAATTTTTTTTAACCAATTATACACTATATCTACGCAATAACTAGTATGTTATTAATTTGTGAAATGCTTCTTGATAAATAAATTGGAATACAGTTTGTATGGATCTGGTTGAGCGGGATCAAGTTAATCTCTAACGGATTATTATTATTATTATTATCATCAGCACCGCGTCTTACTACCCGTTCGGTATTACATGCACTTAGGCTAATGTGTAATGGCAGGGTGATTGTGAGATGAAATGGAGGACCTACAGTTTAACGTGGAATCCAAACCACGTTGGAGGCCTGGCATTCCACACATTCACAAGTTGTACATTTCAATTAATCACGTATATATCCACCGTCAAATGTAAAGCTTTATTGAAATATAGGATATAATCTAATGACATTCTCGGAAGAAGTTGGAGAGTCAAAACCTGAAACATCCAAGGCAGATATAATCCACTTTTCAACGGAATTCCCAGTGCAAGCTTTATCCTTAAATGTTGATCTTCCTGGGTCTAATTCCAAGGAAGAGGTAGAGATAGTGTCTCAGAAGTTTCGAAGTTGACTAATAGAAAACATAACAGGAGCTGCAAGGCAATTACTAAAATAAAGGTGGTCAATTGAGAGATTGGGATATAATGGTCTTAGCCTAGTGGTGGCATCGGTATTACTAGTGAAAGAGTGAGGGAGATGGAGAACGTGTTTATGGACAGAGCTGTGGCGATGAATGGAATCTGTGTCCCGAGTTGACGGGCGTCGCTAAGTAATAAAGCCGCGATATCAATACTACCAAATATTTCGCGACGTCTGGGTATTCAAGCTCGAGAGATATTGATTTATATACAAGGTTTACTCCAGTTGTATAAGCTACAAAATAGAATCTACAGTTTTTTTTAATAATTGGTTGTTAATCATATCTTCAACCATTGGGGTTGAGCATTTCTGATGGAGGACTATCTTTCTACTGGCTTGTTTCCACTGGACATCGATAATTGAGTTATTTCTCGGAGGAAACCTATTTTATTATATTTTTAATCGCAATATTTCCAACCAGAAAAAAAACTCTAGCAAGTAAATAATAGTTATTAACGAAGCGATTGAGTTATGTATTTTAAAAATCAGCTTTAAATTTTAATGTAATATGATTATGAGTCAAGGTAAAAATGTTGGCAGTTCATCTAAAATAAATTTTGGCGAAATTAAATAACATTTTACTTCATAAGACACGTTTAATATAATTTTCTACACATATTAATCATAAGAGTTTTTTTTACAATAATTGTCATTAGCCTATCATAATTTTAAAAAAGGACCTTTTATATTTATTTTAAAAGTTTAGTTCCAAATGCCTTTATGCCAATAACAAATAGTTAAGTAATATTGACAGTAGTGCGTCTAAAACTAAACTAAACCTACCAGAAAAGGCAGCATTCTAAATATTTTAGCTAAAACAATATTGTTCCAATAAAAGCCATGCGAATAAGCATTCTAGCTCATGCTAACTTTATTTTAGGACGGAGAGAGCCACAAGATAGTATAAATTTAATCTACCACCTAATTAAAGGAGACACGCGACATTTTAGAAGGTTGCATATTCAAGCGAAATTGTTGGTGGATTATTTTATATAATTTTAACTTTCAATACATAAAAAAGCTCATTTAAACTATCACTAATATGACGAAATTTTATATTTTAAGAATCCATCAGAATTAAAATTCATACTTTTGTATCCAAATTTCGGTGTTAAAATCTTTGTCTGGGACGTTATTTTAAATAAATGAAATTTCAGGTAATCCAGATTTAGTAATATTTTATCATGGTTCCTTATTTATTTGCAAACACATAATACTAATTTAGTAACGTTCATTATATATACACCCACACGTTGTGGAAGGACCTAAAAATATAGTCTGTGACGGGGAGGTTTGAATACTGGTTGGATGTACAAGGAATGTTTTTTCAACACGTAATTTAAAGTGGTTTTCCCATCCTTTTTCCAATCAAATTAGAGTAAATTACCTTTTGCCGGACTCATAATGACTATAAATTGGAGTTTTAAAAACCTTTCTTGGTGAAATATATAAACAACAAATAAATAGATATTTTAAATATAAAATATTCTATTAGGCCTAAAAATTGATAATTTTTTTAAGATAATATTTTAGATTTGGCATAAACTTAAAAATAAATTGGACGTTTGTATTAAAGCCCATGAAAACTGGTTTGTGAAGAACCAAAATGGGATAAATTGTTTATATACTAGTTTTACTTTCTTTTAAAGTTTAAATTAGCAAAGCCTCTTTAGCTGTTGATGATTCGAGATTGCACCAAGAGCGTAAATAGATTCAGTCAGAGCTAGTACGAAATAGGGTCACCCATTGTCATTTGCATATAAATTGTTGTTGATAGGGCCGTAGGGATTACGGGACCAGTACAAAATTCAAACTATGATGCATTCTGTTGGACGGTCGTCAAAATATTTTAAAATAACTCCTAGAACAGAACATCACATTGTAATGATTAAGTGAGATTCAATGTACCAAATCTGAAAGAAACTGATTAGATTTTATCATAAAAGTGCCAAAGGATTAAACAGTAAAACTTTTGAAAGTGGTAGGGGATCAAAAAACTAGCTCAAAATGTAATTAGGAGATTAGATAGTTTTCTCTTCATTTTCAATCAAACTGCAAAAAACTAATATATAAAAACAAGCTTTTGTGCATAAAAAGTGGAATAGCACTAAAAATATTATGTTTGTCAGAAAGCACCTTGGTATAAAATTGTGCATCATTAAATTATTACTAAAATGATATTTTACTTAGGCTAGAAGAAATCTGGTAAGAAACATCCCATTATATGTAAAAGTCATCGAAAAATCCCTTTAATATTTAGCTAAACACATTAAATAAATCTAAAATTAGTATTTTAATAAATGGTACGGAACCCTGCACGGACTTTCTTGATCTACTGTTTAAAAAACGAGATATTTACTAATAACTTGTAATATATGTGAAACTAAATAGTATACACTAACAAACCCAAGCAAATATTACACTACCTATGTAAAACTTTTGAGTCCCAGTTTTAAAATTTATATTTTTATTTTTTAAGAATTTATGTCCTCATTTGTAAGTTTGGACCAATAAAAAAGATTAATATTGGGTTCACAAGGGTCAACACTTCGTATTAAAATTTAGACTTCCGATCTACATTTTATTAGGTGTTACACATCTTCACGTTATCGCATTGATATTAAATTTCTCATTTATAAATTTTGACAAGTAAAAAAATGTAAATATTGACTATTGAGTCTAAAATGGAGATAGATCATTGCTGTACAAACATTTCTCCTTAGAGGTTTAAGTAAAAATAAATTTTTGAGTGACATATTTAATTACTCTATGGCATTGGAGAATTATTGCGTTAAAACTTAAGTAGTATATCTTTACAACTAAAGCTCACAAAATTGTATTAATATATTTGCCAATATCTCAGAAACGGTTGATATTATAAATATTTATTTCATACAAAATTTTTCTATTTTTATAGTAATACAATTTATCAATAATAAGTTATTTAGTATCTCATATAGTTGCGGAGATATGATAAAAATGAGAATTTATGCATCAGACCAGAGCCCATAAAGTCATTTTGCCGAAATGTTGAGAGTAGCCTTTTTGATTGGAATATTTATAAATGTTTAGAAATTAAATTTAATCAAAATCGTTTGAGCCGATTTTGAGAAAATCGACTTTTTCTCTTTTTGCCATTCAGTTAACTACCCTTAAATTTAAGGGTAGATATCCAATTCCAAAAACACCTCAGGGCAACCCTATGAAAACCCTATATACCAAGTTTTAGCCCGATCGGTAAAAGAGTTTAGGTTCTATCCGGTGGTACAGACAGACAGACGGAAATTCAAAAATCACTTTTCCGAATTCAGGGAGTCATGAAACGTCAATATTCATCAAAATCTCAAGTTATATTTTTTTGACGATCACAATACTTTCTCTACCTGTAAGAAAGCGAGAAAGTAAAAAAAAAATGCTTCCAAAGGTTTGCATTGCTTGTCTCCATGCTGCAGGCCATCGTTTACAGCACATTAAAATACAAACACACTATTCTATTTAATACCTAAACTTAATTTTTTTTATTGTTTATACGAAAAGGAAGCAAAAACGAGTTAAATCTTCAAATGATATTTTGAGCTAGTTTTTGATCCCAGACGCCTTCCCAAAATTTGTCTATTTAATCTGGGAACACACTGTATATATTGGGGCCTAAGAAAGATGAACAGTTATAAAAATTGAGATAGTTATATAGTGAAGAACTACCCCAAACATAAAGGATAACTAACGGGAGCAAGATCTGGTGTGGGACCACGGGGTTCTCATATGCGATGACTGGCGTTTAAATAAAATTTTGGTTGGTGAGACTGAATATACAAAGACCCCTTCCCTTTGTATGTCAAGACGTCGTTGAAAAAATAATATTAAAATAGATTTAAAGGGTGCTGGATGACATGATATGGTTAAATGGCGTAATCCCTGGCAGCCATGAGCTTTTGAGTCTCTTAAGGTGGAAGTTTAGGGGAAGCAAGAAAATCTATTATTTGTATCCAGTGGAAAGATTAATTTTACTCGCATGGTCATAACAGTTATTAAATGTCTTTCAAGGGTGTCCTGAAATTCTATAAAAAAAAAAAGTATCTTCCTTTAAAAAGCGTGTCATCTAATGCCACTATGTTCATGAGAGATACTCAAGAACTATTGATATAATAAATATGAAGAAAATTAAGCTCATTTTTTCTACTGGAGTAATTTTCGATTTATTTTGACCAAAATAAATGTTTTGCTATACAAACTGTACAAACATTGTTCTAAACTCATGTTTCCTACACTCCCACCTTAATTAGCTCAAAATTGGAATTTAAGATTTATTTTTGATACATTAAAGAGCAAAGGACTCGTTGCATTGGCCTAGAAGGAGTGTGCTAGTTATTTGCACGCAACATTGTGGCTCGAAACGGTAAAATTCAATCGTAGCTGCGTGTACTCAATTTGTTTATATATAAATAAGCTTATATATATATATATATAAATAAGCTTATATATATATGGGATAAACTTTAGCGTGAACTGATGCTAGGTTGGGATTGGAATTCCAGCATGATAGCTGAGGTCGATTTTTTTAAAGTGGTATTCTACCATAATTTACAGCAATTCTAGTAAAGCTCCTTTTCCTTACCCCCTTAGTATGAATATGCAGATAGCCCAGTTGGAAAACAAGATACGGTATTCAAAGATTTATATTATTTTCGTCTAGTTTTCTTTAACTGTCTAACTATCAATGGTCAAATGTTCTAAGACGTCACTCTCATAATAGAATGGCTGTCGATGATGCGGAGATCAGGGCTTGGATCCCGGCTGGGTGTACTTAGGAGGCTTTTTCATAATATTATTTCTCCTCTCCTTTCAAGAAAATGTCGATACACTTCATCTCAATTCAACCTCCCTAGCACATTATCGTAGTGAGTACATATGCGTATAACCTGAATGAGTAGAAAGATTAAAAATAAAAGCAACTATGTCATCATTATCATCATCATAAACTGTTCCCAGTCTTTGTCCAGGTTAATTTAGTAAAATGCCTCAATATGTCCGTTCCTTTAATATCGTCTATTCTTCTTATATCACTCGCACGATCGCTGTTATCTGTACCTTTTCTTCGTTAGTCTTCCTTGAGGTGTTTTTCCTTCAAACTTTTAATCTACAGCATTCTCTTTGGTACATTTTCCTTTTACAACCTCATTACGTGAAACCTTCCTTCCTCTACTATCTAATGGACCCCCCCCCCCCCCC